>CM076574.1:479481592-479800800 GCA_034641835.2 Pinus albicaulis
TCTGCCGCATCTGGTCGAGGGCTATTTCTTTTCAGAGGTTGGTTGGACACCTACTAGTTTTCTTTTCTTACATGTAGTTCTGCGTAGAATTTCTAAGAACTATTACAAATTTGTGAAAAGGAGACAGAGTGTTTAATTGTAATTTTATTTATTATAAACAGATTATATGTAATCCTATAACTCTTAGGGCTGGATAGTTTACAAATAGCCTGAGTGTTTCATTGTAATTTTATTTATTATAAACAGATTATATGTAATCCTATAACTCTTAGGGCTGGACAGTTTACAAATAGCCTAAGAAGAGCTTGCAGGTCCTAATTGGCACAAACACTACGCTGCTAAAAGAATTCCCTCAGAGAAAAACCTCAGAGAAAAAACCTGCCAACAGAGAAAAATATAGTGCAGAACTGTTAAGGAACAGAAACCCGTTCAGTTTTCCATTAAAAAACAGAGCCAGCGAATACCCTTCTGTATTTAGGCAAAGATGGTTAAGAAGCCAGTGGAAGCGTTCACGCCAGAGTGACAGTGTCCAGCCCCCAGTAGGAACCCTTCAAAATGTGAACCAGCACACAAAAACGCCTTCTCCAAACGCACAAGTACAGAGAAAGCGATTTTGCAGTCAAACTGTCAATGCAAGGTTTGAAAAAAACAAACATGAGACCTCGTCCCACAGCAACCTATCAAGCTGTCCAATGTGTGACTTCGACCCCCTGCAATCTTCAAAACAGTCCAACAACGCTCTGAAGAAACCAGAAAGGGATACATTTTGTAGTTCATGGTCCTCAAAACACAAAAAACAGAGGTGATATGTACACCCCAAGGAAACCAGCCAAAGACAATATAAAGACCCGCCTTTTGAAAGGAGTCTCCAGTCAATTTGAAATCCAAACATCAAATGAAGAAAAGCTCACCCATCCTCAGAAAAAAAACTGTAAAGTCTGCTCACTGAGAGGAAGAAAACAGTAGTCTGGTGACTAGTAACTATTTACAATACTGTACTTTTTACTTTCATTCATGTATAACTAACTGTTGCTCAGATGTAATTCAGTATCAAATATTAGAATGTTTTCTCTCTGCAAAGATGCTTTGAATTTCTACTTTTAGCATAAATATACATTTTAGAGATATTGAATTTCTACTTTTAGCATAAATATACATTTTAGAGATATGTGTCTACCTTAGTTTCGATTCTGAATTATTTTTGTCTGCAGACACATTCTGAGAATTTCTCTGTGAAAGAATACTTTGAATTTCTACTTTTAGCATAAATACATTTAGAACATACATCTTACATAGTTTCGATTACGAATTTATTTGTATAGTTAGTATTTTTCTCTCTGCAAAGATGCTTTGAATTTCTAATTTTAGCATAAATATACATTTTAGAGATATTGAATTTCTACTTTTAGCATAAATATACATTTTAGAGATATGTCTGTCTACCTTAGTTTCAGTTCTGAATTATTTGTCTATAGTTAGTACAGAATGTGTAACCGTACAATACAACATATCTATGGCTATAAAGTATCTACTTATTCCATATCTTAATATTAATTTATATTTCAGAATTTGTTTCTCTATGAGCTATACAGTTTGATAGTTTCCCACCACACCAACACAACTATTGGAGATTCAAACGACCTCACCACTTAGAAAATGATAAGAAATTATTTCACCCCCTTGTACTTGAAAAATACATAGAAAGAATAACATAATTAATACAAGAGATAAAAATATGAATTAGAGAAAGGCATGGATCACATATTAAAGGAAATGTAAGCCAACCTAGGAAGAAACCAACTCTTCGCTCCCACTTCAAATAATTTCTAAGAGTAAACAATGAAAACAACAAATTGATCTGTGTACCAGATGTACAACATTCAACCATACCTATATAAAGAGTGTACAATGAAATTAATGTTGGTTTACTTCAACACTTGGAAAATATCTTGTTTCTATCCCAGTTGTGGAAGTTATGCAAATATGAAATAAAGATATGAGGTTAAGAAGTTCTTAAAATTTGATGAAGTAGATGACCCTACTTTTGAGGATTATCCTACAGAGTTATAAAACATGAATCAAGGGAATAAAAATGTAATTCATAAACATTTTCATATATTCCTATTTATAAATAAAATATTATTACACAACTATATGCTAGATTTAGGAGAAACAACTGATGTAATTCCTTTGAAAGTGATGAAATAATTAGGCCTTACATCAACTAGGGTGCATATAGAAATGTATGTGCTATGGATCCTATGAAAATCGGGATGGGTAGAGTAATAAATACACATGTTTTGAAATTTTTTGAGGAGTAACTCAAAGCATGCATATATACAAAATGAAGTGGCTACTTTCTTCATATTCCATGAGGGACTATTGTTCTTCCTAAATACTATTCATATCATGTACCTCTGAATTATTTCTAATGAAATTAAATGACTTGAAATTAAATTTCCTAAAGCCTATTGAAATTTCTCCTTCAAAATAAGGATGCACTCCCATTTGATTCTCACAGATAGGTTGTAATCATGAGGCTCTCGCTCAAGAGTGGACCTACGCAAAATCTTGTGACGTCTTGTCACAAGCAAAACCATCAAACTGAAAACACATCATTTTTCTCCTTCAAAGAAAAAAAAAATTCACATCATGTGAATATGTGCATGTACTCTTACATATTGGTGTACAAAACCATCAACCAAACACAAGTTGACAAAACATGCCTCTTCAAACAACTGACTCTTAAGTCAAATAATAGAGCTCATGTTCTTTCAACATCTTGCTTCATGCAACATGCACCATACTTTGAATTTGAAAAGAAATTAATGAAACATCAAAATACATGCTAGGCCTTAATTGGATAAGAAATCTAACCATTTGTCAGCAAACCATTTCAATGGCGCTTCTTTTCCTTTCAACCATGTTGAATTTAGTTTTTAGTTATATTTTTAATTTTGGAGAAAATAACTATTTATTTCATGTGTAATTAGATTAGTGATTCTGATTGTTGGGGTTGTGGATTAGGGCATTCAGCAACACCATTATATTTCAAATTTAAAAATGATGGTTTAGAGTCGTAGGTAATAGAATCCTACTTGTTTTCAATGAGATGCACTCCCCATTTGATTCTCACGGATAGGTTGTAATCATGAGGCTCTGTCTCAAGTGGACTAATACACCAAAATCTTGTGACATCTTGTGACAAACAAAACCATCAAACTGAAAACACATCATTTTCTCCTTCAAAGAAAAAAAAATTCACATCATGTGAATATGTCCATGTACTCTTACATATTGGTGTACAAAACCATCAACCAAACAAGTTGAAAAAACATGCCTAAATTCAAACAACTGACTCTTAAGTCAAATAATAGAGCTCATGTACAAATTTCCATATTTGTTGCATTTATGTGTGTTTAACATAACTCTACTTTCAACATCTTGCTTCATGCAACATGCACCATACTTTGAATTTGCAAAGACCCAGGAATTCTCCACCCCCCATAAAAATGACCCTACAAGTTGATTCTTTTAGTTTTTTCACTCTATAAGCATCGACGTACGATTATGCATGATGGAGAATCTCTAGCGCTTTCCCTTGTTAATATATTTAACAAGGGAAAGCGCTAGATATTCTCCATCATGCATAATCGTACGTTGGATTTGGTGATAATTGTGTCCATATTTTGGCTTTCTGACCCGCAAAACATAATTATTTTAGAAGGGAGGGAAGGAGGGATGATCACATTGACTTGCTTGATGACCTGTCTATGAAGATTAACTACCTCAAGAATTATTTTTTTGCGTAGGGAAAGAGACACATTCCCATGTCTAGTTCTTTGATGTTGTTAATGCCTCTAGTGTTTACTTCTACAAGTTCTATAGGCAGAGTCTGTAAAGGGCCAGGTAGCCTCTGGATCTCATCTTTTATGAAAGGTGACATATCTAGTAAATGCCCCTGCAGTCAATCTCTGGAATGGATCTAAATAGAAGTTCTTCATTTTTTAATATTCGTAAAACACAAAAACTTTAAGGTAAACTATGTACATGTTCCATTCATCATGAACACAAACCTCACAAGCCTCCTTGGCTTTGGAGCATTTTCCATGTTTTCCATAACCAAGACCCAAATAATTAGGCCCTTCTTGGAGAACATTTGGCTCAACTATGCCTTGTACATGCTTGCCTTTAAAACCCTTTACTTTCATAGCACATTTTCATCAAAAATTTGGACCTTGTTCCTCTAATGTCTCTAATGTCTCTCAAAAGCATGTACACATTCATTTTCAGAGGAAATTGAAGGTAGAAACCAATAGCTAATTCTTCTAACTAACCTTGACTAAAATGAGCTAAATTGTACTTTGATACGAACTTGATTTAAATTGTCCACCCCCCATTAGGCACCAATGATTATAACCTTTAATGGGCTAGCACTAGTTTGTAATCATCATCTCAAAATGGCCTAGTAGATGAAAAATTATCATGTTTGTAATCATCGTTTCACACCATCTACATATGACCCTTCTACACATTATGTGATTGAATTTATGGTAGGTCATCCCTTCTATCTAGACCACGATTGATTGTGACATTAGGTGAATAAAGGAAATTTGATAAGGAAATGATCAGTATAAGTTTGTCCTCCTCCACGCACTCCATATCTAATGATTGCCTATTTTTCTCTTCCAACATTTATTTTGGAAATTCATTTTGGTAGTTAATTCTACTAATAGTCACAACACACCTGGAAGTCAAAGAAATTGTTATATATATACACTACTAAGCTCAATTAACATTGTTTGTTATTGGACTTTACAATAACAAACAACGTAGAGTTCATTAATGTAGTAGTGTATATGATAATTATATGTATAGTGGGGTGGCTATCGATAAAATTAGCTGCTAATGAATTTCGAGAATAAAGGGTTAAATGGAAAAAATCAGTGAAATTCAAAGTGCCAAATTCTAAGGAAAAAGCCATATTTGCTTCTCAAAAACTTTATTTGATATATATTCTTAAAAAACCAAGTACAAATTTTAGTAATCCTAGAATCATGCTTTACATAAGGTAAAAGTGGGGAACTCATGACGTGTACTATAGATAAAAAAAACATTTACACTTACCAAAAAATATATGATAAAAATTGACAAACTACATACCCTTAAGCTCAAGGGGATATAATCATTCTTGCCTTCCATATAGATAATGAAAATGATTGTTCTAAGTCTCATGTTGCTTCTAATGTTATTTTATAAACCTTGGTTGGAAAGAAAAATAGGAGGGCTGAAATGTAAGAAATATAGAACATATTGGATTTAACATCCCCAAATTGGATTTTACTCTGAGGTATTGATTTTTTCAAATCTATTTTGTGAATGTCGACCAATAGATATATATCATGGAGGATGAAAGACGAAGATCAATCGAATCCCATATGGAGTCTCGGGGATCGGAGGATGTTCACGGTATTTAAATATAATCTTAAATCTACATACATGTGTGTACATATGGATTTGATTTTTTTACTAACTTTGTGAGTGAAATTAGTTGTTAACAAGTTTCATATTTTAATTTTTAGGAGGCAAGAGGAGAAGGCTTTCTACTCCATCAATGGAGCTTGGCCAAGGTTCAACCGGTCGAGGTAGCAGGGTGCCGGAAGGGGGTGATATTTATTCACCCGAAGGCCAGCAATCAACGACTGCTGGTTCTCAACAGGGTCACTGTGGGTCTGGTTCTCAGCAGCATCATTCTGGGGCTGGTTCTCAGCAGGGTCATGTTGGAGATGATGTTAACCAACAACATCAAGGTTGCCATCAATTTCAATGTTTTTTCATTAAATTTTTACAACTTTTTTTACACGTGTTTTTTCTAATATATGAAATTATATATATATTGATGCAGAGGCTCAAAATGTTCGAGCCAGTGGTCAAAAAAGACGCAGGGCAGCGCGCTACATTGAAGAAGAAGGCTGTCAACCTAGCACAACTTATCCAGCTGAGATTACTGATATACCATGGGAAAGGAACATGGCGGAATGCACCTTACAAAGGTGTCAAAGCCTTTATGCAAAATTGCAGACAGATCTCCAGGATTTGACTCTACCTGCTGAGAGTAGACAAAGCCTACAGATAGTTACACATTCATTGAGTGAAATGGTAAAAGTGTGCAAAGATTTGGGGCCAACCACTGATTCGTTTGTAGAAGTGATGAGACAGAGAAGAGAAGCAGTGATAGGTCCCGATAAATGGCAGGACATAAAAAAACAAGTTTCAAGAGACCAGGCTAAGTCAATGTTTAATTATAAGGAAGGGCCAAAAAGAAAGATGTTGAAGGTGCAGTATTTCAAGCACCCAGACATAGCAAAATATTTGTATAGTCGACATCTTGCGGCCTTTGGAACGCTTCCATGGAACGATGAGGTTCCTCTTTATTTTGCACAAATGTTTTATGCAGAATTTTTTAAGGGTATGAAACCCGACTACAATGATCTTCCTTCAGAATTTTTTGGCCTGGGGAGAGGTCGATTATGTCAACGTAAGGGCGCAAAGTGAGATGTGGAGTTGCCTCGCCCTGAGCCGCCATTGGTGAGTCGACCGTCTCGAGTCGAAACCTTGCGATCAGAGATGGATGCGACTTCTCAAATAAGTCGTGAAGCAAGAGATGTTATGATCGAAAATGTTCATAGCGGATTAAGTGGAGTCGATCTTGGCTTAAATCGACAAAGAGCACGTGAATATGCACGTGCCAATTTTGTTTATCATACAGATGAGGAGATTTACAACATGAATGTTGAAGATCTCCGAACATACGCAATAAATTGTCGCAATGGTCTGCAAGACCTAATTTTTCGTGAGGAAGAGGGCACCGGAACGGTATGTATTAGTGACCTTAGGGTTTGAAATTATATTTACATATACATGTGTACAATTTGTAATAAATACATGTGTATGTACATGTATACATTTATTTGTATGTGTACATTAATCTAACAAAAATGTATGATTATATGTTAAAACACCATTTTCAGTTCTCAGGCATGATGCGTGATGAAAATGTTAATATTACGTTCGGGACCTCTGGCTCAAACGATGCAGATGGGTCTGCCCATCATGATATGTTGGCACATGTATGTTAGTGTTTTTTAAGTGACTCTAAAATAAATAATTGTTGCCACACATGTGCATGTATGTATATATATAATTCGATAAAATGTTTTAACAGGTACCGATTCCGTCTGATGTTTTTGGGATCCCAGTACCTTCTTCTTCTTTAGGAGATATACCTTCTACTTCATTGGGAGATGACCAAGTATGGACAATTTTTCACAAGTTCAAAATTTATGTTACCTCAAAAAGTTCCATAAAAAATTGAGATATAGAGAGAGAGATCTATATTTTGAGTTATTTAAATTTTTTTGAATTTAGGTTTGTATAGAAGATTTTTTTAATCCGAGGACTTTAGCGACGGAGATAGGGACATCCACAGCATTTGAAGAATTTGTCTTTAGTTCTTTTTTTTAATATTATTGTTCAAATAAGTTTATATATATGTACACACGTGCATTTTCATTTGAAAGTTTTTAATTTATATAAATTATTTCTGTATATATATATATATAAATTTATATTTAATTGTACATGTATATTGTACAGGTTACCACTAGAGATGTTTCTATGGCAGATCCTGTTCATCAAATGGAGAGGCAACCTTACGAGGTATTGCGCGATTTTTTTGTTATATTTTGTTTTTTACATGAAGTTCTAGATATATATATTCTCGTTAATTTTAAAAACTTCAAATTTTAATGTTCAAGTACATGTACATTGTGTATGTAGGTTTTCCCTTTACAAGATAGCAAGCCAACCGGGACCCAGAGGCTAGATCTTCCATTTGACGGACAAGACATACAGTAGATTTGATTTTATTTCAAAATTTAGATGGTTTTAAAATTTGTTAAACTTGATACAGTTTGATACTTGAGTGAGATTTACAATTTTTGGACATATTTTATTACAATATGTTTTTTTGGACATATTTTTGGACATATGTTAAATGTTTTTGTTGGATAGTTGAATTATAATTGGCATGGCATGTGATATTTAATGTTTTAAATGTTTTTGTTAGATAGTTGAATTATAATTGGCATGGCATGTGATATTTAATGTTAAATGTTTTTGTTAGATAGTTGAATTATAATTGGCATGACATTTGAAGTTTTTAAAACTACATGAATGATGGAATGTGAACCTACATTTGCACATGTGGTAAATTGAAATGTTACTTGTAACAAGACAATCCCCATTGATTTCATTACATTATATGTTGATTTCTGATTTGATATAATTGCATACATATGATGGTACATTAATTGTAGAGTCATTGGATTAATAACTTGTTCATTGATTCCAGTGTTCTTTGGATGGTTGAATTATAGTTGGCATGGCATGTGATATTTAATGTTAAATGTTTTTGTTGGATAGTTGAATTATAATTCTAATGGTATCTGAAGTTTTTAAAACTACATGAATGATAGAATGTGAACCTACATTTGCACATGTGGTAAATTGAAATGTTACTTGTAACAAAACAATCCGCATTGATTTCATTATGTAGTATATGTTGATTTCTGATTTGATATAATTCCATGTATGATGGTACATTACTTGTAAAGTCATTGGATTAATAGTGTTCATTGATTTCAGTGTAAGCGCAAAAAATTATTGACGATGTAGAATGATTTTTGTGTTATAATAATTAAACCTAATAATATTGGAGAGCAAGAGAGACTTGAGGTATGGTGTTTACTATGAGGGCACAATGGAATTAATATACTTGGGCCTCCAATCCCTTCTCATTTAATTTTAATATTGTTGAATTGATTTATTCAGTTAGGGTATTTTCAAGGAGTCACACATGGTATTGTCTTCTTTCTTTAACTCGTAGATTATATAGTGCCTCTAGGGAGAAGGTTATCAAGCCTGCTTGACATTGGAAGTGCCTTGCATACTACTGTTAGGGTCGTTCAGGGATTTTCATTCATTAGGACAAGGCTTGTATAGAAAATAGAGGAAAGAAAACTTAGATAACTTTTTTCTTGAAACTGAAGGAATTGTTACAATGGAAGGGTGTTAATGTTATCCTAGATGTATTTGTTGTGTAATAATGGAAAACATAAAGGGAATTTGGAGCTAGATGCATTAGCTGAGGGAGATGAAGGTGGAAGTTTTTCAAGTCCTAAATATAAATGGTTTAGGATGTAAGGTGAGTGAGTTCACAACTTTTGAGGGACCCCAAACTTGAGATCATCATAAAAGAGAAATTGTAACTTAGTTGCATTCAGCTAGAGTCAAAAGGGAATAAATTCAAGTCATTTATGGAAACCCATAAACATAAATCTGTTCTCATAGATCCTAAGCTAGAATCATTGCACACTTTGGTACACAAAATGGTTAACTCTATTCATTTCTCCTTAAAGCCTACATAGTGTTCTACACATTTCCCAAATTTCTCTACGGACTCTTTTCATCCTATACATTCTAGAATGCATGAGCATTTTCCAATGGCTCAATGCCCCTATCATTTTTTTACCAAATATTTCTTATAAAGAAATCAATCCGTTGGTTCCAACTGAGAAGGTGTAAATTCCTTGTTATGGAAACAAAATACCAAGTTGATGTCATGGTAGAAGCCCCATGTGGAGCTACATGTACATGTAATTTTCAGTTATTGTCAGGTTTTTTAGAGTATTTTCTTTGATAAATCAATTTATCTATGATTATTTTTTAGTAGGCATAGGAAAATAAAATTTTCACAATTTTTGAATTACCGTCTTGAAGTTTGGGTACATTTTGAAGATATTTTAAGTACATAATGTTTTTTATGCTATGTATCTTTCATTGTATAGCTAAACTACCATAAATCCTTTTAAACAAATATTACTTTTTTTGTTAAAAAAATTAACAATATTAAATGAAGGTGAATGTAAATCATTTTGAAGATATTGAAGGATTTGGCACCAACATCTTGACCTTTGACATTTAAACATTCAATTAATCTCAATGTTTTCTAACTTTCATTTATTTGTTGATAATTTACTCCCTTCTTCCACATTAAATCTATCACATATCTCACACATGTATAATCCTACCACCATATTGGTTTATCCACCATTTTTAAATATCACTTATTTCACAATATTATTGGAGAGACATGGAATAACCGTCCACAACATTAAATACTTCAAACATAATCATACCACTATATTGGTTATCCACCATTTTGATTATCACTTAATGAACGTTTCTTGAGAAGATTAGAATCCTTAATCCCTGCATAAATTCAAGTTTTACGAGCAATATTGAATCTATAATTTATGTCTTATCATCTATTATCCATAATTAATGTGTTCTACACCCATAATGTGTTATATACCCTCAATTTTTCTTAATGATATTCCTTTTCAAAACTCTGAAATAAATTTTTATGGCTTGCATGTCTAAATTGTAATGATATTTACAATTTATTTGCAAGATTAATTGTAAATGTATGACTTAATGACAAATTTGAAGAGAAAAATGAGACACATTGAAAAAATTTGAGGCAAATAAATCATTTCTCTTTCTTCAAGTTCACATAATCACCATTGTAAAGGTATTTAACATATATATTCCTCACTATTTTAAACTAGTAATAATATGTTTTTATATGTGTTAATGGCATTAACTTATTTAATATTTGATTAATATTTGAGTAAATTATATTTCATCTCAACCATTTAGTATTTTGTTCATGTCATCCTTATCCATATTCGAATATATACTTAATCATACAAAATCCTTATCCATATTGATCACAAGAATTAAGAGAATGTCTCGGTCCATCATTGGTATGGTCCATCATAGAATGATCATCCATGTCAATGACTCTTAAGTCTATCTTTCCAAACCATGACCCTACTCTCGCATGTGTGCTTTTCATGACACCAGTCGTGCTACTTTTATCCTTGAGTTGACTGCCTTGAAAGCACTCAACTCTTTCTCGATGCTAGCCTTCCTCTTTCTAAGAGATGAAGCTGCCTTTCGACTTAGGAAGCTATGGGTAGCCCCCGTGTCTATCAAAACAGAGAACTTTTTCCCATGTACAGTTGTAGACATGAATCTCAAGTCCAAGGAACTTTCATCATCATTCCTCCTCCTTGTCTTGTGCCTTACTTTCGCAATCTTCTTCAACATTTCCTCTTCCAATATGTTTTTCGAACTAGCCCTTGGCTTAACAGTGATTTTCACATATCTCTTCTCATGAAGCTCCATATAACAATTTGATCGCGTGCTTGCTTGAATTGGTTCAAGCTCTTTCTTTTTTGAATTTTGTCTAATTGCTCCAATACGACATATATTGACTCCTTCCAAACGAAGTGCACCAATCCTCTTAGTGTGGTCGTCTTCTTTTCCAAGTGTGCCAACACATGCATTTTCTTTCTTCAAACCAATAGGTTTCGGATCAAGAAAGTCCCTCTTGATCTTATCTTCTATGTTCTTGACTTTAGCCTGCAACGTGGTGCTTCTTTCCTTCAAGTGAGCCCTTTCCATAAAGAGTTCCTGAAGTCTTTGTTCACCTTGTCGTATCTCCATGTCAAGCTTTTCAATTTCAGCAGGTTGTCTAGAAAGTCCATCCTTGGAATTTCTTGCGTGAAAAACCAAGTAGGTTGAACCAACGTTGGTCTAGTGCATTGGAATTCATTAAAGAATTGGTCATTGGCGCTGCTTCAAGCTAGGAGTGAGCATCGTCACCAACCTACATTGAATATTTTACACTCTTTATGGTGAATGATACTTTAAATTGATTGACAGTCTAAGACTTTCAAATTTTTCCGAATGCCAAATGATCTTACAAAGTGAGTATTTATAATATTTTAGTAGGTCATTCGGCGACAACTTTTACCAAAAACTTGAAACGACTTTGGCGTGTGATATTTAATTTGTTAAATGTTTTTGTTGCATTGTTGAATTATAATTGGCATGGCTTAACAGTGCTTTTCACATATCTCTTCTCATGAAGCTCCATAGAACAATTAGATCCTGGGTCTGCTTGAATTGGTTCAAGCTCTTTCCTTTTCGAATTCCGTCTAATCGCTCCAATACGACATATATTGACTCCTTCCAAACGAAGTGCACCAATCCTCTTAGTGTGGTCGTCTTAGTGTGGCGTGTGATATTTAATTTGTTAAATGTTTTTGTTGGATTGTTGAATTATAATTGGCATGGCATGTGAATTTTTTAAAACTCTAGTTTTGGATGGTTTCAATCTACATTCTGCATGTGATATTTAATGAACTTTAAATGTTAAATGTTTTAATGATGCACAATATATAATCGAAAGGGTTTTAAGACTTAAAGTTTTGGATGGTTTCAATTTACAACTTAAATTTTTGGATGGTTTCAACCTACATTTGCACATATGGTAAATTGAAATTATGTTACTTGCAACAAGACAATCCCCATTGATTTCATTGTATATGTTGATTTCTAATTTGATATAATTGCATGTATGATGGTACATTACTTGTAAAGACATTGGATTAATAGTGTTCATCGATTTTACTTTAAGCGAAAAAAATTATTGATAATGTAGAACGATTTTTGTGTTATAATAATTAAACCTAATAATATTGGAGAGCAAGAGAGATGAGGTATGGTGTTTACTACAAGAGTTCGAGCGGGGCATTCAGTGACAACTTTTACTAGAAACTTGAAACAAAGAGAATCTATCTTTGGCTAGGACATCATGTAAGATGCTCGACATAAACAGTAAAATTGTACTTAAAATTCGAGATTCGGGCAAGTGGGGATTGCAACAGACATTTTTCCCTTTGTATTTAGCTCTGTATGTTTCCAATCGTTCACATACATTTTGTTTTCACAGATGTCATTGGATTTTGTGTTGTCTATGCAAAAATCACAAAAACAAGAATATTTTCTTTTATCCAATGCAAACACATTTGTGGACAATTTTGTTTGAATTGAATGCAATTTTCGAGTCCCTTTTATTGTTCCAACTTCATTTCCAATTGATCTATTTACGTCTCCGATTCCAATATGCCAGAAAAACCTTTATATGAAAAATTAGAAAAAGAATTTGTAAATATGATATCAAAATACAATTAAAAAAAATCATTGCATGATAAATGTACAATGTTTAAAATTAGATTTCCAATATAAATTAAATTGAATGTACCTTCGCACTTCTCTTGATGGGTTAATCTCATGGCTTAGAGCAGTTTTGCACCATTGAACAACTTCTTCGGCGTTCACAAGTCGACGTGCAAAGTGGTTCATTTGATATCTTCGAAGTACTCGTTTTATGCATGCTCCTGCACCGTCATGTTCTCCTTTTCCATGGCCAGGTCTCAAAGAAATTCCGACAATGTTTAATGCAGGTTTTCTTATGAAGACAACACAACCAAAAAAATGATCGTGCAGATTTGAATTGACCTGTGCATCCGTCTGACCATATCCAATGTTCATTGAATGTTATTCCACGATTTTTCAATGAATCATAAATTATTTCGCAGTGTTGTACAACATGTATCATGTGAATCGTCAACGATATAAAAATGATATTCTTTAATGATATGTCGATTTTCACTCGTGCTTTCCTATATGATGACATTTTGTTGACATGTCTATGTAGAATGTGGGCGAGCATGGAGACTTGGTCGAGGTGATAGTATTCACTCTTGAATTTCTTTTGTGGAGCAAATGTGTAGTTTTTAAAATCAATGTAGCAAAATGGTTCTACGAGTGGAAAAAATTCTTGAGATTTTTTGAATTGCAAGTCTTACCATGAAGCTTTGTATGGGTATGTATTGTATTTGTAATTACTTCAGCTTTGCAAAAAGTCTATTAGAAAAATTTCGTCTTCTCATAATTCGATTCTTTTAACACTATCTGCACTTTGAATCGATGTACTGGTATATTCGTATCTCTTCCATTTCACTTTCATGTTGGACAATGATTGATCATTTATATCAATACGATATTTGTTTTGAAATTTAGTCAAATTTCCACAATCATCGCATTTTTACCACCAACACATTTCTTTTTGTAAAATAGTTCATCGCTTTCTCTTTCACATAGAATTTGAGATATGAAATCACGGATAGTGGAAGGAGGAGGTGAATCCTTCCATAATGTTCTACCGAAATAAAGGAATGTGTCATAATATAACTCAAATTCCACATGATAACGGCAACAACAAGTGTCGCGTACGGTGATAGGTTTTACATACCATGGTTTTTTTTGAACAAAAGCACTGAGTGAAACTTGAATTTGACGATTCTCTTCTTTGAACTTGTTGAATAACTCTATTTGAGTGGTTTCCAAGAGATGTTTTTCATGTTCTTTGTATTGATTTCGTGCTATTCTTCTTCGCATCACATCTCTTGCAATGGGTGAAACACGCGAATTGTTCTTCCAATATTCATATATTATTTTTTTAACATCTTCTCCAAGTCTATCTTTGTATGGTTGCCTACAAATAGCTCTCCAACAAGTGAGTTCATCATTTACGTCTATTTGCAGTCGAAATTTTCGATGTTTGTGCAGGGTTTTTCGCGAGGTTCCCAGTGCTCGTGCCATAGATGTTAGATTCAAACGGTTCTCTTGAGTACTTGGTGAAACCATTGCCATTTGTATTCCTCTACGTATATTTGAAACATTTTTATCTCTAGATCTCTTAATTGACTCTATAGCACTACTCATATTTTTTATCACCTCTTCTTTCATTTTTTATCTTTGGTTGATTTTCGAATACCCAATAGTGTCGTCGCTTCTTTTAATTTCCTTGATGATAGGAGACCTTTCAACATTTGAGCTTGAGTTGTCACTTGCTCAGTTTTGAAAAACGTTTCCAAAATTTTCTCGACACGATATCGTATAACATAGTCAGGTTTTTTATCTCCATATGTGTGAGTGTCGACATTTTCTAACATTTCATTATCGATAGTGATTTCATCTGTACATATTCGAAAAAATAGTACATATTCAATAAATAACTAAATTAATAAATATGTCAATAAATATTAAGAAAATTTTAAATATATCAATAGATCATAATATTTACATTTACATACCCGATTCAATTTCTGCTTGAGGTTGATTTTCTTCTTCAATATTTTGAGGAGTATCTCTGTCTGTTTACATTAAACAAAATATTTTTCAAACTAGTTCACCAAATAAAAATTAAGCTTCACATTCTACATTGGGAAAACTTTAAAAATATATCAATAGATCACAATATTTACATTTACATACCTGCTTCAATTTCTGCTTGAGGTTGATTTTCTTCTTCAATATTTTGAGGAATATCTGTGTCTGTTTACATCAAACAAAATATTTTTCAAACTAGTTCATCAAATAAAAATTAAGCTTCATATTTTACATTAGAAAAATTTTAAATATATATCAATAGATCATGTAATATTTACATTTACATACCTGCTTCAATTTCTGCTTGAGGTTGATTTTCCTCTTCAATATTTGAGAGAGCTTCTAACTTTCTTTTGCGATATTGTCTCGTCTCTTCTCTACATTCCTCGGGCTTTCTTTTTCGATCATATTTTCTCACACAAGTTCTTCGATTTCCCATGATAATAGGGTATGAGGTTCAAAAAATTTCCTTTAAAAAATTAGACAATAACTCAATTACAAACAATATCACAAAAGATTTAATTTAAAAAAATATTTTCTAAAAAATGTATGAAATGAAAAGGTGTGAAATTTTTCTCCCACTTATTGATAACATGATTTCTAAACTCTTGTGGATATTCCACTTGAATAGTTGTCAAAACATATTTGATAATTTTATTAAAATCTATGTTAGGTTAATTATCCTTTATATAGTAGATTCCTAAATAGTTGATTTTTTTCATTGAATGAAGAAATATCCAAGATGTGAGCAATACAGAATACACACACACAATATACATATATTGCTCCTTCGGAAACCTTTATAAGAGAAAACCTATCCAGAAGGTGAGGTCACTCTACAATATTTTCTATAGTATGGAAATATGAAAATAAAAAGGAAAGGTACTCTATGGAGTTATCTAAGACTTGTGGCCTGTAAAGCTACAACCCAATTGTAAGCCTTTTGTTTTTCTCTTTAGCTTCCCATTACCAATTTCTCTTCTTAATTATGGAACAAAATATAATAACATAAAATGTAAACCCTACTAATCCTAGTGGCTCGGTATTTAACATAGCCAAATATCCAATTAGAGGTAATAAATGACTATCTCAAACCTAAAGTAGAGTTACAATACTCTATATTCTAGAGTCTTCTTGAAATTCCACACATCCCTATCTCTTGGCTTGATATCTTTGTGTATGGTTGGAGGAGGAAAGTCATGGTGAAGGTATGAAATCCCATGGGCCATGCCAATGGCTATTCTATAACGAACATCCTAGATAACGAATTCTGATTTAAATAAAGCACAAAGAGTTGTTGCGGTGATCTAAAGGAGGAGAGTATGTGTCTTGTGAGATTATTTTGGAAGTAACCAATGTGCTTGGAAGTAGGGAATCCATTAAGACCAATTTTCTGGCTAGTTGTTTTCTAAAACCAATGGTGGAAAACAATGATAGCTATTTTTTCAAACAAACGGTGGAAAACAAAAGAGTAGATGAAAGTTGTCCATAATAGTTTCAAAATGAGTAGGTTGAAGTGGTGGATAAAACCAATGGATGGAGCCCTAGAGTATTGAATCTCTTGCATATGCATAAAGAAGAATGAAATCCATAACTATCATTTTTTTTTGAACTTTTGAGATTTAAAAAAAAAATATCGACGATATCCATTGTACTTTGAAGATTGAAATCATTATATTGAAATATGTATCCGAAAACTTTTCTCAAAATATGCTAAAAATACTGAAGATAGTACAGTACGTCGGATTTTAAAATTGCTCAAAAAAACTGGAAATATTTCTTAAATAATAATGATTGAGCTACAATTGGAAAACCCTTAAAGAATTCTCTGAAACTGATTCAAAACTGTCACAAAAAGAGGAAGAAATATATGAAATATCAGAGAATATTTATATAGTTTTGTTTTTTCTTAGATCAAATTTGCTCAACCTATCAAAAGAGGAATCTTCTAAAATAAAAAGAGGATTATCTTCTAAATATAAAGAAAGTTATTTACACGAGGAAAAGCAACAGAGTTCATTCAATCCACTGGCAAGGAATTTCCTCCCAAATAAAAACATGGTGATTTACGGTAGAAAACACAAGAGTTTAATCAATATACTGACCAAGAAAAATAAAATTTACATTCTAAAGAAAATGAGGGTTATATACACTAGCCTTAACAACAGGTCTGTTTCCTTTTTAAGATTGTGAAAACTTTATGTCATTTACATTTGAGTAGAAAATACAAGCATTGATTTAATTCCTAACCCATTAATCTCGTGGCCTAAGGCTTGCTTGAATTTGGCTAACTGGATTTGTATATGTTTCCCTAATCGAATTTTCCAGAGATTAAAGTCCTACGAAAGAAATAGATTATTCGCTATTCTCGGCACCATAATATCATTTTATAGCGATTACGTTATTTTATTGACAAGGAAGAACTCAAAGCAAAAGTTGTGTGCCACCCATACTAGTCATGAAATTCTCCGGTAAGAAAGTTTTTTTGGAGAATGGTACCAATTATTTGGTGTGGTCAAGTTTATACCTGTAATGACGAATGAACAAAACAATATAACAACAAGAGAAAAAAATTGGAACTGAACCACTGAATTATTTTTCAAACAAATGTCACAAAAAAACACAAGGATAGATGTAAAACAAACATAAAAATGGTACACAATCCCTCGCTTGACCTATTTCAAAATAAAACACCTTCGGTGTAATCATAATTTCATAAAAGGAAAACACATTAATATGTAGTTTCATTAAAAACTTGATTTGTTTGTTGTATTTTTGTATTTTTAATTGAATTTAGTTCGGATGCTTTTAATAAGTTGTGGACATAGAGCATTCTTTCATAAAATATTGCCTAAGTCACATTGAGATATAAAACCAAGATTTCTCTTTATATCCAAAGAAATATTTATAACTATTGTTATGGAGGATGACTTATAGAGAGGATCAAGATCATGATCATGATCAAAAGTGATTACCTCTTAAATTAGTTTATTATTTTATTATGATTGCAATTTGTTTTTAATCCAAAATGAATATTATTGTCAAACTGTATCATCAAGAAATGCATCTCACATGTTTTCATTTCCCTTTATCCATTCATCTTCTTCTTGTAAATAAAATGGAGGTTGGACTACCAATACATCATTTTTTCTGTGGAAATTCAAGCTTATTCAAAATGTGTGAATTATGATATTCACTCTCATTCTTCTGTTAACAAGAGAATGAATTTACTTGAGAGAGAAGTATTATGGATAAATACTATAAAGTTGTAGTGTTTCTGACAAAATTAATTCTTATCAGATTTCTAGATGAATTTATTTTTATGAGTACAGATAATGGTCTAGAGAATAAAAAAGTAAAGTCAAACATTTTTTATGAAAATATAAATATTTATTGCTATAAAAAAATATTGTTATTTTAATTAGTGTTATTTTGAAAATATAATTGGAGCCACCACATCAATAGTCTTACTCCCAACTATCAAGAAATAGTTAAAATTAGTTGTAGTGAAAGAAGGAACAACTAACATAGAAAAAGGAAGGATCCTTCATGTTTGACAGAGAATATCATACCACTAGAATTAACATGATGGGAGATAAAGTTCATGGGTGGAAGAACATAATTTGGAAAAGAAGATTGAGGAAGAGGACAATCCATAAAAATGAGTTTCTAGTGGGAGAGAATGGGTGGACTTCCACAACTAAATATTTCAACCCAGATTTAGCATGATAGTGTTTGGGTTGAGGAGGTGAAACTATGAAATTTGTTTGTTTGTTTGCTAAGAGAAAGAGAGTAAGGAGATTGTAAGGATTTTCTAACAAAGAAATTCATCTATTTGGAAGAGTGTGTAGCACGCTAGTATTATATAATATCTTTAAAAAAAATTTAAAAAATAACAAAATGATAATTATTTCATAACTAAAGTGTTAGTATATTCATTTAGAAGGTTTTGGATTGATTATCAATAGATACTGGTGAAATATATTAAAAAAATAAAAAAATTAACAAAATGATAATTATTTCTTAACTAAAGTACTAGTATCTTTATTTACAAGGTTTTATATTGATGATCAATGGACAATGCTAAATGAATATTTTGTCAAAACGTTTTTTTTTTTTTTAGGTCACAAACTACCAGCTTCAATTCTAAGTCAATTTTAATTTATATACATAAAAATATTATTAATAAATCGAATGTTATTTTTAATATTAAAGCGATAACAAAAATATTTGATCCTTTAAGACTTCAACAAATTTAAAATTTAATTATATTTAATTTGTTAATTATTACTTATTTTATTTTTATTAAATATTATATATATAGAATCATTATGTATAACTTATGCTTAAAAATAATGTTAAAAAATGATTATGGTGAATTGATTAAAAATGTTATTAAATCATGCTTAAAAATAATGTTAAAAAATAATTATGGTCAATTGATTAAAAATGTTATTAGAATCTATATTATAATTTCATAAAATCTTTATATTAAATATAATAATTTAATTTTAATTTGGTTTATAATCTATGAATTGTTCTTAAAAATGGTGTTCCATGGATGTTTATGGTAAGATTATGAAATACTATTAGAATTTAAATTTAAATTTAATAAAATATAAACACATTTATATATAATTTCATTGATTATAAATTTAGTTTGTTTTTTGCCTTTTTTAAATTTTGCAATGGGACATTTTGTTTCCTTTTTAATTGTGTTTTGTTTGGACATTTTTTCTTAATAACTAAGTACATAAATCACTAATTCATAAAATATTAACTAAGTCTCATTGAAATATATATAAGACAAAATAAATATATATATATATATATATATATCATAAAACACACATATATAATTTAAAAAACTTTATTTATAAAATATGCATTTGTTATATAATTGTGTGCTCTATAGTTTAATATGAGATAAATGTCACATTATTTTATAATTATAAATTATAAAATAATAATTACATTAGAAAAATAAAAATTTATAATAAAAAAAACGAATTATAAAATATTTCAATTTCCATTTTGCTTTTGCACTATTTTTATATATATAAGTAACACAACTGAAAATAAATAAATAAATTTCCTTCCAATATAAAATAAAGCTTCCAATATGTGATTGAGAAATGACATATTAAAATAAGTATTACATAACAACAAATTTACAAAAATATATTAATTTACAAAAATATTATTGAAAAATGATAAGAAGACGATACCATGTTGTTACTACACGGCTACATGGCATTACAATTATCGGGTACATGGGGTTACTATAATCCGGTCTCCGTCCACTCAGAAAAAATTGAAAAAATATTACATAACCAAAAATCTCGTGCCCTATGGAAAATGCAAAATGAAGTTAAAAATAGAAAATATTTATATTAAAATTTTACTAAATCAATTACTAGAGATTTTTTTGAGTGATTAATCAAAATAAATGTCCATAATTAAAAATTTTATTATATATATTTATATATTATAACTAAATAATAATAATAAAATTATAATTTATTTAGTTATTAGAATTTTAAATAATGATAACAAATAAATATATATTTTATAAATTAAGTTAAATATTAAAATATATATATAGATCAAAACTAAACTAATAAATAATCAAAAATAATTACAACTATATAATTACAATTATATTAATTAATAGCAACGTAACATGTATAATAAACTAACTATTTCTATATTTATTATAAATTAATGTCTAATCATGTAGTGCACTAATATCATTTTTTATCTTAATCAAAACAAAATTTCTATTTAAAATAGACAAAGAAAATCCAAAAAGTGCTTCCAATAATGTTAAAATTCTATTTAAATAGTGATACAAAAATGACATATAACACGGACACATGGCACATAATCATTTTATATATATTATGTTGTTATTCCCCATCATCCCAAGGAATATAAAAATGAATAGCGTAACTGTGATACAATTGGTAATTGTATTGGATTTATTTTCAAGTATTATTTACGTATTAAAAAATGTATTTTAAATAATAACAATATACAATTATTTTATCATAATTCTTAAAAAAGAAGGGCTTAATTTGGACTTTTTTCTAATTAATTTTAATAATTATAATAGACTTTAACATATTCTATAATTTATTTTCAAATACTTTGTATAATTAATTTTTTTATAAACATATTTTATATAAAATAAGCAAATCAATCTGGACTTATTTCTAATTAATTTTAATAATTATAATCGACTTTAACATATTTTATAATTGATTTTCAAATAATTTGTATAATTAATTTTTATAAAAATATTTTAAATAAAATAAGCAAATCGATATACATAATGACCTTGGAAAATATTTTAAATGAGCATTTTTTTGTAAAATTATTTTAAATAAAATAAACAAATCTATATATATACATGATGACCTTCGAAAATACTTTTAAATGAGCAATATATTTATGGTGAATATCTTGTAAGTAGACAGTCTAGAAATTCTAATGGCCTTTGCAATTTTGAAAGGAAATGCGTCGCATGAGGACCTTTTGAAATAAGTGTGTTAGACTAGAACTTTAAAAGTTGAAATTGAAGTAGTCATTATCAATTTTTTGTATATCCATTACTCTCACTGGATTTTTTCCTTGTCCTTTGAAAAAAAAAAAATATGTTGAACACATTGACTTCACTATTTATAGGAGGTTTTATCACACCATAATTTTCCAGGTTGTGAAAGGAAAACTTGGAGGTAACATTGAACCTATCTCTTAGATTGGAAGCTAGCTCTTAATTATCCAATGTCACTTCAACACCTAGTTGTGTGCTCAATAGTGTGGCTAGATCTTTGGTAGGGTAAAGGTTTTACATAATGGTTGGATAAAGCGAAAATCTATTGCGGATGGAGTCATAAATAGGACATCAATTTCAAGGTCGTTAGAACTAGTTGATGAAAAATCTATTGCAAAGGCCAGATAGCCAACTAATTACTAGACATATAACCTTTAAAGCATGATAGTTGAAGGAGAAAAACACAGAAACTAAAACAAAGCATCAAATATAGATGAATTCTATGAGAATTTTCATACTTAGAGGTGTGAATAACTGAACTCAAGAGGCACATAGCATCATATAAAAATGAATTATAATCCTATTGTAACTCATTCAAATATAGAAGACATAGATTTGATGATTAACAGGGAAAGAGACACAAAATACTCAGAAACTGACTATAATTGCCAAACATAGGAATCTTTGAGACAATAGTTCCAGTACTTCTGTCTCAAAAGTTGTCATTAATATCCAAAATTAGCCTTTACATGGAAACCAGTGATATTCCCTCAAGATACAAAACCCCTGTTGCCTTACAAGTGATACAATATATAGGAGAATACATATAATTGTTTGCATATTTCTCTTAGAAAACATTAATTACAAATTCCAATAATGGAAATTTTCAAAGAAAATCAAATTAGTTGATCTCAAAAGAAAATGTATTCAATTAAAAATAGTCTTATTAGTCTTCAAACTATGTGCCATATGTGCAACTGTATGTCTAGACATTCTCTTCAATCTACTTCAAAATTGCCAGCAAAACTCAATCGTTATTCTTTATCCTAGAAAATTGCAACTTGCCTTTCAAGAAACCACCTTTATCCCTTGAATCTGGGATGGATGTACTCCATAATTGCCACAAAATCTAGGATGAAACTCGTGCCCAAAAAATTGAGGAAGACTAAAGATTATCATTTCTCTAAGATAAGGATTCATTGTGATTTGAAGAATTGTGATATGATGAGATAGTTGATTTCGATCTTTCTTGAGAGTTGTATTTTCATTTTAGTGAACTCCCTTAATAAATGATACTGAACAATAAATGTTGTCCGCAAAATTACCAATAGATTATCCTTTCCAACGTCTTTGTTCCAAACAAGAATATAAGGGAATTTCTAGCTATTTTCTCAACGTCATGTGCTTTAGCGTGTCACAGTTCAAGGTACTGAATATTCCTTAGGGCTTTAACTCTTCTTTTGAATGAGCTAAGTGAAAATTAATTCCCCACTGATACTTCTTGTCAGTCTCATTAAAGTGACACAAAATAGGATTGTATAAAACCAGAGTAGCTATCTTAGTAACGAGTTACTCCTTGGCATTTCTAATGCTATCATCTTCAACATATCAATCAACCTAACTAATGTAGAAATCAGTAGTCCAGTACTAATCACCAGAAACATGGGCGTCATGATATTTTATAAACTTTGTTGCCTTAAGATAAATTTGTTGAACCAATTATCCTGTAGGTGCTTGCTAAAGGTTTTGCATTATTAATGGTTCCGGAATCAATCATAGTCATTATATTCTCTTGAAACTTCCTTCAATTTTCTGTATGATTCAATATGACATCTCTCATTTTTTTGCGCAAATTTGGACAACAATTTCCTTCTTTTTTGTTGGTACAACCATCTTCACGCTAAATGTTGTCTATGATAACCGAAAGGGGTCTGCATATAAGGAGAAATGAAATATATCTATTGATTTTTGCAGTAAAATAATGTACACATATTCTCTTTGGTGGTGTGGTGTAATCTTTAATAACCTCTTTGGATGCAGACAGCATGGCGAGACCTTAAACATTTCTAGTAGGGATATTAACAAGAGATAAGATTTTCATTTGATCATGAATAGAAAAAATCCCAATTTACCAAAATTTCCATTGGTTTATAAAATCACACATTTGTTCTTGAAGAATCCATTGATGAAAAGTTTGTTTTGAACATTGGAAATTTGGCATAAGAATTGGAGGTCGATCTCTAAAACAAAAAACTCCCATTTTATCCTTGTCAACTTGGGAGTTAATAATGCACTTGACATTTTTCATGACATCTATGCTTCCTCAATATTGTTTTGTTAGGGTTTCAACATATTTCCTTTGGTGATTCAGGGATATTTTAAATTCTTCAAAATTAAACTTGAAATTCTATGTTATCAATTCTAAATTCAGAAACTAATAAAAAAATGCCACATTTCCATTAAATATTCCAATCTGAAAACGAGCTTGAAAATTAACCTTC
This sequence comes from Pinus albicaulis, assembly GCA_034641835.2. Taxonomy (NCBI): domain Eukaryota; kingdom Viridiplantae; phylum Streptophyta; class Pinopsida; order Pinales; family Pinaceae; genus Pinus; species Pinus albicaulis. The sequence continues at coordinate 479,505,860 of CM076574.1, forward strand.
TTGTAGGTTAAATCCTAAAGTTCCTATAATCACATTTGATATACTTTTGCACCTAATCAGATGACAACTATTACTTACCTTGCTCACTCCATATGTGTTTTTGTTTTGTACTAGGTGATAATATCAGCTCCAATGAGGATTTTGTCCTCCTTTCGAGGTAGGAAACAACCTAAAGACTAGCGCATGATCCCATTCAAACCCGTGACCAACTCAATTTGATATCTGCCCCTTTCCAAACATGTAATATGATTTGAATGCAGACTTGTACCATACTGCAAATTGAAATATGAAAACGCATATGTTGAATACCTACTAACACTATTGAAAACCAAAATTTGAATGTTGAAAATATGCTCAGACCTCTAAGCTTATTTTCCAACTTTCTACCCTATTCTAATAAATTGGACAATCCAATTATGTAACATCAAAATTCTAGTGTAGACATGTAAGAAAATGACTACTTTAATGAAACTTATAGTTAACTTCTCCAAGCATAAATAAAAACATAAAAAATAACAACTTAAAAAACAGTTAAAATTGATAACCATGGTCCATGAACAACACAAAATCCAACTTCATGTTGATTTTTGGGTAGCATCATATGTGCTCTAGCTCCGAAACTTTGTGGAGGGGCTAGAACACGTGAGATCTCCAAGACCTAGAAATCATTTGGAGAAATTCCAACCAAAGCTTAAGTTATTCAAATAATTATTTATTTTAATGGCGACCCTAGGTCTAACTTAGGTAAACTAGATAATTAAAGTGAATTAATTTAAACATGTGGGTGAGAATGTTCTAGGTGATGAGGATCAAGACTTTTCTAATATTAGTCGTCGATTAGAGATTAGATCACAAGCATTTATTCATCAACAGGAAAGGTATTAAAAGAAAGGCTTGGGATCAGTTGGAGAATACACACACACAGAGTAGAAGCACTTGAGCTAAGTCGAAATTCTAGGGTGTGGCTTGCCGAGAATTTCAGAGTGAGCTTGCAGTGCAGCGAGGGGTAGTTCGACAATGGTATTTCCATCCAGGGCCGAAAATACAATAGTATAGAGGAATATGAGCACCAAAGAGGCAGCACAGACCCAAGAGGGGTGACACGGAGCCATCAGGGCTTACACATAGGAGACGCAGAGCCAGGAGGGCTCACATGCAGGGGATGTAGAGCCATAAAGGGTTATGCATTCATTCAGAGAGTTGCGTTGGGGTTTCTTTGGGACATATTTGGAATCCATCCAGCATGTTGATTCATGAGCTGGGAAAGCTCAAGGAGATGGTGACACGGCTCCTGGAGAAGGTGACAGAGTCCATCTTGCTATATCCATCGCTCAAGATCACTTGGAGATTGCGCTGTCACCTATGGGGTTTCTTCATCTAGTTATTGGATCAACCATAATATTTATCTCCGGATAGAGGTAATTTTGCATATGCTTTTCTCTGTTGGGTAAGCCACATTGGCACCCTAGTTTGTATTCAGAAATCTGCTTAATAATAAAACCCTTAAGAGCTGCTCCACCGGTTTTCCCACATTGGGTTTTGCCGGGGACATTTTTCTGAAACATTTGTGTATCCTTTGACTACATGGTTGATTATTATTTAGTGCTTCATCTGTATAATTCTGTAGGTTGCATTCTATTTACTTCAATGTTTTCATGAATTATTCAAAAAATAACTTATTAAGTTAAATACGCAAGTAGGAAAAGTAAATCAGATTTACCGTAGTAGGATTTCTATTTATAAGATTAAAAAATTTTCACATAGTATCAGAGTATTTGCAGATTAGGAAGAGTTGAAGCCATCAGAAAAATACCGAAGAAAATTTGTTGCAGGATGGTAGTTTTCCTGAGTGGCAACACAGATCTAGAGAGAGGCAAGTAAGGGTGATTGAGTCACCTACGAAGCTCACACAGAGCTTGTGTTAGCTAGGAGAGGTGAGGTTGTAGCTGAAAAGAGGCATTGACGCAATTCTTTCTAGGCCAACGTAGGGTTTTCGAGCCTCCATCTTTCCGGTTGTCGTGGCTGGAAGTGCAGATAATTTTGGTTCAATATTTGCTGCTTAGGCATTGTTTTCTTTGGTGGAGAAAATTTTCTAGCAGGACGTGGCAATGTAAGGGGACATATTTCCTTAGTAGACATCTTTCCAAGGATTCTAGATCCAGTTATGATCAACAACAAAGAGCGACCGGAGAGCTATTTTTTGACATTAGTTGGCGGAGGATTTCCGGGAGGAAAATCGTTTTTCAGAGGGAACAAGTTCCTTAGAGGGTTTCTAGCACCAAGAAACTCATATCTTATTTTTGCTGGGGAAAAAACAAAAGAGGGAGAAATGAACCATTTCAACATCTTCAGCTGAGTAGAGATGGCCACAAATGGACTGAGGGATCAAGGTAGGCTAGATGGAGCATCCAACTTTGTCATATGGAAGTCTAGAATCTTGTCAGTACTGAACAAGCATCTCATCGAGAGCACAATTTTTGTTCCTATTGAAATTGATCCATTAAAGAAGTATGAAGAAGCTCAAGCACTTGATCATAGACAGATTCAAGGATCATGTGGTCTCACACATTTCTGAGAAGGACACAACACATGAGATGTGGATGTATTTGACCACATTGTGTGAGGGGATTGTTTGGAGGATAATTTTTCTAGAGAATCAACTACGACTATTCCAGACGTTGAAGGGAGAAGAGATCGACCCCATCCTCATTACATTGAAGACGATTTGTGATTAGCTAGTTGCCATGGGGGCCACACCTCATGAAGGTCTTATGGTGAGGAATGCTCTAAATAGAGTTTCCAATGAGTGGGAGAAAATTTTCCAAGGAATTTTTGGCAGAGAAATTCTTCCAAGTTGGGAAAACATGTGGGTAGCTCTTCAACAAGAAGAGATCAGGAGGATGACCAAGGCAAGAATTGAAAGTGGATGGATCAAGATCAAGAAGGATGAGAAGGAAGATGCAGCTCTCGCATCTAACGGACAACATGGGCAACAGGGGAAGAAGAAGAAGGGCCTTTCAAAGGTCAGGTGCTTCAACTTTGGTGATGTAGGACATTTCACTACACAATTCCCTTAGAAGAAGAAGGGTGAATACAAGTTTGATTCAAAGGTTTCTGCAACTAAGGACGATAGTGGAGATGATGACGATGTGGCGATGAGTGCTCATGTGCCTCGGGAGACGAGGTGGGGTGATATTGATCTATATTTATTTCAAATTACATTGTAGGGGTAGGATCATTCAGGTGCCCATAGTCTTTGATCACATACGAGCTACGGAAGCCCTTAGTGATAGTAGAGGATGACTTGGGTAAGTTGGTGTGATGGATGATGGAGTAGCATTAGCAGAGCTAGGACACTGAAGTCTTAAGTAGTGCAAAGAAGAGGTAGCAGCATCATCATAGAGGCTGATTGATTTTGATAGTGCAGAGCAGTAGCTGCGCATAACTCTACAGGATCAGCATAGATTAGTAGAAGAGGTTTCTTCAATTTCAAGGTGCACTCAAACTGAATTTTATGTCAATTCATTGGGTGATATTTTCAGTTACTTACTTCTTAGAAACTAAGTTGAAGTGCAAGAGTTAGCAGTGTCAGTGTTGCAAGAAGCATGATGTAGCATTTGAGAGTGATTTGTACTAAAGATAAGGCAGTGTAAGTGGCTGTGACATGGGCAACAGTACATATAGTAGCACCGTAGTGGATGAGGGGAAACAACTGAGCATTAGCAACACGGAGGACCGATTTCAAGGATTAGAGTAATGCTTCTTGTGAGAAGTGTTGGTAGAGCACATTCCTCGTTAAGAGGGAGTGTTGATTTTTGGGTAGCCTCAGATGTGCTCTAGCTCCGAAACTTTGTGGAGGGGCTAGAAGACATGAGATCTCCGAGACCCAGCAATTGCTTGAAGAAATTCCATCAGAAGCTTAAGTTATTAAAATAATTAATTATTTTAATGGAGACTCTAATTCTAAATAAGAGAAATTAAATAATTAAAGTGAGTCAATTTAAACCTGTGGGTGAGAATGTTCTAAGTGACGAGGATCAAGTATTTTCTAATATTAGCTGTTGATTGGAGATTAGATTACAACAATTAATTCATCAATGGGAAAAGTATTAAAATAAGCCTTGGGGTAAGTTCGAGAATACACACACACACAAAGTAGCAACACTTGAGCTAAGTCAAAATTCTGGGGTGTGGTTTGCTGAGAATTTTAGAGTGAGCTTGCAGTGCAGCGAGGGGTAGTTCGACAACGATATTTTCATCCAAGGCTGAGAATACAATAGAAAAGAGGTAGATCAACACTAGAGAGGAAACGCCAACCCAGTAGGGGTGACGGGGAGCCAGCAAGCATCACATAGAGTGGACATAGAGCCAGAAAGTGCAACGTAGTCACTCAAAGAGCTATGTTGGGGTTTCTGTGGGGCAGATTGGGAAAACATCCAATGTTTTGATTTCAAAGTCGGTAAGGCTCAAAGAGAGGGTGGAATAGCTCTTGAAGAAGGTGATGCAATCCATCATGTTGTATCCATCACTCAGTAGCACTTGGAGGTTCTGCAGTCAGTTGTGGGGTTTCTTCATCCAGTTGCTGGACTGGCCATAATATCTGTCTACAAATAGAGGTACATCTGCCAAGGATTTTATATGTTGGGTGAGCAACATTTTCACCCTAGATTGTATTTAGAAATATGCTTAATAATAAAACCCTCAAGAGCTTTTGCACTAGTTTTCACGCATTGGGTTTTTCTAGTGACATTTGTCTGAAAAAATTATGTTTCCTTTGTCTGCATGGTTGCTTATTCTCTAATACTTGATCTGTAAAATTGTGTAGGATGCAGTTTATTTAATTCAATGTTTTCACGAAGTATTCAGAAAATAACTTGTTAAGTTAAACAAACAAGTAGGATAAGTAAATCATATTCACTGCAGTAGGATTTATGTTTAGAGGATTCATAAATTTTCACACTTCACTAATGATTCCAACAAGTTTGAAAAAGGGTCCTCGAAATATTGAACAATCACCTCTTGTTTGTCAACAAACTAAAAATGGCATTTTTCATTTGTAATGGTTTCTTCTTGTTTAATTTCATCTAGTCGATTATTCCTAAATAAAAAGGCATTTATCTACTCATCTTTTCTATCACCTAGGTCAAGCAAAATGCGTGTATGTTCTTTTTCATTTTCAGGTGTAACAGTTACAACATGTATTAGAGGAATATCCAAAAATGATCCTTCATTTACATCGAGAGGAATATCATATTGATTTTCAAATGAACTGGAGAAAACAACTTCTTTATCATTGTTTCCATTAAGCTCCAAGTTACAACTATTATATGTAGACATTAACTTTCATTTATATTAAACTCATTTTTTTCTTGAAACTTATGATAGTCATTTTGTTGTAAATAAGGGAATATTTGTTGAGCTTGTAGCCTAGCATCTTCAAAATCTGAAACTACATGTATATCAATTTGAAACAATTGGTGCATGAGTAACCTTTTATGTGAACATGGATTTATAATTTCTTGAGCAGAAAATTTAACAAGTGTTTGAAAAATATTATCCTTAATGCATTCATAAAAACTCACAAATTAATATGCAATCCTATGTCACATGCCTTTTCAGTATCACTATATTCGAATGCATCCTCTTGTTGTTGAGAAATAAAATTTTCAAAATAATTTATAATCCCTTCTTCTTCAATAACTAGCCAAGAAGACGAATATCTAGAACTTTTCAAACGGTTGGGATAGCACATGCGCTCAACCTTTTATGTTGTTGAGGAAGATAGGGAGGAGGATAGTTGATTGGCTATAATTCATTTTCTTGATATGTTAAGGTTTGACAAGACCATTGAAAAGTTTTATCATTATCAGTGGATAATTTTGAATACTAAGGTCGTATTTTCCTTCATTCAAAATCAAGGAAGGAATTATGTTTTCCTGGATATATTTGTGAATATATTGACAACTATCCTCTTCATCACCATAAATATTTTCTAGATGTTATATGAATTTTTCAAAATTTTCACAACAGTTTTCAACCAAACACAAAGATGGATTAAATTATTTGCAATGCTCAAACAATACTGTATGAAAATATTTCAGGGAATATAAGCTACCAAATTGTAACCTTTCATACCATGATATTGCATTTCCCTCCAAGAATACCATGAACATTTTCATCAAAAAGTCTTCATGCAACTCAACCCTTAGCTTCTGTAAATGCATATGGAATTTGATCATATGTAAGGTAGCATAATCTCCTTCTTTATTTTTAAATCTTGGTAGATATGTTTTCCAATATATACAGGGAAAATGATTCAGAAACCAAAAATATGTGAATAATTGATAGGATCATACCTTTGTTATCTACAAGCATCCATTGAAGTTATGTTTAGACAGTGGAGTCGTCAATGATACTATTAAGGCTACTGATTCTTTCTATAGTGTAGTCACCATGAATGCTTTGAAATATGAATCTTGTTGACAATGGAATTTCCAGGTTAAATATTGATTTGAAGTTGAATGTTAGTTTTGTTGTGCTAATTTCATCTTCACATTTACAAATAATTTTTATGATCTTATGCTTTATGTGCACAACTTTCCTTGGTTTTTGTAAGTGTCAAATAGGTAAATGAGCTGAGTTTTAAGTTTAATTCAAGAGCATAAATAATGAAAAACAAATGTTGAAGAACAAAAATAACAAGTACAACAAACCCTCACAATTGATCCATTAAGACTCTATTTTGATGAAGGAGTTCACCCTTACTAGGCTACATCTCCTTGGTCCAGGTTCCATGGCTTGGACCTCTGTATTAGCTCAAATGTGAAAAAAATGTTGTTTAGATTCTCCTACAGCTCCTGAAACCTACTTTAATGTGTCCAGAATGTCAAAATCATTCATAAATGACTCTTCTTGCACTCAATTTCGTCAAATTTTTCCAAAGATATGGCCAAAACAAATTTCCCTAGTAAAATGCCTCCAAAACTAGAGAAGACTCTAGTTAACCCCACCAATCATGGAGGTGTGTTGAATTTTGGGTGACTATCGAATGTGCCTCTAACTTAACTTTGAGTTTAATTAATAAAATTGTGGTTAACTGCATGTTTAACTACGCATAAGCGCATTTAGTCAGAGCGGATAAATGAGGCTATGTGGTAAGGACATATGGGGAGGGGGTTGGCCCGCGGGGCTAGCTTCCTATTTTTCGTTGTCAGAGTACCCAATACCACATATATAGATAATTGTTTCGACCGTTTAATAAATCCTATCCACGTCCTAACGGTATGGTGTTTAGTCATGTGGGGGGAGGTCGCGGGTTCGACCCAACCTCTGCCCCTCCATTACATATATTTTTCCACGAAGTTTTAATATAATCTGACCCCCAATCCAACGTTAGTATAAAAAATATGCGTCCATATATGATATAGTTCTTATTTTCATAAAATCGAACTTTTTAATATATAAAATGTGCTCCAATATGATATAAAACCTTTGGCCTATGAATATAATTTTGATTTCAACCATTGCAATCAGATTTGAAATGTGGACTTTTGATAGGGTCCACCAGAGGAGGCATGTGGCGGCCCTTGGCTGCACCACATGTCAGCCTCTAGTTGGGTTGTCCCCAACCATATAAAAAAAATTATAATTCAATCTTAGGAGCAACACATAAAAAAAAATCACCTTCAAACCAAACAGGTGAATCCTTCTGTGACACTTGTCAAAGTTTCATTGGGAAAAACTGAAGAATATTCCCAAAATATACATTGTATGCTAACTAGGCTTCCATGTCATCCTTTTGTCTTGTTCTACAAATTTTTTAGTTGTTTATGAAAACGAACAATAGGTCATAACTTCCTCATTTGGAATCTATTTTTGATGAAACGAATTGCCCCAGATTCCTGGCAACAATCTTTTCACTGTCGTCTAGTTTCCATTCAATTTTTAGCACTTTAATATTTGAGATTTTACATTGAGCACTTGATCATTCCTCCCCACTAGAAGCCTTTTGGACCCCAAAATCTCTTTGATTACTGATCATGTGGATGAGGGTACTATTCCCTCACCCTTCCAGTCTCTATCCACTGAAATCTTCCCATTTTCATCAAATTGATCTTTTCACAAAAAAATAATGTTTTCTTTTACTCTTGGGACCCTCTCTTACTATTCTTGACATCGTCATGCTGAAATTTCCATGAATTTGCGAAGGAGAAAGCTATTATTGCAGAAACACACTTCTTCCTACCTTAGTCATCAATCAAAGGAAACTTAAAAACTGCCTCACCTTGCACGTTGTCATCATGGCGATTATTAATTGATATTACTTTATACTTAGGTTGAATCTTGACCAAGTATCTTCGCCATTGCCATGTACCTTTCGGAGACCAAAAACAAGTATTTGTGGAACCCATTCCATATTTTTCAAATTTCTTTTGCACTTTTTCTTTGACCTTTGCACTCTCTTGCACCAGCATCTTGTTTCCAACACTGCTCAACAGTGATGTTGACTAATGAAAATCTGTCACATCTTGTTTAACTCCTTTTAAAGGAAACCTGTTAGAGTCCTGAAAAACCTCATTACAAGCCTAAGAAACCTTAATTAAATCAACTTGTTCATTCGATGCACCTTTTCGAAAGGTTTGATTCAAAATGTCTCTATATTTGATCATTAAAAATGTAAAATTTTGACTTGCATTCACTATCTTCTTCATTTCTCCTACATGTATAAGATACAAACTTGTATTCTTCTTACGCGCTCTAACTATGTACTCAATTCCATATTTAGACAAGTGATACTAATTCTCATGTCAATGAAATACTGCTTTCCTATCATAAAGATAAGGACTTCCCGAAACAATACCTGATATCTCAAGAAGTACCACATCAAGTTCAACTTCATCAAGAAAGTTTGAATTAATGGCGAATCTTAGTATGCACTTCCTTGTAACCTACAGGTTTTCATTATTTCATATCCACCCTAGGGGATAAGGCCTTCGATGTCTAACATTTTCAAGGTCTAGCTACTTAACCAAGTCTTCAAAAATCAAATTAGCTTGTGACCCACTATCAAAAAGTGTGTTTATCTTGGTATGTTTAGAGAGGACTCCAATATGGAAAAGTTCAATTCTTGTATCATAATCTTGAGTGAAATTGGAACAATTTGAAGAACTAGTGATTTATATATGCTTACCTTTCAAACCCATGGTTGTAATCTTTGTTTCATCTCCTCAATCTGAACCTAAGTCATGCTCAACTATAGCAACAACTTTCCCCTTCTCTCTGGCTTTCAGTTAGTTTGGATTCAATTCTGGATGAAGTTGCCAACATTGGTCTTCCTCATGGCCATTCTTCAAAAAATGTTTACATGTGAGTTTCTCTTTATCTTTTTTGACAGAGCTATTTATCTTTCCTCTTCCATAAAACATTCCCTTTAATTTACCCTCACTATCACTTTTCTCATATGTGTTATGTTTCCCTCTTGATTCTAAATGTGTGGTTTGAACACAAACCTCATATATGTTTGTGGGATTAAACATGAGATTAGTGTGCCTAAGGTAACTATGCAAACCCCCAATATAATTTAATAAAGTTTCTTAAGAATACAAATTAATAACCAAAATTAGAGCACTTCTTCTAAATTCATGAGTATAATATTGCACACTCTGCCCTTTCAATTGTCTAAATTTTTTCTAGTCCAAAATGGCCTTTTTCATGTAAGCTAAGGGGTAGAATTTCCTTTTAATGGAATCAATAAAACTTGACCAAGACATAGAGATCTTACTGTAGCTTTTAATCTCTTATTGAGTCCTTTCTTTCCACCATACAAGTGTAGATCCTTCCATACTCAAAGAAGCCAATTGAATCTTTATGTCATCTTCATGAAGGTTTTGAATTCTACAATACACCTCCAATTGATGTATCCAATTATCCATCCTCTCTTCATTTACCTTGCCATTATACATTGGAAGCTCAAATTTGACATCGAGTTCGAGGAAGGGTGTTTTTTCACTTGTGCTATTTGAGTGAGTATGTGTAGTTTTCACTGTGGAAGTGGAAGATGATGCTAGTGGTGATGATGAGGATGATGAAGATGGTGGATATGGAGGTGGATTTCCTCCACTACCCTTTGAATCCTTCTCTTCATCCTTCTTATCATTTGAAGTTCCTTCTCCATGTGGAGGCTTAGAACCTTCTCCTTCTATCCCAGCAGTTGTAGAAATTTTAATACAATTATAAATTGCCTAGATTCTCCTAATAATAAAAATATATGCCACTGTTAAATACAGAATCCTTGTACTAAAATATTTGTGGGAATTTAATCGCTAATTGCAAACACATGAAGAAAGATCAATCATGCATGACAAAGATGTTTGTACCGGGAAAGCATAAAGCTAAAAATCCCACTATCATATATTATGTAGATGTCATGGATTATGAAAAAATCTCATACAAAACTCTAATCCAAGAGCTCTGAGTACAATATACAATCGTCTCACACTGTCATACAAAAATTGGCAAATACATGTGCCAATTTACTGCCTCTTGACAACCTGCCTCCAATGCGCCCTGTTGATCACAATCCCTAAATGAATGAGATGATACCTTGAATTTACTACGCAATCCTTATTGGCATCTCCAATGTGTGTGTGGTTGCAAGAGTGCACTCACTAATGTCACAACTGATAGCCAAACTGTCCCTTTCACTTATCTCTCAACTGGGTCTCCATTGGATTTGACATGCATGTAGTTAACATTAGTAAATCTTCAGTTGCATGTGAGATCACTCCATGTAAATTAATATAATATTTAATTAACTGATCTCTCACTAGTGTATCTTTAGTTACAACTAGCTACAACTAGCACAACTGAGTTTAACTCACTTAACCGAGTTAAACTACTTTACAAATCACATAACTACACATCCAAGTATGTTACAATTTCGAATCACTTAGTTACAACTAATTCCACTTGGATGTCCCACCAACCAACCTTATAACTCGAAATTCCTTCAGCTAACTGGTTTGCCACATCAGTTAACTGAAACCAAGTTCTTCAAGAGAATAGATTATTATTTATTGTCTAATTATTATTAAGATATAATAATAATTGGCATGCATTATACTTTTAGATATGCGATCTATAAATAGACTTCGCCCATGCATCTAAAAATAGAACCTCATCTATAAATAGAATTTTCTCACCATTCTAAAAATAGGCATACACCTAAAAATAGCCCGCGGGCCCCACCTAGTGAAGGTGCTTAATTTTCACAAGGATCATCATGTTGTTGAATCTCAACACTCCCTCTCAATAAGAAAGGGATTATCCTTTACTCCGATCTTGTCTCTGTGGTATTCGAATTTTCTCATGGTGAGCGCCTTCGTCAGAATATCTGCATCCTAATCTTCCATAAAAATGTACTAAATCAAGATGATCTTCCGTTGCACACAATCTCTGATATGATGATATCAGATATCTATATGCTTAGATCTATCATGAAACATAGGATTAATCGAGAGTTCAATGGAACTCTGATTATCACAATGAATCATTGTAGGATCTAAATGAGAACCAAACAAACCAACAAGGATCTTTTTCATCTAGATAGCCTCACATGCAGCTTGACTTGATACCATATATTTTCTTCCACTGAATTAAGTGCCACGGATCTTTTTTTCCTATTGTACGAAGAAATAGTTATAGATCTGATACTGAAGACCCCTCCTGATGTGCTCTTTCTGTCCATTGGGCTGCTCGCCAAATTTGCATCCGTGAATCCATGCAACTTCAAGAAGTAAACCCAAGTATTTCTGCTATAGTCATTAATAAAGGTGAGGAAGTAACAACTTCCACCAATCGACTATGTCCTCATAGGTCCACACAGGTCGATATGCACCAACTCAAGTGGTTTCTCTGCTCTATAAGAAACTCCTTTCGGAAAACTTTCACGGTGTTGCTTTGCCAAGATGCAACACTCACAAGTTCTAGCAAGTTCTTTGATGGGAGGTAAACCTTTGAACATCTGTTTCTGCTGCAACAATCTTAAACCAAAAAAATGCAGGTGTCCAAACCGAAAGTGCCATAACCAGTACTCATCAGAACATGCAGTTGTAAAAGACCTAACCTGATCATTGTAGTTCATAATTGGAGGAAAGAGTTTGTTCCTCATCATCTGCACCTTCGCAATCAGTTACTTTCTTGGGGATTTTTCATAAATAACACACTGTTACCCCTTAAAGATAACTTTGTATCATTTCTGCATCAATTGACCAACACTTATCAAATTGTGTTTCAGTCTAGGGACATAATATACCTTTGATATGGTCTTTAGCTCCCCTTGCTTAGTCATAATGTTGACCACTCCTTTTACATCTACATCCACAGTCTTGTCAGTCCCCAACTTTACCTATGTCTTCATAGATACATCCAAATTTGCAACCAAATTCTAGTTACCTGTCATGTGGTTATTGCAACCACTGTCTAATAGCCAGACCTTATCAAACGGTTCATGCATGGTGTTGCATGCTAGGAACATGGAGTTAGTATTCTCTGTACTAACATTAGCTCTCTGATTTCCTTGATCAGCTATATTCTTTCTACAATCGCGAGCATAATGACCAAATTTATTGCAATAATAAAATTTCACCTTTGATTTGTCAAACTTTTGATTGTTGTGAAAGCTTCTACTGCTGCTGCTTGCACTTTGATGCTCATGCTCCTCTCGGCCATCTCTCTAACCACCATAGTTGCCACCTCATCCTCTACCTCTCGATCGACCTCTGCCTCGACCTCTTGAAATACAAACTTTATTTTTAAAGGCAGTTTCGAAAGTGGAATCTTTATTTCTATCTATCCTTGCCTCATGCGATAGAAGGGATCCCATCAACTCATCAACTGTCAGTGTTGCCAAATCCTTCGCTTCTTCAATGGTTGCTACCACAACATAAAACTTGGTAGATAAAGATCTAAGAACCTTCTCGAGGATTGTTCGATCTTTAACATCTTCACCGAAGACTTTTAACTGATTGACGACAGGCATGACCCTATTCATGAAGGAATCAATGTCCTTTGTCTCCTTCATCTACAGACTTTCAAATTCTCTCTTAGTATTCTACAATTTAACAATATTAACTTTGGCCATACCTTGATAATTTATCGCCAAAGTTTCCCATGCTTCCTTTGCTAAAGAAGTTATCATTATCCTCTGGAACACTACTCGATCTAATCCCTGCTGGATAAGAAGAAACGCTTGTGCATTTTTCCGCTTGTCTTTCTCCCATTGCTCCCTATCTGCATTACTGAGGGCTCGTTCTTCTGCATCGATCTGAGGTTTTGGAAACCCAAACTTGACATGATCCCATACATCATGAGCTTTTAGCATAGTCTCCATTTTAGTAGCGCACACATCATAATCTTTCAGAGTGAAAGAAGGAAGTTGTGGCTGAAAATTTGATGTGACCATCTTATTTCAAACAAAAAAACAAAAAATGTTCTTTGACAAAAACCCTAAATTTCTTTTTTTTCCTTTTAGAAATTTTACAAAACTCCTTTAAAAAACCCTTTTAATAAAACCCTAAATTTTATAAAATAAATTTCTTTCATAAAATATTATTTTATAAAATTTTATAAAAAAACCCTTTGATTTTTTTTTATTTTTTTATAAAAAAAAAATCTAAAAAAATACCTTTATATAAAAAAAAATCTGAAAAAAACTTGTGAATAAAACCCTTGCTTTCGAACTTATATAAGACTTTCTTAATAAATCAAAAGCCTCGTATTTTTATGATTTCATCCACGTATTGTCTTTTATGATTTCCCAAAAACCAAACAAGCCACCCACGATTTTAAATTTTGATTTTAAAAGAGAAAATAAAACTTTATAAAAGTACATTGAAAAAATGAGTTTTGACTTTCCTTTCCGTTCACAGCTGTCTGCAAAAATTTGAAACTTGTTTCCGCACCCACGAAACCAGAAACGGCGGATTAAACTGGATTTTCTGGATTTTCTGAAAATTGTAAACCTCCAAAGTTTTATAAGGAGAAGTTGCGAGCTTCTGCAATTTTCTCAATGAAAAATTGTTTTTTTTTTTTTATCTAATTAAAAAAAATGATTCTAAGGTTTTCTGGGTTGATATTAATTTGTTGGATAAACAAAAGATTCAAATATTTCACACAAGAAACAATGAATTAACCTCTTCTCAATTAATATTTAATCACTCTAAATTAATTCTAGAAAAGTACAACAAATATAAAGTAAATAGCCCATAAAATACAGGAAACGAGCACTAACCCTACCTGGAAAACAAAGTTAAAAGTTATATATATATAATCCTTGTCAGTAGCTCCCACTTATGTGAACGAAAAACACAACAATGGCCCTCGTTACATCACTGAGAAGGACTAGAAACTTGGTGTATGTAATTTGTGATTAAATGCAGCAGAATTAGAAAACACATCGCCAAGGGACGAAGCTTTTCCCTTACCTGAGAAGGCTGGAGGTATTTGAATGGAACCATCAGATGCGGAGTAAAGACAATGAGATAGCAGCAGTAGTCCAATTGTAGTCACTGAACACACAATTCCAACACACAATTCCAACAACTGACATTAATTAAATTACCAACACACTCTGTGGAATAGGAAAAACCAATTTGTGACCATACCAGTTAATGTAGAATCAAAAAGGCGAAATCGTGAATGGAAAGATTAAACCAAGTTGCAATACTTCATACAGGTAAGCTAGCTCTCCTACAGCGGGTGTACAGTAGTTACCCCAAAACTAGCCCGAGGAATGACAACGGTAGCTCAAAATTCAACTCAACAATGGATCAGTAGCCAGTTCTTAGATAGTTTAAAATCCCCTTGTCCATAGACGTCTCCAGAACATATAATGCCACGATAATTTTCCATCGAATGCTAAAGTTGAGCTTAATTTTTCTATAAAAAAATAAAAAAATCAATTACCGCTAATAAGTTCAATAACACAATTTTCGATGTATTATTGTGCCAATTAAAAGGGACACATATCCTCCAGATGAAATATGCTCATGAGCAACATCAAATGTATGTTTTTAATATTCATGTTTATAAATTTGAATAATGAAGTAATTCTCATGTTAATCAAGCAACCTTGGTAGAATAATGAAGTAAAAGTAATAAAATAATCTTATAAGACATTAATGAAAGAAGAAAATGTAAGTAAATTTATTTATTTATTTATTTTATTTTTTTTATTTTTTATTTTGGTGTTAGGATGTCTATGCATGTTACATGTTTGTATCTCTATAGTTTTGATTTTTCTCAATTTTTAGTAAATCTAAAGTTAGATAGATCTATGATCATTTTGAGCAACACACTCTCTCTCATATACACACATATATTGAATACTTTGGATCTATAATCATTTTGAGCAACACACTCTATCTTTTTGTATATACACACATATATTGAATATTTTTATTATTAATATTTTTCTTATATACATATATTTAATTACTTTTATTATTAATATGATTACAAATCTCCTTTATGCCTTAAATTAGAAAGTATTTGTTATATATATATATATATTGATGTTAAGATCTTTTACTCAACATGCATGTTGAAATATTCAATATATAATTCATATTAAACTTTTCTTTATTATTATTATTTTAAATTGTAGATATCAACTCTATCTTAAAAATGAATTAAATTACACATCTCCCAAGTAACTTATATATATATATTTGAATAATAAAGTAATACTCATGTCACTCAAGCAACCTTGGTAGAATAATGAAGTAAAAGCATTAAAATAACTTGGATAAGACATTCATGAAAGAAAATGTAAGTAAATTATTTATTGTGTTAGGATGTCTTTGTATGTTACATGTTTGCTTCTCTAGAGTTTTGATTTCTCTCAATTTTCACTCGATCCAAAGTTAGATAGATCTATGATCATTCTGAGCAACACTCTCTCTCATATACACACATATATTGAATATTTTTGTTATTAATATTTTTCCTATATGTATATATTTAATTATTTTTATTATTAATATGATTACAAATCACCCTTATGCTTTAAATTAGAAAACATTCGTGAATGGAATAAGATTTCTCTCTCTCTCTCTCTCTCTCTCTCTCTCTATATATATATATATATATATATATATGATGTTAAGTTCTTTTACTCAACAAACTTTTCTTCATTATTATTATTTTAAATCTTATATATCAACTCCATCTTAAAAATGAATTAAATTACACATCTCTGAAGTAACTTATATTACATTATTTTTTTCAGTATAGACATTGAAATATTTATTTTATAACTCACCTATATATATATATATATATATATATATATATATATATATATAAAACTTAAACACCATGTATTATCAACAATATTATTTTACTTTAATTCCATTTTAAATAATGAAGAAAGTATGTATTTCTCTCATATAAAAGGAAAATTATTTTTTTACCTTTAATTATTTTTATTTCTTTATATAAAGTTGATGTAAAAGTAAAATGAAAATTAACATATTTTATTTATGGAAGACATCAATTTTATTGATTATTAATATTTTTAATTTGTTAGTGTGAATATTACATTATTACTTTTAAATGTAATTTGAAGTCACAAAATATCTCCCATAAGAAAACTGTCTAAGTACTAAAAGCTTTGGAGTTGTTAACTAGCAATTGCACCATATGTTGCAAAATAAATGCCGTAAGGCGATAGCATAGGAAAGAGTATCCTAGAAGAAATAAGTTGTTGTAGAGAAAGAGCCATTGTGAAGGAATGAAAGACAATTTTTTCTTACATGGAAGCAAGTCGTGGAGGTTTCAAAGATATTGAGTAGAAGAGTTATCAACCAGAAAATTTTGTTATAGATATTGAAATGGGAAATTGTGGGTGAAAACATATATGTAAACCAACATAATGAAATAATTTGTTGTAGAGAAGGAGCTATCGTGAAGGAATGAAAGGCAAATTTTGTTTCCATGGAAGTAGGTCCTGGAGGTTTCAAAGATATTGATTATAAGGATTATCAACCAGAAAATTTTGTTAAAGATATTGAAATAGGAATTTGTGGGTGAAAACATATATGTAAACCAACATAATCTGTTCACATATATAAACAATTTGTTATAGATATTGAAATAGGAAATTGGGGTGAAAATCCTTTGGTGATTAATAATCCTCATAAACAAGCATGAAATGAGCATGTAACTCAAATAAGATATTTTAAATACATTCAAATACCATCTATCTAACATAGATGTAAATAAAGAGAATTCTTATTAACATAAATAGATTTTACTCCAAGTTCATCTACATATCTGAGCGCCATAGCATTAGATATATTTTGTGAGCTAATGTGATGTATGGATGTCATAACATATATATATTTTAAATTTTTTAGTACTTGTGACATGCCTAGCCATTTTCTTTGATTGTGGATCAGGTCAAATGAATAACTTGTGAAATCCCTAGCCATTTTCTTTGATTGTGGATCAAGTTATAAACTATAATACACTGTCTCTTCAGAAGACTCTACAATATATATTGGATGGAGGAAAATGTTATGATAAAACATGTAAAAAAAACCCTTTAGGGTTGTCTCAACTTATTATATTTTTAATCACATAGTGTCAATTTTGTAAGACTATAATCTACAATAAGGACTTAGTGGGTTTTTTCCTTTGTAAGTTTTGTTTGGAATTGAAAAATTATAAAATTATAAAAGCTAAAATTATGTAGCGAAAAAATTTGTTTAAAATTTCAGAAAAAAAAGTTGATTAAGTTTGACATCATATAATGTGAAATTAGTTTATGATTATAAGGTAAAAAACATGTAAGTTTTTTAACCACAATTAGGTATTTAAAGATATGTATATTGTTTTTTTTTTTAAGAGAAGAAATTTGATATTCATTAACAAAAATAAATTCGAAAGAGTATGTATGTAGTTACAAACTATTACAATTAAGTAATTAAAGGTAAATTTAGTGTTAATTAAAAAATTAGAATTATGAATATTCATCATTATTGCTCAAGATAAATTATGTCATGTGAAATAATTTGGAAATTTAAAAAAATATCACATATTTTAAATTTTTTCATTATTAATTTAATTTTGTATAGATTAAGAAATACTACTGATGAATAATAAAATAGTTGTAACATAAATAATATATAACAAAAAGAACCATGTATTTTTGGAATAATAAAATAGTTGTAACAAAAATAATATAAAACAAGAAAAACTATGTATAATTTCCCCCTTTAAATAAACTATATTCCACATGAATACCATAGGTCAATACCATGGGCTGTTTTTCAAGTTTATTGTTATTTTATTTTATTACCTAAATTCGATTTAACTTATTAAAACATATATAAAACTATTTACATTTACATATAAAAATATAACAAATTTTTAATAACAACATTTTAACTTAAATGTCACCAAAACCTAAATTCAATCTAACTTATTAAAAAGAAAAAAATAACATTATAAAATATATATATATATATATATATATATATATATATACTTGTGGATCCGATGGCCTAAAACATTTCAATCGTCTAACATTTGATCCAATGGCTCAGAGATAGACACAGTGACAACTAGGGAAGTTCTTTTCAAATAAAAATGCCTTACGGCATAACTAGTCTAACAATCATTATTGAGGAAATTATTTTTTTTGAAATATTGATTTGTGTTTTTAAACTGGATTTTTGACTGTATATACTGATTCAGCACTCTGAAAAAAACCATAAAATTAGTAAATTGTGGAGAGTTCCCAACATGAACTCTTGATTTCAACCAATCCTTACCAAATTCAAATAAATAATAAAATCCTCCAAACCCAACGTAAACTGGTATAACAATTTAATGTTAAGATAAACTTTTAATGTTAAAACCACTCACAGGCCTTCACGCTTATTATTATTATAAATAAAATCGTCATGAATCCAGAAAATAAAACAGTAAAGATCAGTTTACAAAACCCAGCTCCATGCATTTCGACGGTTCGGTTTCTTTTGCATTATTCACACCGTATATTACAGTATTTAATAAAAGCATGGCTATATATTACAGTACCATATCCATGGTATAGCATCATTTATTTATTGTAGCTTAAACCATGGGATATGATTATCTATTTGTTCATAGCTTGACCCATAGGGGGAGCTGTGGCAAACCTTGCCTGGGATGCTGCTTGGTCTTGCTTTTCCAGATTTCCCACCCACCCTGCATGTCCAGATCCATATTTACAACATAAGAAACAATAAAAGCAAAAGCAAGTCCTATCTATGTACAGTTATCCTATGAAGTGTGGAAATAAATAGAAGATTAATTAAGTACCGAGAGAGGGATCAAATCCTCTGTTCTTGAGTTCTCTATATTCCTGGGACAGAGCACAACACTCGCAGAAGCAGTGAACAAGGCAGTCTCCACAAGGCTTTTCTTCCAAATTGAATTTCGCGCGCAGCTTGTTTCTGTACAAACATGAATAACAGCAGGCGAAGCCCGTAAAATAGAGCAGCAAAGCGTACAGAGCACCACTAACCCCGCAAGCTGCAAAGTAAGAAGACAATATGAAAACATGAAGGAAGAGAAAAATAGCCCAATTGTCAAAATGATATTTTGTTTTAAATTAATGGCAGAATAAATGAATTACTACTTACAGGTAGAACCGCTATCAGCTATTTCGGCAATTAGGCCGAAGGTGATGCAGGGGCACCAACATGTGAGACAACCTGCGCCAATAGTCATTCAATTAATACGTAGTGCATATAACTAAATACTTACCATTCAATAAATCATATAATTAAAACTGTGATTGAGGTAAGAAATGAAAATATACTCACAGCTGCTACAATCTTCACGGCAGCCACAGAGTCCAGTGGTCCATGTGGAGGGATGTCCCCGCTGCTGCTGCTGGTGCTGAAGAGGCATTTGAGGGTAATTATTAGTATTATTGTACGCATCGTAAGCGGGAACACCAACAGTTGCTGCAGGTTGCGGGTACCCGTGTATTGGGTGGGAAGGAATGTGATAATTATCAGATCTACCCGCATGGTTAGGATTGTGATAATTATCAGATCCACCCGCATGGTTAAGCTTTTAATCGACGGAGGGATACATGGTTTCTTTCTTTCTTTTCTGAATCAATTGCAGGAAAAACAGTCTCGGCTTCTATCCACTCCCCTTCTGGTTTCTTTCTTTCCTTCTTTTCTGAATTAATTGCAGGCAAAACAGTATCGGCTTGGATCTTTCCCCTGTTTCTCCTCTTTCTGCTCTTTCCCGGCCTGTTTCTCCTCTATCTGCTCTTTCTCCTGTTTCTGCTTCTTAAATAAATTCACAGATGATAGCATCCTGGGTTAATTAAATAAATTCACAGATGATAGCATCCTGGGTTAATTAAATAAATTCACAGATGATAGCATCCTGGGTTAATTACAAGTACCTGAGACCGGTTCCATTGGTTGACTCTTCAATTCTGGGCTCGTGTGCGTTGAAATTTCTCGCGGAGATGGACGCTCACGTTGGTTTATAAGAAGAAGAAAGAAACCTTTTAAGTGGGTTACGCGGCAGCCGCGACTCGGGCATTCAGTAGTCATCCAAATTTAATAACCACGAAGCGTTGAAGATAATTACCTCCCCAATAACGGGGCTTTCATGGCTACTAATCGCCAAATTTGATTCATTCGTCTAATTCTTTATCATTTTGAAAAATTAGTCTTAGTGTAAAGGCAAAGGCTTGTAAATTTAGTCTTATTGGAGAGGCGTGAAAGTTTAGTGTTTATTTTTTAATGTTTTGACTTCATTTAATTAATGATAAATTAATGGAGGCCTGAAAGTTTAGTATTTATTTTTTAATGTTTTTAAAATTTTTGGATGACCTCATTTAATTCATGTAAAATCCATTAATTTAATTTATTTTTTAATGTTTTTGGATGACCTCATTTAATTCATGTAAAATCCATTAATTTAATTTTTTAAATTATGTGAAAGATTTTGCTTTTTTATATAGGTGTTGAAATTACTTATTCATTTTTATTTTATAAAATTATTGAAGGTTATGTTTTATTTTTTAATTTTGGAATATTTTTATTTTTTAATTATATATAAAAAAAAAAATTGTTAAAAAAAATAAAAAAAAATCATAATTAAAAATATATATTTTAAAGGAAATTAAATGTAAAAAATTAAAACAATAAAATATTTTAATGTTTTTTAATGTTTTGACTTCATTTAATTAATCATAAATTAATAGAGGCGTGAAAGTTTAGTATTTATTTTTTAATGTTTTTAAAATTCATTTAATTCATGATAAATTAATTAATTTAATTTTTTAAATTATGTGAAAGATTTTGCTTTTTTATATAGGTGTTGAAATTACTTATTCATTTTTATTTTATAAAATTATTCAAGGTTATGTTTTATTTTTAAATTTTGGAATATTTTTATTTTTTAATTATATATAAAAAAAATTGTTAAAAAATATTAAATAAAATTCATAATTAAAAATATATATTTTAAAGGAAATTAAATGTAAAAAATTAAAACAATAAAATATTGTGAAAAAAATCTTTCGATAAAAATCACATCCAAATAAATTTGGTCGACCCGTTTCCAACCAGCCAGTGTGGCTCATCATCAGGACTTGATGATTCATATCTGATATTTAATGTTTCATATCTGATATTTTGTAAAGGACATACTCTAATTTGTTTGAAATATAAATAGCTTTTAAAATTGTATGCTTGGTTAGGAAAAAAAATTATGGAAAAGCATGAATTATAAATGTTATCCTTGTGATTTATATTTTTTACTGATTATGTGGTTGTTTATTGACATGTTGAACTATTTTGTATTTAGCACGTAAATCGGTGTTTAAACATTTTTCCCCTGTTTGTCATCTGACTGTCCGTTGATTAGGACTGTATGTTAGTTTCACACTGAACTCCCTGGTTCAGCCTACTCAATGTTACACATACACATTTTTGCCAAATTTCCTAGGAAAGATTAGAATTTTTCGCGACCAGATTATGCCAAATTTCTGGGGAAATATTGCAAGTCTCTGGATTTTGCCAAATTTTCAGAGAAAGATTACAATTTTTTGCAACCATATTTTGCCAAATTTCCTAGGAAAGATTGCAACCAGATCATTTTGAAATGCAGTACATTCATCACTAAGAAATTGCAGATCCTGAAAATCTCAAATTGTAGTGCATTCACCTTAAAGAAAATAGACTCACAGAGTGACAGGCCTGATCAGAATTGGTCAATTTTATCCATCTTCAATTAAAATACCCAACATCGGTATATAAGTTTCTGCTTCAGAGTGTGACAAACTTGATCAGAATTGGCTGCCTCAGACCGTTTCCTGCATCAAATACTTGTCTCTTATAGTGTTAGCATTTGTGAAGGGTTATATAGACCAACAACTATTTACAATAATCTTCTAGCCTAAGTCAACAAAAAACCCCCCAGATGGTTTAGTATCACGTGTCCCACATGTAGAACATGGATTTCTAAGGACGCATATCAACTATGCAAGTGTCTTTTTCATAAGACGAACCTACTTCATAATTTGAATGGACATTTAATATTGTGTACTACCTATAAAGTTTCAACCTACATAGTAGTCCTATCCCAAACTTTAAATGGACAAGTTTTTGACCTCTGAAATTTTTTTCAGACTTAATGAATCTCTGTGGTAGAAGTATCAGAAATTTTATTTCGAATGTTAGCTCCACATTTTTAGCTTCTTTGAATAACAAAATATGTGTGTTTTTTACTGTCACTTTCTTTTCTTACATATTTTCCTTCGGTTTAAACTTAAATATGAATTTAATCCTACACAAATGATACCATGCTAGTTATTCTAGCTCTCCAATATGTATCCTAATGTTTCATATCTGATATTTTGTAAAGGACATACTCTAATTTGTTTAAAATATAAATAGCTTTTAAAATTGTATGCTTGGTTCAGGAAAAAAAATTATGCAAAAGCATGAATTATAAAATGTTATCCTTGTGATTTATATTTTTTACTGATT
This sequence comes from Pinus albicaulis, assembly GCA_034641835.2. Taxonomy (NCBI): domain Eukaryota; kingdom Viridiplantae; phylum Streptophyta; class Pinopsida; order Pinales; family Pinaceae; genus Pinus; species Pinus albicaulis. Next base: position 479,528,932 of record CM076574.1, read on the forward strand.
ATGTGGCTGTTTATTGACATGTTGAACTATTTTGTATTTAGCACGTTACTTTTCCTTAACACCGCACATTGTGTTTCCTTAAAACCGGTGTTTAAACATTTTTCCCCTATTTGTCATCTGACTGTTCATTGATTAGGTTGTATGTTAGTTTCACACTGAACTCCCTGGTTAAACCTACTCAATGTTACACATACACATTTTTCCCAAATTTCTTGGGAAAGATTGGAGTTTTTCGCGACCAGATTATGCCAAATTTCTTGGAAAAGATTGCAAGTTTCTGGATTTTGCCAAATTTTCAGGGAAAGATTACAACTTTTTGCAACCAGATTTTGCCAAATTTCCTAGGAAAGATTCCAACCAGATCATTTTGAAATGCAGTACATTCATCACTAAGAAATTGCAGATCCTGAAAATCTCAAATTGTAGCGCATTCACCTTGAAGAAAATAGACTCATAGAGTGACAGGCCTGATCAGAATTCGTCAATTTTATCCATCTTCAATTGAAATACCAAACGTCAGTATATAAGTTTCTGCTTCTGAGTGTGACAACCCTGATCAGAATTGGTTGCTTCAGACCGTTTCCTGCATCGAATACTTGTCTCTTATAGTGTTAGAATTTGTGAAGGGTTATATAGACCAACACCTATTTACAATAATATTCTAGCCTAAGTCAGCAAACAACCCCCCAGATGGTTTAGTATCACGTGTCCCACGTGTAGAACATGGATTTCTAAGGACACATATCAACTATGCAAGTTTATTTTTCATAATACGAACCTACGTCATAATTTGAATGGACATTTAATATTGTGTAATACCTCTAAAGTTTCAACCTACATAGTGTTCCTATCTCAAACTTTAAATGGACAGGTTTTTGAGCTCTGAATTTTTTTGCAGACTTAATGAATCTCTCTTATGTAGAAGTATCAAAAATTTTATTTCCAATGTTAGCTCCTCATTTTTAGCTGCTTTGAATAACAAAAGATGTGCTTTTTTTACTGTCACTTTCTTTTCTTACATATTTTCCTTTGGTTTAAACTTAAATATGAATTTAATCCTACACAAATGATACCATGCTGGTTATTCTAGCTCTCCAATCTATATCCTAATGTTTCATATCTGATATTTTGTAAAGGACATACTCTAATTTGTTTGAAATATAAATAGCTTTTAAAATTTTATGCTTGGTTCAAGAAAAAAATTATGAAAAAGCATGAATTATAAAATGTTATCCTTGTGATTTATATTTTTTACTGATTATGTGGTTGTTTATTGACATGTTGAACTATTCCGTATTTAGCACGTTATGTTTCCTTAAAACCGCACATTATGTTTCCTTAAAGCCGGTGTTTAAACGTTTTTCCCCTGTTTGTCATCTGACTGTCCGTTGATTAGGATTGTATGTTAGTTTCACACTGAACTCCCTGGTTCAGCCTACTTAATGTTACACATACACATTTTTTCCAAATTTCCTGGCAAAGATTGGAATTTTTTGCGACCAGATTATCCAAATTTCCTGGGAAAGATTGCAAGTTTGTAGATTTTGCCAAATTTTCAGGGAAAGATTACAACTTTTTGCAACCATATTTTTCAAAATTTCCTAGGAAATATTACAACCAGTTCATTTTGAAATGCAGTACATTCATCACTAAGAAATTGCAGATCCTGAAAATCTCAAATTGTAGCGCATTCACCTTGAAGAAAATAGACTCATAGAGTGACATGCTTGATCAGAATTGGTCAATTTTATCCATCTTCAATTGAAATACCCAACGTCGGTATATAAGTTTCTACTTCTGAGTGTGACAAACCTGATCAGAATTGGCTGCCTCAAATCATTTCCTGCATCAAATACTTGTCTCATATAGTGTTAGCATTTGTTAAGGGTTATATAGACCAACACCTATTTACAATAATCTTCTAGCCTAAGTCAGCAAATAACCCCCCACATGTAGAACATGGATTTCTAAGGACACATATCAGCTATGTAAGTTTCTTTTTCATGAGACGAACCTACGTCATAATTTGAATGGCCATTTAATATTATGTACTACCTCTAAAGTTTCAACCTACATAGTGTTCCCACCTCAAAAAAAAAAAAAAACAAAGACAATTTTTATCTTTTTCTTTTTAAACCTATGCCTTTTTCACATTCATTTCCACAAAATTTAATCCCACACTAATTTATTATACCCTCCTCTAATGCATTGCCTGCAACTGGAAAGTTAAGTGTTCATTATGAACTGATCTATTAGATAGGGATTAAAGAAGTGTTAATTCATGCTTCGCTTGCAATTTATTTAATGCATTAATATATCTTCCAATGCATTAAAATGAATTATAGGTGTTACATTACAAAAAAAGAAGGTTGTACTCTGCTACCACGATGGAGCCAACTTTGACTGAGAATGCCATCCCCATATTACTGAATGGTTCAACTGAGATTCAACCTCTACTCCAAATAATCAACATCGGATCTGTCTATTCATCAAAAACTAGCTCTTGACACTACCACATTACTCTATCTGATGTGACGTATCAACACAGAACTTTGCTACCATTTGCTTATGGCACACAAATTATATCTGAAGACATCCAGATCGGTTCGATCATTTTACTTAAGAAAGTAGCTTGCACAGTCTCTCAAAACTCTTTGTAAGAATACATTGTGTATTAACCTGGTTCCTTTATTCTATTTTCATTATTCTTGCATAACAATGAATTTTACATTCATTTTTTCTTTAAAAAAAAAAATTCATTCATTTCAGATCCATTCGAATCCTAGAACTTGAGGTTGTCCGACATAGCTCACCTTTGGTTAAAGACTCATCAGCACTATTACATGCAAAGGCAGGTGAATCCCATTCAAGCTCTTCATCAGCAAATGAGTCTCTGCCAACTATTGTAACTCCTAGAAATACATCCACAACAACACTTTTATCGTTCAAATCACTCAATCCATACCGCAAGTACTGGTCAATTCAAGGTAGAGCATCAACAAAGACACCCTTGAAAAATTACAGCACCGCACGTGGCTCAGGAAAAGTCTTCGGCTTTGATCTCATTGGACGCGACAAAGATGAGATTCACCTTTCTGCATTTTCTGAATTAGCTGAATCCATTTATAATCTTATTAAAGTTGGGCAACTATATATTGTCTCCAATGGAACAATTAAACAAACCAAACCAAACTACAATCATTTAAACAACAAATGGGATATTTACGTATTTGCTGCGTCAATTGTCAAACCATGTTCAGAAGATGATCCCACCTTCCATTACCAAAGATTTCATTTCAAAACGATTGTTGAAATCAAGTCCACAAGCCCAAATACCATTGTAAATTCTCTTGGTGTGGTTAGCTCCACCTCTCCTGCTACAACAATTCGAAGAGGAGATGGGACTGAAACACTAAGAAACACACTCACAATGAAGGACAAGTTAGGTTTTAGCATTGATTTAACAATATGTGGAGATCAATGTGTCTCTATAGGAAAGGACCTAGCTGAAATTCACTCTTCTGACAACCTGCCAATAATTTGTGTCAAGGGATGTCGGGTAACTAGATTTAATGGAATCACTATAGGGACAATATCCACTACCACCCTTCTCATAAATCTGAACATTTAAGAAACCCAACAACTCCATACTTGGTTTTGTGATACAGGCTACAACTCTTCGTCTCCATCTTTGAGCAAAAACTATAATTTGGCTTCCAAACAAGCTCCACCACAAAAGACAATTTAGGAAATATCTAGCATGGAAGTCTCTAAGAATGTAGTATGGGTTTCGGTTCGTGCCACAGTGACTACTATACACATGGACTACTTCTATTTTCTTTCTTGTCCATTAGATTTCAATGGGAAACAATGCATGAAAAAAGTAATCCACCATTCTAACAATCTTTGGCATTGTACTAAGTGTAACGGTGAATTCCCCGAATGTGACTATCGTTACAAACTAAAATTCGAAATACATGACCATACTGAACACCTTCAAAATGCCGCTGCCTTCCATGATGCAGGAAATGAAATCATGGGCATCACAACTAAAGACATGTTCCTCCTCTCTATTGAACCAGCTGATCTTCACAAAATTTGTAGCTGAATATCAGGTCGTCGCTTCTTGCTGTCACTTTCCGTCAAAATAGAGTACTACAACGGCGTTGAACATCTGCAACCTATACTAATAATTTAAGAAGAAATTCAGTATGATGCTGCATTCAAGGAGGTCCTAGAAGACATTGCCACACTTACCATTTCACAATGCTCTTTTATTCATCGCCTTTGACCTCTCTTCTTAGATGCACACCATGCTACTTTTCTGCACATAAAAGAACATCTCTGTATAGTTCAATTTTCAATACCATTGTAAAAGACAACCATGTTGTTGTACTAAACAATTTCTTTCGCAATACTTTTTTTCAATACTTACGAATATGTACATTTACCCCTTGACAATTTAAATAATATAGATACCTATGTTTGGCACCACAAAAGTGGTTTTCTTTACAATAGTCTTTATCAACATGTATGGAAAATTCAGTTCCAACTCTCTCTATCGCTTACTAATAGTTATTTACAAAGTTGAGGTTCTCACAAAATGTCATACATTTCATATGCATTCATAACTCAATTTTGCTTCACTAAAAATTCCTCACATCTCATGCCTAACATAGGTTTATTTGTACTTTCTTAGATATGTCATCAAACGATGAAGATGTGGATAAAAGAGCATGAAAACACCTTCTTTATGCTCATAATAAAGAAACAATAAATGCGCGTCGATGACTTCTTTATAAAAAACGAAAAAACACTCTCGCTCCCACTAGACAACCTCCCTCTTCAAGTGCTATCCCAAATATGCATGCCATTTCACCCTACCTTCATCAAAACCTATATAACACCCCCTCCCCCCCTTAATGAAGAACACCGTCGCTTTATACATAGAATACATAACCTCTCTACATTGCATGTTTACACACTATGCAAAGAATCATATCCAGGTATGAAAACAAAACATTCACATGGTACACTTTCTTGCTCTTGATGTGCAACATATAAATCTACAAACTGTTTCACTCATGTGAACAACATGGACCCTAGCGAGCAACCAAATTTCCTACAAAATTTAACATAGATTGAGGAAATGTTGATCACACATGTAAATCCCATTTTGCAGGTAACACATGCTCATGGTGGTCAATACAAATATAGTGGCCATACAATCAGCTTCCCTCAAGACATCACTTTTATTGCGAAATACCTACCTCACCTTGTTTCTGAGTTGGGTATCCTCATTGTCAGAAGACAAAACCCTTCTGAAAAATCTTATGAATTCATCATAAATAAATCACGTGTACTAGCATCTCTTGAATAAAAACTCACTCATGATCCCTACTATAGAGATGTTGAACTCAGCCCATCTGCAATTTCTGCTCTACCATATCAGCCTACATATATTTCTTATCTTCTTCATAATGTAACCACATCCTCATTTATACCCCAGGGAACCATAGTCGATTCTACTCATGATCTTGATGTCATGCTAACTCCATTGGATATCCAACCTTCTTCGTTTGTTCCAATTCCCCCAAACTTGTGTACTGAAATTGATCACATTCGTGCTTACTTGCACTCCACAAAACCAAAGTCAACAAATTCAATCGATTAGCCTACAATATCTCTATCACCTATGAACAAATACATTACTGAGGGCCTCTTTGCTATGGCATTCCCCACACTTTTCCCAACAGGCATTTCCATGATCGCACAACCAAGAATTAAAAAAGTTGAGATGCATGAATATGCCTTGCATCTATTACACTACCATGACAATCGCTTCGGCCAGCATCCGAGATTCCATTACTACATATATAACACACTAATGCACCACCGTAGCCAATCAACTGCCAATGTTTTTGTTAGAAAATACATTGAAAACAACTTGCCAACAATTGTTTCAGATTTGCGAAAATGTCTTCATGACTTCCCACACTCAAGAATTCCCGAACAAATCATGCACTTGGCTCATACCTACGAGGTACACACTCTTTTTGGAATAAGCATCATAATGAGCTAACTGACATGATCACATAACTTGGGAACCCAACATTTTTCTTCACTCTAAGTACTGCTGATACCAAATGGCCTGACCTACACAAGATTATGCCTACTGACATGCCCTCAAATTCAAACACTCATTACAAGTGGAGAATTCAAAATATAATTAACAATCCAGATTTAGCATCCCAATATATGCATTACAAATTTATATTTTTTCTTGAAGAATTTCTACAAAAAGGCCTCCATGCAATTGACTATTGGTGCAGGTGTTTTCAATTACCATTCCTCTTTAAACCTAATATTAATTTACAATAGATCTGGAGCAATATCATCTTTCAATGTTGCATACAGATACGAATGGCAACATCGAGGATCTGCACACATACATGGATTCCTTTGGTTGCAAAATGCACCAAACATGGATTTCCTCAATTGGAGCAATGACACAGAAGTTATCAATGCTCAAATATATTTTGACCATTATGTCACTGCTTGGAACCCACAACAACCCCAACATCACGAATCTGTACTCCACCAATTAGCAGAGCACAACCCATGTCTTCTCGACACATCATCAATTTTTGCGACAACCCAGATAGAAGACTATGAATAGCTTGTGAACTGTGTCCAATGCCATAAAAAGTGTCATGCATCTTCTTGTCTTCGCAAAAAAAACAATGTTCTCAGCTATCGCTACGGAGTACCGTGGGAGTTGAACCCCACATCTTCACTCTTCATAGACAACAAAGTTCAAAAAACCTACAAAACTACATGTAACGATGATAGATTGAACATCCATAATGCAGATCTACTTTCCATCTGGAGAGAAAATGTTGATTTCTTGCCAGTACTTTCACACCATGCCGTGTTAACCTATATTTCTAAATATGCAGCCAAAGCATAAACAAAATAAAAAATCTATAGCCAAATTTTGATATTCTTCTCAAACAACGTCGCTCCAGATGCACCTATTATCACTGTTGTCCAAAAACACCTTACAGAAACCATAGCAGAAAGAGACATTGGGGCGCAGGAAATATGCCATATGTTGCAAAAATTACCACTCACACTCTGCAGTCGTACATTTGTTTCTCTAAATATTAATAGAATTGTATTCAAACATGTTCTACATGCTTCCAAAAATCCACCCTCAACACCACCATTTTTTCTCGCATACATGAATAGACCTTCTTCATTAGAGCCATTGCCCCTCATTGAAGTTGCACGTTCTTGGTCATTTTCTCCTCGTCATAAACAAAACCATTGGAAACACATTTTCCCTCCAATGGCTATCCATATCTTGCCACGATACACCACAATCCCTTCCCCTACTGATCCAACCTACGCCACTTTTTGTTGGGCTAAATTAATATTGTATTTCCCTTTCCGTACCCTACCCAATGTAATTGGATCTAGCAATGAGGAAATCATTGCACACTGGGAACAAAAAAAAGGAACATATACATCATGGCATGTTCATCGTGAAAATGAAACCCCACAATCTCCACAATCTGAAGATGAATCTACTCCTGTATCTATCCCTCCTGACATCCCCCTTGACCCCGTCCAAATGAATTAATGGGAAATCCTCTCTCACCTTCACCCAGGTGAGAACATCGAAACTGATACCCTTGGCATCATTGGTAATCATGACTTTGATTTTAATCATAACTGGTCTCACACTTACCTGCCTTTACCTGCCTCTCGACTTGCAAGAAACTTCCATCAATTTCATTGAATACAATCGCTAAAATAGTCAAACCCAACATCATCCTTTTTCAAACCTTCTTGAAAATGACATATTATCTCCTACCCAAAAAAAATCATTCACACATATTATTTCTCATTTCAAAAACCCTCCACTAAAACCCCCAACCAGAATCATCATACAAGGGACAGCCGGAACTGGAAAATCTGCTTTAATAAAATCTCTGCAACATGCATTTATTACAAACTCCTCAACATCTTAAAGCCCATTGCTGCTACTTGCACCCACCGATGTTGCAGCTTTCAACATAAATGCCCTTATAATTCATTCTTCCCTTCACATCCCTATCAAAACAATGCATCCTCTTGAAGGACAACTGCTCCTACACTTCCAAGAACAGCTCCGCCATGTACAATACATACTCATTAATGAAATGAGTTTAATTAGGCCAAAAATGATTTCTCGTATTGATGATCACCTATGAGAGGCATTTCCCCTTCATCAAAATACACCATTTGGCAATCGCTCCATTATCCTTGTCAGTGATTTAGGCCAGTTCCCACATGTGAAACACATTCCCCTGTATGCTGGCACATCACGTGGCCTGCACTTTGGCGTAGCTTTGATACATTCATAACACTTAAAACTATTTTCTACCGACAAGGTGCTGACCCTTCCCAAATTGCCTTCCGCCATATTCTCACAAATCTCAGGGATGGAACACTTACAATTGAATATTGGAAACTCCTAATGTCAAGTACATATTCCTCTATTACACATGAAGATAAAAAAACATTTGAAGACTCCATGCACTTATATGCAACAAAAAGTTCAGTTTCCTTGCATAACAAATCAATGCTTAAAAAATTGAACATGCCAGCAGTTGTGTGCTCAGCAGATAAGCATCCAGAACAAACGTTCGCTGCATCTCAAGAAGAAAAAATAGACACAAAGGTTTTGTTATGAAATGAAGAAAAATTTATGCTCACCTGCAATTTGTGGGTACATGCAGAGCTTGTAAATGGCGCACTTGGCATAGTGATTTCAATATTCTATTCACCTGACTCAAAGCCTCCAGAATTGCCATCCTTCGTGGTAGTTGATTTTAAACAATATAGAGGAACACCATGGGACATTTCACATCCCACATATGTGCCCATTTCCCCTAGCACAATGGTGCATGTCGACAAATACCACTTTGAATGGCATGGGATTTAACAATACACAAGTCACAAGGAATGACATTAGATAAAGCAACAATTGACATCGGCCCCAAAGAATGCCAAGGTCTAAAATTCACCACCATTTCAAGAGTAAGATCTCTATCAGGCCTTCGAATTCATCCAAAATTTCCATTCTCACGCATATCACGAATGAAATAAAATCCATATCTACAATGCAGAAATCAAGAAGAGTCATTGCTCACATCAAAATCTATATAGACGAGTACACTCTATCCAACAATAAACTCATCGTTACATCTTCACCAAACGGTAAACAAACCTTAACCTTCTCCAAATTCCATACACAATTACTTGCTTCTACATTTTTTCTAATACTGGTTATGCTCCTAATGTTCAAAATAAGTTTATGCTTACTTTAAGTATTTTAAAACTCTACATTTAGTACACTTTTATCAGCCATTTACACTAACACCTAATATTTCTCTTTTTTCATGTCCAAAAAATATGGATTCACAGTATTTAAACACGCTCTACGAATGTTGCCAAGAGATTCAACAACAGGAACTTACTAAACATGATATAAAGATGTGATTCCTTTCACCACAGTCATTTCCTCTATACCGTTTGTGTACAACTATTTCCTTATTACAAAAGATCCAAAAAATCCTAAGAAGAAAAATCCACATACATGAAAGAGATACACATCGGAAAATGCGTGCTGATTGGCAAGAACGCCTTTCTCAACATGGGGTCATAATAGACACCAATTGGTGTTGCCGATGTCATGCATCATCATGTATTTATGATTAGATATTTACTATCATTTACATGTATATGACATCGCAAAATTTTAGTGTCCACATGTATATTTATTCACCTTCAAATTTGTATATCTATCTTTATATACACCATGTTTTGTTCAACTACTATACCATTTAATGTAATTCCAAATGTTCCTGTAACATTATTTTTCTTCATTGTTTTGATTTTAACCTACTTCAAAATACTCTTTCTCAATAGGAGCATTATATTCTACCATAGCTTTTTTTAGTTTCTTATTTCGTCTCAAGGTGTTCAAATTTTAGTCATGTTATTATGCTATGTTCTGTGTTAAAACCTCTATATCTGTCATCTGCTAATTTTTAATCTCAACTGGCAGTAATGGTCACCTTGTCCCTTCATGAATATTAAGGGGATTGAGGTTGTTAGCTGAAAGCACTACTGAATACCTTAAATATTCTAACATTAGTTATAATTTATTTATTGAATATGTTTAGGATAATTTTTCAAATAATAAGAATGCATAAGATATGTTTTCCATCTTAGTTTTTGTGTAATATTATAGCCATCTAATAAATAGGCCAGCTGAGTATCTAGCAACAACATATATAGCTTGTCAACAAATTTGGTTACATAGAGTATTGGGTGATATTCAATAAGAATAAAGACCAACTCTAGCTTAGTGTGGCAACAAATCAGCAATAGATGTGCAACCTCAAACTCCAGAACATTGTGTTGTATATTAGGCCCTAGGTTCAGATGGGTCTGGGCCAGTTTCCATTGTCCAGATTTAATGCACCCAATATACCATCTAGATTGAATGCACCATTAGACAGGTGCACTCACAAATAATTCATAGATCACCTGATCCCTACCCAGGCTGAATAAAGCACCTTGTAACTTTTGGTGCCTAAGGTGAAACCCATTTTCATGTTTTTTTTTAAATTTACAATTATAGGTCAAGAACCATGAGGTTTGATGATAAAGAAGTTAAAGATAGTAACTGAATCACATAGTTCATATTGCAAGTTTGGAATTGACTGCCCTATAACACAGTGATGTGAATGAATATTGCAATTTCTATGACAAAAATATGGTTAAACATGAAAAAGGGTTTGCTACTCCTTCAATTCCCTTCATACAATGGTATATTTAAAAAGTTTGAGATAGGCAACCAGATACGGCTTCAACATTTACTATTGCCATATATGAGACAGATATTGGCTTCATCACTACAGATATGAGACAAGACTTCCATCTCCTCTTACTGAACTAAACCAAATTCAATACTTAATTTCTATCTATGCTTATATATTTAATTCCTCTGGGGGTTTTCTCATTTTCTATATCATTTTATATCAATTTCTCTGACAGTTTTGCTAGGATATCTTATGGGCCTTCGTATCCAAATCAAGCAGCTTACAGAGTGCCATCCCTTAACATAGGTATTTATTAAACTGTAATTTAAAGGCATGGAATCACATCGAAGTAGTTATGTCTTTTCTATTTTGTGAAGAAGTCAAGCCTTTCAAAAATATAACACTGTTTTTGATCTCCGACGACTGCTATAAGACTATTTAATTTTTTCCTCCCTGAATGTTCACAGTGCCCACATAGAGGGTTTATATAATTTTGTATTTCTTTCACTGAATTGACTGATAATTACTGTTTGAATTGAACCGTTTGCAAGATCATGGTCATATTTAGTTATAGCCTTTGTCTCCATTGAGTAATGATTACACGGTTTCTTATCATTTGGTGTTGTAACAATTTAGTTGACTTAATGGGTTAAGGGAAGAACCAAATAAAACCAGTACCTTTGGTGAAGGGTAGAACCATGTTTGTTTAGTATTTCACTTTTAATATGCATTTAGACCATACTAATCCATGGGACTAATACATGATGGTTTTTTTAATGGTGCCCTTAAAGGAGACAGAAGCCAAGAAGGACATTAGAGATTACTATTTTGGAAAATTTATATTGGGTTATCCGTTACAACTCGGATCTCATTTCTTTTTCAGAATTTGTATCTCCTGTTACAGACGTATATGGGAGCAGTGTCACTAAATCTCAAATCTATGGCAAGAGCACTTTGGAAGCTCCGGTTTAAGTTTCAAAACAAGACCTCAAGAACAATGATCCTTAACCTATAACCAAAGACCTTGATACTTGCAGGCTTAGATTTGGGAGAAAGAATAGTCTTAACATAATTCAGACTACAAAAAAATATGTGAAAGAATTAAACTACACCTCTGACTTGTCTCACCTTCTGGAGGCTCTGTTCTGCACCCTAGAAAGCCACCTGTGGGAGGACGAAACCGTGGAGATATTTTTTGGAACAATCACCTATTGTAGCTTGGTAAATCACCTTTTTTGAGGCCCAGTTTAATAACAAGAAGTGGATAGTGACAATTACTTAGTGCTTGGATCTATGACAGTTTTGGAGGAATATCATTTTAGGTAGACCTGTAAGGAATTTGGATAAATGCTTCAGACTTGAACCTTGGAAGCTCTGAATTGTGGAAAAGCTCAGACCTATGGTAAAACTGTGACACAAGCATAGATGGAAAATGATAGCTCTATGACAAAACCTCATAATTGTGATGTGTATAGAAGTTGCTAGAACTTGTGTGAAGGGTCAGTGTTCATACCTATGGCTACAGGACTTCAAGAACAATGGTCTAAAGTACCTTAAGACTTTGTTTTACAGCCATCTATGGAGAAAGGAGCTCATACCCTTAAAATGTAGTCAAGATATTATTTGCGAAGCCCAAACTTAACATTTGAAGAATAAATCCTGTAGCTTAACCTTTACCCTTGCAAAATGAGTGAAAGATTCAATTAAAGTCTTGGATCAATTATGGATGAAGGAAAACTTTGCAGCATTTTTAAGTATTATTTTGGGATATTCTTGAGCAGACCAACAACAAGGATACTCTTGGATAAAAAGGGTCTATCTTGAACCCTTTGGCAATGTAGTGAAATAGTGGAAGCCTTAATTGGCATTAGAAACAACAAATTTATAGCGTCAGGGAGCTTGGAAGATAGAACAGTGAGTTGTTGTGTAAAAAATAGTACTAGCAGAGTCAAGTGATAGTGGTTGCAGCTAGATTGGATGACTATTAATTAATCTAGTAGCATAGATACTATGAACTACAATCAAACTGTTAAATATTGACTGAACAATCTGGGAAATTATTCATTTAGTACACTCGTTGTTTCAATGGGAAGTCAGCCCTAGGTCAGTGTTTTCATTGAAGAATCATATTGTTGTTGCATATTTATATTCACACCCACATATTGCTATGAATGTGTGCTGCTGTTAATAATTCACTGAAATAAAACCCTATCCAGAATAGAAACTCTAAAGGGAAAAAATTTCCTTAGGATTTGGCATTCAGTACCAACACGACATAATTCTACATCATAAATATTATGCATTTGTATTTGAAATCCACTGACCAAGAATTGGGTACCATGAAAATAAAAAGAATACCATGACGTCATGACACATCATGTGATAGGTCCCTATATTACTAGTATAGTCCCTTATTGTTGTTAGTGTAACCCCCTTATTGTTATTATTGTAACCTTGTAACCCCCATATTGTTATTATTGTGCCCTTAAATTATTATTGTTAGGTCGGATAGGATTAGTTTGTGGCCCCACTAGGATTACGTTGTGGCCCCATGGACTCCTATATATAAAAAGGAGGTTTTGTAATTTGTATCATCCAAGAATTTTTCATTAATGTAATGTATTGGAGGTTTCCCTCTCGAAGTGGCTTATTTATAAGGCGTTGATATCTCTTTTCTTCTATTTTTGGAGCTGGTTTCACAACATTTGGTATCAGAGCTTTGAGATTCTAGGGTTTCGCTGCTCCAAACAGGTCATCATGGCATTTTCGCTATAACCTTTTTTCTACGAAGGTTTAGAATCTAAAATTTTTAGAGTTGGAATCAAAAATCCTGAGGAACATCATCACAAAATTTCACAGCTTGGTTCGCAATATTTTCGGAGATATGATCTGTGCAAGTTAGGTCATTTTGCAGGCTCCTGAATTTAACCTAAACAGGTCATCGTGGTATTTTCATAATAATTTTTTTTTCTACGAATGTTCAGAAGATGGAATTTTTAGAGTACGAAGCCGAAATCCTGAGGAACATTTTCACAAAATTTTAGATATTGGTTCACAATATTTTCAGATATATGATTTGTGGAAGTTAGGGCTTTTTCAGGCTTCTGAATTTCATCTCAAAGAGGTGATTGTGGGAAAATCTTCATAGCTCTCTCTCTGAGCATCGGATTGTAATGCGGTAAAAAGTGGCCACAATAACACAAACAGTAGTTTGTGTTCTATCAATTTCAGATCCAAAGGAGGAAATAGTGACACGTGGCAAGTCGTACAAGTTCGCTCTACTGAACCAGTCCAAAATTGGGTCATTATAGGAGATTGGACATAAATTTGTCTTGAAGAATCCAAATCAGATCAAACCTATGGAATTTGAAAGAAGATTTAGAGGGCTACTACAGGGCTGAATTTCAGATATTAACAATCCACAATTATAGAGATAATTCATTTTCAATATCGAGCTCCTCAAAAGCAAGTAAAAGGTGTGTATTTTTTTTTTCCGAATTGCATAAGTCTTGTTTGAAGAATCAAGTTGAATTGATTCCAAGGGCATATTGTAGAATAGATATCAGTATTGGATTCCAAAATGGCCCCTAAAAAGAATTCAACACCCATTAAGCCTTTAGAAGGCTCTACTATGACTCATGAAGACGAAGAATGGCAACATGACATATCAAATTTACAAGAGCATGTGCAACAAATTTCGCTCTCGCAAAGAACAACAAAAAATGAAATGGAAGTTTTGAAGAAAGGCGTGGAAACTAAGATGGATGGTTTCAAGAAAGGCGTGGAAGCTAATATGAATGGTTTGGAAGCTAAGATGAATGACATGGAAGCTAAAATGGATGACATGGAAGCTAAGATCGATGAAAAAATGAAAGACGACATGGAAAACATGAAGAAGGATCTAAAAGTAGACATCGAAGGTTTGGCAAAGTTGATACAATAAATGTTTCCTAATGGTGAAAAGATAGTAGAGGAAACTCATGATGAGAACAAAATAAATGTTAATCGTGATTTCATAAACTCTAATGTTGGAGGCAAGAACCACCATATTCCAAAAATGAATATGAGGAAGTTTGATGGAAAGGATCCTGTAACATGGATACTACATATGGAGAAATATTTTGATCTCAATAATGTGCAAAACACACAAAATGTACGCATTGCAACTTTACATTTAGAACAAAATACATTTGTATGGTATCGATGGCTTTTCTCCCATAAACAAATTGTCACTTGGTCAATTTTTACAGAGGAAATGATAGCACATTATGAGAATACAAAGAGCAATACTTTCTTTAGCCAATTGATAAATCTCAAAAAAAAGTGTTCAGTGGGGGAGCACATTGAGGACTTCCAAAAATTGAATATAAGGGTAATTGATCTTTCAGAGGAACACATGATCGATCTCTTCATAGGTAATTTAGAGGATAACATCCAACATGAAGTTCATGCTTTGGAACCTGATTCATTGGAGAAGGCATTCAGGTTGGCAAGAAAAATTGAATGTAAAATTATGGCGACAAGGAAGCCTACCACTCACTTCTATAAAGATGGAAGTGTTGCTACTCCTAGATTTCCATAACCTACAAGGTTGACACCACAAAAATTGGAAGAAAAAAGAGCAAAAGGGCTTTGCTACAGTTTTGATAGCAAATACACTAAAGTTCATAAGTGTGCCGAGGAGAAATTATTTTACATAGATTATGAAGAGGAAGAAGAAAATGAATAATAAGAGGATATACACCAGGAACCAGCCCTAGAAGAGGAAGAATTGAGTTTGACCATATCGTGTAATGCATTGGTAGGAATTACCACTCCTCAAACTCTCAAGATAGAAGGACATATCAAGAAGAAAAAGGTAATAGTGATGATTGATTCAGGTAGCACCCATAATTTCATTCATTGTAAGGTAGCCAAGGAATTGAATTGTTTCCTATACCCAGCACCAGAATGTCAAGTTATGGTTGCAAATGGAGGAACTATAAATTTCTCTGGAAAATGCCATAATACCAAGCTAACCATGGGGGAATATGTATTGAATAGTCCAATATTTTCCATTCCTATGGGAGGTGTTGATGTTGTACTAGGAGTACAATGGTTACAATCTTTGGGGATGGTAGCTTTTAATTCTCAAGAAATTTTCTTGAATTTTTTTAGAAGGAAAGGAAGTCGAATTACGGGGTATTGCAGGGAAGCCGGGAAAGATAATAAGCTATAATGTCATGAAAAAGCTTCTAAAGAAAGAAAAACGAGGTGTAATTTCACAACTATGCTCACTAGAAGTTCCAACATCAAAATCATCTATTTCTGCAAATCTCCAAAAATCTTGGACAATCATTCCAAGATGTTTGAAACTCCCAAAGGACTCCCACCTATTCGTGATCATCATCATGCTATTCATTTGATTCCAGGAAGGGTTCCTCCAAATATCAGGCCTTATAGATATCCTTATGTCCAAAAGAGCGAAATTGAACGTATGATTGCAGAAATGTTAGAGGCAGGTATAATTCAACCTAGTCAAAGTTATTTCTCTGCTCCTGTAGTATTGGTACACAAGAAGGATGGATCATAGTGCATGTGTCCAGAATATAGGGAGCTCAATAAGCTCACCATTAAAGATAAATTTCCCATTCTTGTGATTGATGAATTATTGGATGAATTACATGGAGCAATTTATTTTACCAAGTTAGAACTTCGTTCAGGGTATCATCAAATTAGAATGAAGAGTGAAGATATTCTGAAAACAACATTTCGAACTCATGAGGGTCATTATGAATTTTTGGTCATGCCTTTTGGCCTGACCAATGCACCTTCTACATTTCAAGGGTTGATGAATTCCATTTTCAAACCCTTCGTTAGAAAATTTGTGCTAGTATTTTTTGATGATATACTAATCTATAGCAGGTCTTGGAAGGATCATGTTCAACATGTTGACAGGGTGCTAAAACTATTGCGAGAGAAACAATTATATGCAAAAACATCCAAATGTTTCTTTGGAGTACAAGAGGTGGAATATCTGGGTCATATTTTATCTCACGAGGGTGTTAAGGTAGACCCTAACAAAATTAAAGCTATTAAGGAATGGAAAGTCCCCACAACCATAAAGTAGTTGCGAGGATTTATCGGGTTAACAGGGTAGTATCGCAAGTTTGTTAAGAATTATGGGAGAATAGCAGCACCTCTAACAACATTATTGAAGAAAGATGCATTTTCATGGACTCCTGAAGCAACTAAGGCGTTTTAACATCTTAAAGAGGTAATGTGCCTAGCACCGGTCTTAGCTACGCCAGACTTCACAAAAACCTTTATTGTGGAATGTGATGCCTCAGGAAATGGAATTGGTGTTGTTTTAATGCAAGAAGGAAGACCCGTTGCTTTTGAAAGTCGTCCAATCAAAGGAAAGTATTTACAGAAACCTATTTATGAGAAGGAAATGTTAGCAATACTGCATGCACTAAAGAAATGGCGAACTTACCTAATGGGAAGACACTTAAAGGTAAAAACTGATCATGATAGTCTTAAACACTTTTTGGAACAAAGACTATCTTCAGAAGAGCAGCAAAAATGGGTCACAAAGATGTTGGGTTATGACTTTAAAATAATCTACAAAAAAGGAAAGCTTAATGTTGTTGCAGATGCACTCTCAAGAAAGAATGAAGAGGTGGAAGCATTGCTTTGTACCATTTCTATTATCTAACTAGATTGGATAACTGAAGCAAGAGATGAATGGAAGAAGGACAAAGATGTATGGACACTCATTCAAAAGTTGCAGCAAGATCCTAGTACATCTGATACATTTAGTTGGAAAAATGATTCCTTATGGTACAAAGATCGCTTATATCTTTGTAAGAATTCCCAACTAAAATAAAATATTCTTTTGTAATTGCATACTTCTCCTTTAGGAGGACACTCAGGATTTTTAAAAACTTACCACAGGGTGAAGAAAGAATTCTTTGTGATGCCCTTGAATATGATATTCAAAAGTTTGTGGCGGAATGTTTTGTTTGCCAGCAGAATAAAGTTGAGACAATTAAGATCCCAGGTCTTCTACAACCTTTATCCATTCCAAGTCAACGTTGGGAGTAGATTTCAATGGATTTTCACAGGTTTACCTAAGTCGAAAGGAAAGAGTGTCATCATGGTGGTAGGTGATAGAATTAGCAAGTATGCATACTTTTGTGCATTATATCATCCATATAAAGCAAGTACAGTTGATACTACATTTATGGACACAATTAAAAAGCTACATGGAAACCCAAGGGTTATTGTGAGCGACAGAGATCCCATTTTTACTGGAAATTTTTGGACAAAGTTATTTTCTTGTTTGGGTACTCAATAAGCTCATAGCTCATCTTATCATCCTCAATCCGATGGTCAAACTGAGATAGTAAATAAATTTTTGGAAGGATATCTTCGTTTTTTTGTATCTGATAAACAAACACAATGGGTCAAGTGGTTACCTCTTGTTGAATGGTGGTATAACACTTCCTTCCATACTACAGCAAAAATGACCCCATTTATGGCACTTTATGGATATCATCCACCATCCATCACATCATCTTTAAGAGAAAATTCAAAGGTTCATACAGTGGAAGATCACATCGAGCATCAACAAGAATTTCTCCAACTCTTAAAGGATAACCTGAATTTGGCACAAAATCGAATGAAACAACAAGCAGATCAACATCGTAGCGAAAGAAGTTTTGATGTAGAAGATTGGGCATTTTTACGGCTACATCCATACAAAAAAATGTCCCTCAAGCAAGCTAAGAAGGATAATAAATTATCGCCAAAGTACTCTGGTCCTTACAAGGTGTTGCAAAATATTGGTACTATGGCATACAAATTGGATCTTCATGCTTCTTCATGAGTGCAACCAATTTTCCATGTTTCATGCTTAAATAAGGTTATAGGTGAAAATCTTCCTGTTCAAACAATATTGCCAGAACTTGACGAGGAAGGAAAAATCATATTGGAACCTGAAGCAGTCACGGAAACAAGAACTCAACAACTACGGAATCGATCAATTTCAGAGTATCTCATCAAGTGGAAAAACTTACCCACTGAAGATTCTACATGGGAGGATGAGAATTTTATATAGAAGCACCCTTAGCTACTCAAGCATTGAGGGCAATACTTTTTTGAAGGAGAGGGGCATGTTAAGTCCCTATATTACTAGTATAGTCCCTTATTGTTGTTAGTGTAACCCCCTTATTGTTATTATTGTACCCCTGTAACCCCCATATTGTTATTATTGTTCCCTTAAATTATTATTGTTAGGTCGGCTAGGATTACATTGTGGCCCCATGGACTCCTATATATAGAAAGGAGCTTTTGTAATTTGTATCATCCAAGAATTTTTCATTAACGTAATGTATTGTAGGTTGCCCCCTTGAAGTGGCTTATTTCTAAGGCATTGATATCTCTTTTCTTCTATTTTTGGACCTGGTTTCAAAACATCATGTCAAGGTGGTAATATTAAAAATCATGAGATGGTGATGTACAAGTTTCTTCAAATTTTAATTGTATTCTGCTAACAAATTGAATAAATTAATCCATGACAATCAACATCATGTACAAGTAACCCTTTATAAAATCCCAAGCATAAAAATTCATTAGTGGAAATTCAGGATAATTGTATTCATCGTGGTAATCCAAATTTAGTTTACGGTACACTTTTGAAGTTTAATTACATGCATTATATCTTAGTAGGTGAATGGGTTTAACTTAAAGCTTGGTGTTTGGTTTTTGTTCATAAGTGGTCAGCTTGACAAGAGGTGGACCTTTATTATTGTGTTTTGTTATTTGTCGATACCATCCAACCATATTCAAGATGAATCAAACTCTTCTGGAAAGAACTATATAATCTCCTTTACTACTACTAAAAAATCTCCAAAAACTCCAGCTCATTTCATGAGATTGTATATTGCAGGTCGGTGAACCCTATGCAGATCACGATTTCTGGGAGAGACTAGAAGACATGGACACACCTAGAACAGTTTACAAGATTACCAAAGACAATCCTGGCACAGAAGTTGCCGCTGAAATAGCTGCAACATTGAATGTTGCGTCCATTGTGTTCAGAACATCAGATATCCAGTATTCCTAGCAGCTTCTCCAAACTGCAGTTTGGGTGAGTTCATTATTCAAACTTGAAGGAATTTTTCCCCCAAAATAAATATGAAATCTGGTGTTCTGCTTTTCTGGTTTTTTTGGGCCAACTCTTGGCAGTAACTTCCCTTCTTATAATGTTTGCAACAATTGTTCAATTTTGCAGACAAATATAGGGGATCATACAGTGATGACCCCAGCGTGAAACCAATTGTGTGTCCTTTCTATTGTGACTATGATGGATACCAGGCAATTTTGCATCATATATTATGATTTCAGTTAAGTCTCATCAGAGGTCCGGGCTTAAAAAAATCATTTATATTTTTCCTTTCATCTGCATATCTATGTTCTGAAGAGATTTGGCCTCAAAAAAATTCATATTTATATCTAGATTTGGTCTTCAAAAAACATTTTTATATCTTATTTACTCATTTTCTTTATAGATCTCTTTTTTCATTTTAGTAGAGTACTAGGCTAACAAATCTTTCAAATGAAAGAGCTATGGTAATATGAGGGGATTGTCAAAGATTCATGCCAATATTGGAGTCTATAGTTCATAAATTGTTCTGTTGTCATTTCAAATAGTTTATAGCAACAGAAAAAAAGTAGTTGCTTGGCGAAAATAAATACCCAACATACCTAATCTTATCAGCTGAAAAATCAGACCAAACCTTTCCCTTATGAAGACTAACATATATGCCACCTGGTTTACAGGATGAATTTCTATGGGGTGCTACATGGTTGCACAAGGAAACACAGAATAGAACATATCTTCACTACATTGTAGCTAATCGCTTTTCACTGTTATGCAAAAAGTCTTGATGGCGAGTGTGACAAGTCTGCAAAACTACAAGGGGTATGTTGATGACTTCATCTACTCTGTATTGCCAGGATCACCTAATTCTCTACATCTATACAGTCCAGATTTGATATTAGTAGGCCATTTTTTATGTTGATGGCAAGATTATTTTTACAATTTTAAAAATATTTTGAAAATCCAGTTGGTATAAAGTAAAGCCAAATAATTGGCCTACCTTATATCATAATTTTATGTCTATTTCATTTCTAAAATCTGCCAAAATTACGATATTTATAAACATGAATATCAATAATAAAAATTAAATTTTAAAATAAAAAATAGAACATCAAATTAACATTAACCATGAATGCAATCAACGCAATCAAAGCAAACCTTGAATGCCTACTTAATGATATGTTTCTTGACATCTGTCTCTGTTGTGACATCACTATCTGATTCTTTCTCCATAACTTGACAAGGATGCCAATAAGACAGCAACCACAGGAAGCCATTATTGTGGCATTTTCCATTTCAAGAACATAATATTATTCAAGTGCTACGAATGTATGCTCAATTAATTTTTCATAATCACCGATAGATCTTGTAGCTTTTTTATTAAGGTTGTAGTTCTAGGCATAAGATAATTCACCCATACATCATATCCATCCAAACGAAAGTTAAAAATGAGTGAGATTATAGTTAGATTTGATGAAGTGAAGGAGAAGTACAAGAGGTTATCTAGAAGTTCAAAATGTATACACAGATATTTAAATGGTGTATACATGATATCTGTACTCTGTTTACTTGTATTAATACTCTATTTCCAGATGCTTATTATTTTCATTGTAGAATCCAGCTAATGACTGAATCTCGAACCCAAACAGTGACAACACTAGTGAAGGTGAATTCAGCAACCCCAGTCACAGAATGAGGCAGAGATTGTGATAGACGATCATGGGGTTTTTTCTTAATTTCACTGCAGATTCTGTTGGGCCTCACGTGCCTCTTCTCCCTCAAGTAGACCTAGATAGTTTTTTGATAATAGCAAGTTGATATATTATATCATATGATCATTTGTTATTTGAAGGCCCTGTAACATATGACCGACTGCTGAGAGCACTTAGCACCTGTTTCTATTAGTGTTTATCAGTGACTTTTTATAGTTATGAAGAAGAATCCTCTCAATCTTTGTCCATTTCTCCTGCAGAATATTGGCATTAAAATTTATTGAAAAAATTCACCCCAATTTGTAATTTTGATGTTGGCGGTTGTAGTTTCTGTAAATGGGCATTGCAGTGGAGCTTCCAATCTGTGTTATGATCTGTATGATATGTAAAGAAATGACACAGTAATTTTAAGGCTATCCAAACCCTTGATCACGATAATTTTATTCATCATGGTAATCCAAATTTAGGTTCACGGTACACTTTTTTAATTGAGTTTCTAGCTTTTTGTAAATTAACATATCATCTCATTCATTAGTTAGATTACCTTAAAATATGACAATCAATTTAGTATTTAATATTCTAACATGCCGTTGTAATGATATTCCAGAATGTTTTTGTTAAACAACTCTAATATAGTTACATATTATAAACTTAAGAAAAGAATACACAAAAAAAACTGAAGTTTGAAGTCTTAAATGCTTTTTTCTTGTACAACTTTTGTGATTTAAAAGCCCTATCGGCCTCTCTTTGCACCTTTTGGAGCAAGTGCTAGTTTAGTGTTGTTAACAAAATAACAACTCAAATATGAATACATGAGTTATTCTTTCATTTAGGGATTTAATTGATGTAATTATTTGATCTTATAAGTTTTTTCAATATTCATTTTTAAAGTTAATAAAGATTAATATTATACAAATTTTACTTATTTCAAAAAGTAACTTTTAATTTTTTATATTTAAAATAAATAAAATATTTTTTTTTTATAAAAATTTATTGAGGTGATCAACATATTGTAATTTTCTAATTTCTGTATAAATAAATAAATAGAGAAATACTATCAAACTTTAAAAAAAAAACTTTCCTGTAGCAAAAATTACTCCTATATTAATTAAAAAAATATAAATCCATAACCACTTAAAAAAATCCAATGTACAATACTTTTCATGCAGATGAAGCTACTGCGAGTGCAAGTGAATGTTGTTATAAAAATCTGCCCATAGTTTATATGCTAATGAAGCTAGTGAAATTGAATGGTGTCATAAGAATGCAAATGAAGCTAGTGCAAATGAATGGTGTCATAAGAGTCCGTTTCATAGGTCGATAACTGCTAGTACAAGTGAATGGTGTAATAAGAATCCGTCATAAGGATCGTTTTCATAGGCCGATAACTTTGTCGCTGAGTGTAATAGACTTTTAGTTATCTTAATTTAGTTTTATTTTAATTATTTTTAATATTTTAATTTTTAGTTTTATTTTAGTTTATTTTTAATTGTGATTTTGTTATTACTTTAGTTTTATTTAATTATTTTAATATTTTGTTTCTTCCAATCATCTTTTTGTCTGTCTTTCTTTTATTGAGGCGCTGAAATTTGGTATTTATTATTTATTTTTATAAAAACGTTCGATATATATTTTTTTAATAAGTTAGGTGCAATTGAATGGTGTCATAAGAATGCAAATGAATGGTGTCATAAGAGTCCGTTTCATAGGTCGATAACTGCTAGTTAGTACAAGTGAATGGTGTAATAAGAATCCGTCCATATTTTCTATGAAGATGAAGTTAGTGCACGTGAATGGTGTCATAAGGATCGTTTTCATAGGCCGGTAACTTTGTCACTTAGTGTAATAGACTTTTAGTTATTTTAATTTAGTTTTAAATATAGCTTTATTTTAATTATTTTTAATATTTTAATTTTTAGTTTAATTTTGTTAGTTATTTTAGTTTATTTTTAATTGTGGTTTTGTTATTACTTTAGTTTTATTTAATTATTTTAATATTTTGTTTAATCTAGATTTTATAATAACTTACTTTAGTTTAATGTTATAATTTTATTTTGTTTTTGATTGTTAGTTAATATAACTTTATATTATTATTATTAGTATTATTATTTACAATTTAGTTTGAATTATTGTTTTTTTTAATTCATTTTTTACTTTGAGTTTATTATTAATTTTATTTAATTTTAGTTAATGTAACTATAATTTTAAATTTTATAGGTGACGTGGGAAATATGCAAACAAAAGTTTAATCTAATCAAATGCTAACAAATTATTATTTTTTAAATAAAAAATATTTTAATGATTTATAAAGTTCAACATTAGAAGTTGTCATTAGTCGTGAACGCAAACTAATACACATCAACATGAAACATGGACTAATAATATTATTGATATTATATGATGTGTAATTATTTCTATATTTAGTTCACATCAACATGAAACATGGACTAATAATATTATTGATATTATATGATGTGTAATTCTTTCTATATTTAGTTCAAAATTGGCTGTCAATATTAAATAACATAATTTCCTTTAAATTAATTATTTCCTTATTGTTTCACTTTTTTTTTTAACAATAACAAGTATGGTTTTTATATTAAAATTCAAAATTGTTGGATTCTTTTCCAAGAGAAAAGTCTTACAAGTCTTACCAGTGTATTAGATATAAAGCTTATTACAAAAATGATGCCCACAGTTTCAGTTTTTTTTTGTAACAAAAATAGGTATGGTTTTTATACTAAAATTCAAAATCGTTGGATTCCTCTCCAAGAGAAAAATCTTACAAGTCTTACCAGTCTATCAGGTATAGAGCTTATTACAAAAGTGATGCCCACAGTTTCAGCAAAAATGTGTTTACTAGCAACGTCGAGAGTTCTAAACTTCCCAGATATACTGTAGACTTTATGGAATACGCCTAAAAAAAAAATTGCAAAAAACTGCATCAAAAGAAACTAATGGGAATGATTATAACCCGGGACGTCTAGACAAATCTCTTCTTTTTTTTATTGTACATCGATGTTGTTGGCTGCTGCTCTCGCATATGCTTAGGTCCCTTCCAGTCTGGGTGCGTGAATCCATTGTGGCCAGAATGTTCTGGGTCTGTGCGCCCTTGTCATCTTCGTCCACCCGCTGATGGAGACTGTGAACCACACTCCTTAACCAGAACATCAAATTTTTCTACTCTGCGATCCTATTGTCCTGCAGCATCATCCTTTCTGCAATGACTTTGTCCTTGTCCCTGATATTGAAGAGTGAGTTGATCAAATTGATGTGCATGGGGGGCCAATTAGGCCTCATTATTTCTACGAATATCTTCCATTGTTTGGGACGAGTCCAAGAAGGAGTCCATATTGCGCTTTGAAGGGCCCATTTCCTTCCAATTGATGCGGTGACGGATTCCATGTTTGTCTACACCCAAGTCCATAATAACGATGGTAATGTTCACCTCCTTGCACTACTGAAAACAACACAGAGACCTTTTGCCAATTACACTCCTATAAACCACTCGGAGACAGTTCTCAACCCGAATCTTCCAACTCCATAATGAGCCTCTACTTGTATCACCACTTTTCCCGTTGGAAAAATGGTTATGCTAGAAGGGGGAGCCATCATTTGTCATATTTCAAAAGGAAAACATGCCATAAATTATCGGTTTGCCTTGATCATATTTAAAATTATTATTGGAGAGGATGAACTCTTAAGATGATCATGATCATCATCAAAAGTGGTTAGCTCTGTCTCAACACTGTTACCGATGAAATAGGTAACCTGACCTCAAAACAGGAACTCTAACCCAAAAAGACTCAAAAAACATGAAAAAACACCCCAAAAACAAAAAAAGTGTATTCCAGAACGCACTTGGTTTTTTTTTAAGGTCAAATTTCAACATTTTATAAAATTATGCTAAAAACAAAATTGTTTCTTGAAAAAAGGATTGAAAAAACACCTTCAAAACAAAACCAGTTGATGCTGGAATAACAAAAAAAAGAATTGTCATATTTTTGACATTTTTAAAAATAAAAATAACATTTTTTAATTTTTAAAATTCAAACATTAAAAAAAAAAAAACCTAAAATTTAAGAAAAAAAACAAATTTTAAAAATAAAAACAATTTAAAGCTTAAAATTTAAAAATATATAGGAATAAAAAAACTAAAAATAAAAACAAAATAAAAATTTTAATTCAAACATTAAAAAAACCTAAAATTTAAGAAAAAAAATAAAAAATAAAAAATAAAAAAAATTTAAAGATTAAAATTTCAAAATATATAGAAATAAAAAAATATAAATATTAAATTAAAAAAACAGATAGATTTTAAAAAATAAATTAAATTTAAATTATAAAAAATAATATATATATATATATATATATATATATATATATATATATATATATATATATATATATATGAACTTAAATTAAAAATATATATATTAGATTTTATTAAATTTTATCAAAATATGTTAATATTAAAATAACGAATTAAATTTAAAAAAAAATATATTAAATTTTAATAAATAAATGAATAAACAAATAAATTTTAAATATAAAGAAAAAAAAAACATTGTTAAAATAGTTTAAAAACTTTAAAAATCAATTAAAATTGAAAAATTGAAAAAAATAAATTAAAAAAATATATTAAATAAAAAATAAAATAAAAAAAAAATTAATTTGAAAATATTAAGTTTAATTTTATATATATATATATATATATATATATATATATATATATATATATATATAATTTTAATTGAAATAAAAAAAATATAAATTTTTATGTAATGAAAAAATAATAATAAAAAAATTATAAAAAAAAAAATATTAAATTCAAATAAATAAATAAATAAAATACAAAATTTACTAAATTTTAAAAAATCAAATGAAAAAACTAAACATAATATTTAATAATAATAAAAAATAAAATAAAAAAATTAATTAAATAAAAAATAAAAAAATTTAACAAAATTTAGAAAAAAAAAATTAAAAACAAAAAAATGAATAAAATTAAAAAAAAAAACAAAAAAATTAAAACAAATTAAATTTCAAATATAAAAATTAATTTAAAAAAAAAAATTGAATTAAAAAAAAAAATTTAAATTTTTTGAATTAAAAAATAAAAAAATTTAAAAATATATTAAAAATTAAAAAAATTAAAAAAAAAATAAAAGAATATTTTGATCGTGATGGCGCCGCCAATCGGCCTCCCGCCTAGTTGGCGGCGGAGGCCAGCGGCTGGGCGGGAGGTCGATTCCGAGAATCGCCCTCCCGCGACGGGTGGCCGATTCCAGGAATCCCCCTAAGGTTGATTCTGGGAATCACCCTCCTGCGATGGGAGGCCAATTCCGGAAATCGCCCTCCCACCCCGAGAGGGTGATTCTCGGAATCGGCCTCCTGTGGTAGGAGGGAAATTCCCGGAATCGGTCTCAGGGTGATTCTCGGAATCGACCTCCCGCCACGGGAGGGCAGTTCTCGGAATCGACCTCCCGCCGCAGGAGGGCAGTTCCCGGAATCGGCCTCTCGCCGCGGGAGGGCGATTCCCGGAATCGACCTCCCGCCGCGGGAGGGCGATTCCCGGAATCGGCCTCCCGCCGCGGGAGGGCGATTCCCGGAATCGGCCTCCCGCCGCGGGAGGGCGATTCCCGGAATCGGCCTCCCGCCGCGGGAGGGCGATTCCCGGAATCGACCTCCCGCGCCGTGGCAGGGCGATTCCCGAAATCGACTTCCCGCCGTGGGAGGGTGATTCCCGGAATCCGCCTCAGGGCGATTCCTGGAATCAGCTTCCCGCGCCACGGCAGGGCGATTCCCGGAATCAGCCTCAGGGCGATTCTCGGAATCGGCCGCCCGCCGTAGGAGGGCGATTCCCGGAATCGGCCTCCCGCCGCGGGAGGGCAATTCTAGGAATCGGCCTCCCGCCCAGCGGCCGGCCTTTGCCGCCACCTGGGCGGGAGGCCGATTGGCGGCGCCACCACGATCAAATTTTTTTTTTTTTTTTAAATTTTTTTTTTAATTTTAATATATTTTTTTAAATTTGTTTTTTTTTAATTTAAAAAATTTAAAATTATTTGTTTTTTAATTCAAATTTTTTATTTTAAATTTAAATTTTTTTAATTTTTTTAAATTTTGTTTTTAAATTTAATATTTTAGATTAATTATTTTTTTAAATTTAAAATTTATTTATTAAATTTTAATTTAATTTAAAATTTTTTTTTTAATCTTTTAGTTTATTTAGTTTTTCATTTTTAAAATTTATAAATTGTTTCATTTAAAAAAAAACACTAAATTTATGGATATTTGTTTTTTAATTATTTGCACGTGGTTTTTTTCATTTTTTTTGTTTTTTAAAGATAGTTTTTTTTTTTTTTTAATTTTTTTTTTTTGTTAATTTTAAAATTTTTATTTTTTTTTCATCTTATTATTATTATTTTAATTTAAATTTTTAAATTTAATTTTTTCTTTTTTGTATTTTATTTTTTTATCTAAATTTTAATTTTGTAATTTAAATTATTTTTAAATTTTCTATTTAAATTTTTTTTTTTAATTATATGGTTTTTTTTAATAACTTAGAAAAAAATGTTTTTGATGTTCTTTTTTTTAGTTTTTTTGGTTAATTTTAGTTTTTTTCTTTAAATTATGCGTTTTTTTTTCAAATTTTGTCATTTCTTTTGATATAATTTTCAAATATTTTTGTTTTGTTTTTTGTTTTTTTAATTTTTTTTTGTTTAAATTTTTTATTTTTATGAGTTAATTTTGTTTTTTTTTTACATTTTTATTGGTTTTTTTTATTGTTTATATATATATATATATATATATATATATATATATATATATATATATATATATATATATATATATATATATATAATCTAAGTTTTGTGTTTTATTACCAACATGAAAATCACCACTCTAAAAAAAAAGGTTGATGCTACATCAATACGTTTCAAAATTAGCATGAAAATCACCGCTCTAAAAAAAAAAAGTTTATGCTGCATCAATACATTTTAAAATTAGCATGAAAATCACTAGCATTTTAAAACAAATATTCATACTTCATAAATAAAAATATTAGAGTGTCGAAAATGTGCTAAAAAAAAAAAAAGGTGATTCTGCATCACCACTTTTCAAAATCGGGTGCTTTTTATGCTACCAAAAAAAAGTAGGTAACAATGCGGTTACCTATTTCATCGGTAACACTGTTTCTCGTCAACCTTTCAAATTCCTTAATTCTAAATCAATGTTATTATCAAAACCCATATTATTAAGAAATATATCCCATATATTTTTTTCCCTTCATCCAGTCATCCTTCCTATTATAAATAAAATGGAGGTTGGACTACCTATACATCAATTTTTTTCTCTTGATAGGTCAAGTGTATTCAAAGTGTTTGAATTATGCTATTTGCTTCAATCCCTCTAGTAACAAGAGGATGAAACTACTCTAGAGAGGATCCCCATGGATAAATACTATAAAATAGTCACACACATTTCCATGAATTCCAACCAAGTGTAAAGCTTCTTAAACCCCCTCTCCTTGAGTACATCATAGGCTCCAAATATCCTATTACTAGTGGAAAAATCCATTAACCTCCTCCAAGTCATCAAGAAAGGTTCTCTCTCTCTCTCTCTCTCTCTCTCTCTCTCTCTTATGAGATTAATTTTCCATTTGAGGAATGAATCTGCAAGAAATATCATCATTGAGCCAGCCACTGCCATAATACATGTGCTTAAATAAAATGATATATGAAATGAAAAGGTGTGCAATTTTTCTCCCACTTATTGATAACATGATTTCTAAACTCTTGTGGATATTCCACTTGAATAGTTTGTCAAAACATATTTGATAATTTTATTGAAATCTATACTATGTTAGGTTAATTATCCTTCATGTAGTAGATTCCTAAATAGTTGATTTTTTTCATTGAATGAAGAAATATCCAAGATGTGAGAAATGCAGAATACACACACACAATATACATATATTGTTCCTTGCGAAACCCTTATAAGAGAAAACCTATCTTGAAGGTGAGGTCACTCTACAATCTTTTCTATAGTATGGAAATATGAAAATAAAAAGGAAAGGTACTCTATGGAGTTATCTAAGACTTGTGGCCTGTAAAGCTACAACCAAATTGTAACCCTTTTGGTTTTCTCTTTAGCTTCCCATTACCAATTTATCTACTTAATTATGGAACAAAATATAATAACATAAAATGTAAACCCTAATAATCCTAGTGGCTCGGTATTTAACATAGCCAAATATCCAATTAGAGGTAATAAATGACTGTCTCAAACCTAAAGTAGACTTACAATACTCTATATTCTAGAGTCTTCTTGAAATTCCACACATCGTTATCTCTGGGCTTGATATCTTTGTGTATGGTTGGAGGAGGAAATTCATGGTGAAGGTATGAAATCCCATGGGCCATGATAATGGCTATTCTATAACAAACATCCTAGACAATGAATTATAATTTAAATAAAGAACAGAGAGTTGTTGCAGTGATCTAAAGGAGGAGAGTATGCATCTTGTGAGTTGATTTTGGTAGTAACCAATGTGCTTGGAAGTAGGGAATCCATTAAGACCAATTGCCTGGCCAGTTTTTTGCTGAAACCAATGGTGGAAAACAATGATAGATATTTGTTCAAACGAACGGTGGAAAACAAAAGAGTAGACAAAATTGTCCATAATAGTTTCAAAATGGGTAGGTTGAAGCGATGGATAAAACCAATGGATGGAGCCCTAGATTATTGAATCTCTTGCATATGCATAAAGAAGAACGAAATCCATAACTATCAGTTTGTTTTGAACTTTCGAGATTTAAAAAAAAATATCGACGATATCCATTGTACTTTGAAGATTGAAATCGTTATATTGAAATATGTATCTGAAATTTTTTCTCAAAATATGCTAAAAATATCGAAGACAGTACAGTACATCGGATTTTAAAATTGCTCAAAAAAACTGGAAATATTTCTTAAATAATAATGATCGAGCTACAATAGGAAAACCCTTAAAGAATGCTCTAAAATTGATTCAAAATTGTCACAAAAAGAGGAAGAAAGATATGAAATATCAGAGAATATTTATAGAGTTTTGTTTTTTCTTAGATCAAATTTGTTCAACCTATCAAAAGAGGGATCTTCTAAAATAAAAAGAGGATTATCTTCTAAATATAAAGAAAGTTATTTACATGAGGAAAAGCAATAGAGTTCAATCAATCCACTGGCAAGGAATTTCCTCCCAAATAAAAACATGGTGATTTACGGTAGAAAAACCAAGAGTTTATTTCCATTTCCTCCAAAATAAAAACATGGTGATTTATGGTAGAAAACCCAAGAGTTTAATCAATCTACTGACTGAGAAAAATAAAATTTACATTCTAAAGAAAATGAGGGTTATTTACACTAGCTTTAACAGCAGGTCTGTTTCCTTTTTAAGATTGTGAAAACTTTATGTCATTTACATTTGAGTAGCAAATACAAGCATTGATTTAATTCCTAACCCGTTGTTCTCGTGGCCTAAGGCTTTCTTGAATTTGGCTAATTGGATTTGTATATGTTTCCCTAATCGAATTTTCCGGAGATTAATTATTATATATATTTATATATTATAACTAAATCATAATAATAAAATTATAATTTATTTAGTTATTGGAATTTTAAATAATATTAACAAATAAATATATATTTTATAAATTAAAGGTAAATATTAAAATATATATATTGATCAAAACTAAACTAATAAATAGTAAAAAATAATTACAATTATATTAATTATAGCAACCTGACATGTATAATAAACTAACTATTTTTATATTTATTATAAATTAATGTCTAATCATGTAATGCACTAATATTATTTTTTATCTTAATCAAAACAAAATTTCTATTTAAAATAGACAAAGAAAATACAAAAATGACTTCCAATCATGTTAAAATTCTATTTAAATAGTGATACAAAAATGTCATATAACCCAGACACATGGCACATAATCATTTTATATATATTATGTTGTTATTCCCTATCATCCCAAGGAATATAAAAATGGATAGCGTAACTGTGATACAATTGGTAATTGTATTGGATTTATTTTTAAGTACTATTTACGTATTAAAAAATGTATTTTAAATAATAATAATATACAATTATTTTATCATAATTCTTAGAAAAGAAGGGAAAATCATTTGATGATTAATTTGGACTTATTTCTAATTAATTTTAATAATTATAATAGACTTTAACATATTCTATAATTCATTTTCAAATACTTTGTATAATTAATTTTTTTATAAACATATTTTAAATAAAATAAGCAAATCAATCTGGACTTATTTCTAATTAATTTTAATAATTATAATCGACTTTAACATATTCTATAATTGATTTTCAAATACTTTGTATAATTAATTTTTTTATAAAAATATTTTAAATAAAATAAACAAATCGATATACATAATGACCTTGGAAAATATTTTAAATGAGCATTTTTTATAAAATTATTTTAAATAAAATAAACAAATCTATATATATACACGATTGTAATAGTCTCATTAAGAATTAACTAGCATTAACTAGTTAAAGACAATTTGTTTATTTTTATTTCCTGACAAGAAAGACTTTATTGTTATGGTTTATGAAACAAATTACTATTTTATTTTTGGTTATTAAATTAATAGGAGGAACCAATGAATGAAAAGAAAATCTTCTAAGTTGTTGGTAAAAAGTTTCTCAGAATAGGGGGTGGTTGGGGACAGTTAGAAAAACAGTTACCCTCTCCTCTGAGGATAAAGTTGGATCCCAGGAGATTTGAGGAGGTTCTGTGAGCTTTGGTAAGAAGGGGAAAGTATTTTGTAGAGTTGGGGAGGACCAGTTGAAAATAGCTTTCTGTAACCCTTGTAAACCAAAATATCTACCTGTGACTGGATTGGCCTTCCAGAGGTCACAGTAGAGGAATTCCATTGTTAACCCATGGCACCGACCGGAATTCTGGAGCTAGGGGGCAAGAGGAGGACATCATAGCCTCCCTTGATGGTTGGGAGGACCATAGTTTGAAGAATTAATTATTTTCCAGATAAGTATGCAGAACTTGTGTATAAATGAGCTATAGGTTTAAATGAAGGCTTTAGGCTGTTTAAGGTTTGACTAGCTAAATATTGTTTTTCTGAAGAGTGTGATTATCGAAGTTTTGTTAAGGGGTCTAGTATGCATTCTCTGAACATACAAATTTATTATTTGTACATTAGTGGAGTTAGTACCCTGAGTAGAGGAAGGAAAGATCTTGTTACTATAATTCCTTTTTAACTAAATTATAAGGTTCGGGGTAAGACTCTGCAAGTATTTTGTTCTTAAAAAAATATATATAGATTCTTTATGCTTCTACAGGAACTTATAGCATCTTTTGAACAGAATCATGATCACATTGTTTGAACAGTTACTGAATATACCTAGTAGGAAATAAATAATGGAACGAAAAGTATAACTGGAGAAGAATGCATGCATTAATAATTATTAGCATTATCTTCTCTGTGAATCGCTTCTGTAATATACAATAGCGAGGAAGGCTAGAGCTTGAGGTGCTGGGTTTGGGCTGAAACCCTACCTGGCCCCTTGCTCCATAAAAAAAAAATACTATACACGGTCTTTTAACGGTGGACCGGTCACCACAAGTAAAATCTAAGTCGAATTTTGAGTAAGCAGTAGGATTGACTAGGTGTAATTACACTATGATACACTACTCTGATACAGGGATTAGAAAATCCATTAACAAGAAATCTAGAAACCTTCTTCGCGATAACTTGCATAGAGAAGAAAATTCTAGGCACAGAACAACCATTTGCAGAAACAGAGAAATACATTACTCATAAGTACCATACGACAATTCAGAATTTTTCTTGAGACACAGCAGTAAACGCTAAGCTTATACATCCATATTCATTGCCAAGATTGATAGCGGGTGGCAGAGAATTAATTTTGCAACAAGCTTACAGTCCAAATATAGATAGCAGGGCAATTTTAAGCTAAAACTCATAATAAATCTCATAAGAGGCAGAGAAATATGAAAGAGAAATGTTATAGATCTATACATAAATATAAAAAGGAAAAATCGACACCATGATTTCAGGGTTTCATAAAAACAAAGGCCGAACAGACTTTCGGGCCTCGGCTGTATAAATAGAACTGGTTTAACTGTATTTGTTTATAAATCACTGCAAGTATTAACAGTAATTGCATATATATTGTATCAGAACCCTGTTATATTACAAGAAAATTTATGTATTGCAAGTTATAAACCCTAAGCCAGGTAGTAAGAAAAACCTAGCTTCTTTCTTGAAAAACCCTTGACGAAATGGCTACAAAATTCTCGTGACAACACAGGCTACCTATGGATGAGAGAAGCAAGATCAGCTATGGCTAGAGATTGAGCAGTGAAAGGCTGGAGGGAGGGTTTGGGTGATGACCCACTAACCTGCAAGGAAAGTAGAACAAACCTAGTTAGAAAATGATGAAACTAAAAGGACTGATTAACACTAGGCGATAGGGTCACCTCTCCTTAGAAAATAAGGGGGGCAAACCCAAAACCTAGCCAGGCAATGCTTGAGGATCTTACCTAAATGGTTTGCATCTCGTCAGACCTGGAAAACTGCAAAATAAATTGGTTACAGGTGAGTGAATTCTGCCTGGAACTCGAAATCATAATTTTGCAACCAGTAGACAGATAAAGACCTAAACAGAAGTAAACTGAAAGGCAAGTACCTTTCTCCATGAATTGCCAAGGTTGTCGAAGGGCTTAATCTCAGCAAGCAGGAAATAAGCCAAAGCTTGCTGTAAAACAATAACTCAGTGTGAATTAATAAAACCCTGAGAAACAAGAAGAATTCGGCTCATAACGTCTATAACAAAGCCGAGGTAGAGTGGGGGATACCAGGCGAATGGAGCTTACCTCTTTAAGACCGAAATCATGGTGGAGAAACCATCAAAGAGCTGCATCCTGCTAGCGTGCCATGGAGGAGAGCTACAGCTGCGAGACAAGTGAACTGGCCGAAGACTCCAGACTATTTTCCCTCGCAATTTCTGTGGGAATCGAGGCATAAAATACAATTGTCCCAGTAGTAAACGCCATGTACAACCACACAACATGGTATGGCATCTTTGCCTCGACGGAAAGGATTTTCATGCCAAGTGTCAATACTTTAACCGAGTTGTAGTTTTTATATTTAAGTTAAATCATGAATAAAATCTCATTATTAAATGTACATCGGTGATCAAATAGACAGACTTGAGTGTTAGATTTAACACTCAAGGGTATTACTACAATAATAATTGCTGACAAATTATATTTCTATGTATTGAATGTAAAGACAAATAAAGTGCGCGCATGAGAGCCATAGTTGAACATAAGTTTTAATTAACCACAAGTTTAAATCCATATTAATGATGCCAATGCAGCATTTCGGGTTTGTTTTATATTTGTATGTATAGTACATATATCTATAATCGACTTGTGTGACGATGGTAATTCTGATGTACTGCTGTAATATGCTTATGGAGAAAATTTTTTTATGAGCGTAATTTTTGGTTAGTGAATGTGACAATGATGACCTTGGAAAATACTTTTAAATGAGAAATATATTTATGGTGAATATCTTGTAAGTAGACAGTCTAGAAATTATAATGGCCTTTGTAATTTTGAAAGGAAATGCTTCGCATGAGGACCTTTTGAAATAAGTGTGTTAGACTAGAACTTTAAAATTTGAAAATGAAGTAGTCATTATCAATTTTTTGTATATCCATTACTCTCATTGGATTTTTTTTCCCTGTCCTATGAAAAAAAATTAAATATGTTGAATGCATTGACTTCACTATTTATAGGAGGTCTTATCACACCATAATTTTCCTGGTTGTGAAAGGAAAACTTGGAGGTAAAATTGAACCTATCTCTTAGATTGGAAGCTAGCTCTTAATTGTCCGATGTCACTTCAACACCTAGTTGTGTGCTCAATAGTGTGGCCAGATCTTTGGTAGGGTAAAATTTTTACATAGTGGTTGGATAAAGAGAAAATCTATTGTGGATGGATAAAGAGAAAATCTATTGTGGATGGAGTCATAAATAGGACATCAATTTCAAGGTCGTCAGAACTAGTTGATGAAAAATCTATTGCAAAGGCCAAATAGCCAGCTAATTACTATACATATAACCTTTAAAGCATGATAGTTGAAGGAGAAAAACAAAGAAACTAAAACAGAGCATCAAATATAGATGAATTCTATGAGAATTTTCATACTGAGAGGTGTGAATAACTGAACTCAAGAGGCACAGAGCATCATATAAAAATGAATTATAATCCTATTGTAACTCATTCAAATATAGAAGAGATAGATTCGATGATTAATAGGGAAAGAGACACAAAATACTGAGAAACTGACTATAATTGCCAAACATAGGAATCTCTGAGACAATATTTCCAGTACTTTTGTCTGAAAAGTTGTCATTAATATCCAAAATTAGCCTTTACATGGAAACCAGTGATATTCCCTCAAGATACGAAACCCCTGTTGCCTTACAAGTGATACAATATATAGGAGAATACATATAATTGTTTGCATATTTCTCTTCGAAAACATTAATTACAAATTCCCATAATGGAAAGTTTCAAAACAAATCAAAGTATTTGATCTCAAAAGAGAATGTATTCAATTAAAATTAGTCTTATTAGTCTTCAAACTGTGTGCCATCTGTGCAACTGTATGTCTGGAAATTCTCTTCAATCTACTTCAAAATTGTCAGCAAAACTCAATCATTATTCTTTCTCCTATAAAATTGCAACTTGCCTTTCAAGAAACCACCTTTATCCTTTGAATCTGGGATGGATGTACTCCATAATTTCCACAAAATCTAGAATGAAACTCGTGCCCAAAACATTAAGTCAGACTAAATATTATCATTTCTTTAAGATAATGATTCATTGTGATTTGAGGAATTGTGATAGGATGAGATAGTTGATTTTGATCATTCTTGAGAATTGTATTTTCATTTTAGTGAAATCCCTTAATAAATGATACTGAAGAATAAACATTATGCGCAAAATGACCAATAGCTTATCCTTTCCAATGTCTTTGTTTCAAACAAGAATATAAGGGAATTTCTAGCTATTTGCTCAACGTCATGTGCTTTAGCTTGTCACAGTTCAAGGTACTAAATATTCCTTAGGGCTTTAACTCTTCTTTTGAATGAGCTAAGTGAAAATTAATTCCCCACTGATACTTCTTGTTAGTCTCATTAAAGTGACACAAAATAGGTTTGCATAGAACCAGAGTAGCTATCTTAGTAACGAGTTACTCCTTGGCATTTTTAATGCTATCATCTTCAACATATCAATCAACCTAACTAATGTAGAAATCAGTAGTCCAGTACTAATCACCAGAAACATGGGCGTCATGATATTTTATAAAAAAATTTGCGTTAAGAGAAATTTGTTGAACCAATTCTCCTGTAGGTGCTTGCTAAAGGTTTTGCATTATTAATGGTTCCAGAATCAATCATAGTCATTATCTTCTCTTGAAACTTCCTTCAATTTTCTATATGATTCAATATGACATCTATCATTTTTTTGCGCAAATTTGGACTGCAATTTCCTTCTTTTTTGTTGGTACAACCATCTTCACGCTAAATTTTGTCTATGATAACCGAAATAGGTTTGCATATAATGAGAAATAAAATATAGCTATTGATTTTTGCAATAAAATCACGTACACATATTCTCTTTGGTGGTGTGGTGTAATCTTTAATAACCTCTTTGGATGCAGAAAGCATGGCGAGACCTCAAAAATTTCCAGTAGGGATATTAACAAGAGATAAGATTTTCATTTGATCATGAATAGACAAAATCCCAATTTACCAAAATTTCCATTGGTTTATAAAATCACACATTTGTTCTTGAAGAATCCATTGATGAAAAATTTGTTTTGAACATTGGAAATTTGGCATAAGAATTGGAGGTCGATCTCTAAAACAAAAAACTTCCATTTTATCCTTGTCAACTTGGGAGTTAACAATGCACTTGACATTTTTCATGACATCTATGCTTCCTCAATACTATTCTGTTAGGGTTTCAACATATTTCCTTTGGTGTTTCATGGATATTTTAAATTATTCAAAATTAAACTTGAAATGTTATGTTATCAATTCTAAATTCAGAAACTAATGAAACAATGCCACATTTCCATTAACTATTCCAATCCGAAAATGAGCTTGCAAATTAACCTTTTGTAGGTTAAATCCTAAAGTTCCTATGATCACATTTGATATACTTTTGTGCCTGATTAGATGACAACTAGTACTTACCTTGCTCACTCCATATGTGTTTTTTTTTTCTCTAGGTGATAATATCAGCTCCAATGAGGATTTTATCCTCCCTTCGAGGTAGGAAACAAACTGAAGACTAGTGCCTGATCCCATTCAAACCCATGACCAACTCAATTTGATATTTGATCCTTTCCAAACATGTAATATGATTTGAATGCAAACTTGTACCATACTGCAAACTGAAATATGAAAATGCATATGTTGAATACCTACTGACACTATTGAAAACCAAAATTTGAATGTTGAAAATATGCTCAGTCCTCTAAGCTTATTTTCCAACTTTCTACCCTATTCTAATAAATTGGACAATCCAATTATGTAACATCAAAATTCTAGTGTAGACATGTAATAAAATGACTACTTTAATGAAACTTATAGTTAAATTCTCCAAGCATAAATAAAAACATAAAAAATAACAACTTAAAAAACAGCTAAAATTGATAACCATGGTCCATGAACAACACCAAATCCAACTTCATGTTGATTTTTGGGTAGCATCATATGTGCTCTAGCTCCGAAACTTTGTGGAGGGGCTAGAACACATGAGATCTCCAAGACCTAGAAAGCGTTTGGATAAATTCAAACCAAAGCTTAAGTTATTCAAATAATTAATTAATTTAATGGCGACCCTAAGTCTAACTTAGGTAAATTAAATAATTAAAGTGAATTAATTTAAACATGTGTGTGAGAATGTTCTAAGTGATGAGGATCAAGATTTTTCTAATATTAATCGTCAATTAGAGATTAGATCACAAG
The DNA here is from genome assembly GCA_034641835.2 of Pinus albicaulis. Lineage (NCBI taxonomy): Eukaryota > Viridiplantae > Streptophyta > Pinopsida > Pinales > Pinaceae > Pinus > Pinus albicaulis. The sequence goes on from CM076574.1 coordinate 479,567,786, forward strand.
CATTTATTCATCAACAAGAAAGGTATTAAAGGAAGGCTTGGGATCAGTTGGAGAATACACACACACAAAGTAGAAGCACTTGAGCTAAGTCGAAATTCTAGGGTGCAACTTGCTGAGAATTTCAGAGTGAGCTTGCAGTGCAGCGAGGGGTAGTACGACAATGGTATTTCCATCCAGGGCCGAAAATACAATAGCAGAGAGGAATATGAGCACCAGAGAGGTAACACAGACCCAAGAGGGGTGACATGGAGCCATCAGGGCTCACGCACAGGAGACGTAGAGCCAGGAGGGCTCACACGCAGGGGATGTAGAGCCATAAAGGGTTATGCATTCATTCAGAGAGTTGCATTAGGGTTTCCTTAGGACAAATTTGGAATCCATCCATCATTTTGATTTATGAGCTAGGAAGGCTCAAGGAGAGGGTGACACAGCTCCTGGAGAAGGTGACAGAGTCCATCTTGCTATAGACATCGCTCAAGATCACTTGGAGGTTGCACTGTCACCTATGGGGTTTCTTCATCTAGTTATTGGATCAACCATAATATTTGTCTCCGGATAGAGGTAATTTTGCAGATGATTTTCTCTATTGGGTAAGCCACATTGGCACCCTAGTTTGTATTCAGAAATCTGCTTAATAATAAAACCCTTAAGAGCTGCTCCACCAATTTTCCCGCATTCGGTTTTGCCGGGGACATTTTTCTGAAACATTTGTGTGTCCTTTGACTACATGGTTGCTTATTCTTCAGTTCTTCATATGTATAATTGTGTAGGTTGCAGTCTATTTACTTCAATTTTTTCATGAATTATTCAAAAAATAACTTATTAAGTTAAATAAGCAAGTAGGACAAGTAAATCAGATTTACTATAGTAGGATTTCTATTTACAGGATTCAGAAATTTTCACATAGTATCAGAGAATTTTCAGATCAGGGAGAGTTGAAGCCATCAGCAGAATACCAAATAAAAATTTTTGCAGGAAGGTAGTTGTCCTGAGTGGCAACACAGATCTAGAGAGAGGCAATTAAGGGTGATTGAGTCACCTACGGAGCTCACGCAGAGCTTGTGTTAGCCAGGAGAGGTGAGGTTGTAGCTGAAAGGAGGCAACGCAATGCTTTCTAGGCCAACGTAGGGTTTTCTAGCCTCCATCTTTCCGGTTGTCGTGGCTAGAGGTGCATATCATTTTGCTTCAGTATTTTCTAGTGAGGCATTGTTTTTGTTGGTGCAGAAAATTTTCTAACGAGACGTGGCAATGTAAGGGGACATATTTCCTTAGTAGACATCTTTCCAAGGATTCTAGATCCAGTTATGATCAACAACAAAGAGTGACTGGAGAGAAATTTTTCGAGATTAGTTGGCAGAGGATTTCTGGGAGGGAAATCATTTTTTAGAGCGAACAGGTTCCTTAGAGGGTTTCTAGCACCAAGAAACTCATATCTGAGTTTTGCTGGGGAAAAAACAAAAGAGGGAGAAGTGAACCATTTCAACATCTTCCGCTGAGTAGAGATGGCCACACATGGACTGAGGGATCAAGGTAGGCTAGATGGAGCATCCAACTTTTTCATATGGAAGGCTAGAATCTTGTCAGTACTGGATGAGCATCGCATGAAGCATCTCACCAAGAGCACAGTTTTTGTTCCTATTGACGTTGATCCATTAAATAAGTATGAAGAAGCTCAAGCACTTGATCATAGACAGATTCAAGGATCATGTGGTCCCACACATTTCTGAGAAGGACACAACACATGAGATGTGGATGTATTTGACCACATTGTGTGAGGGGATTGTTTGGAGGAGAATGTTTCTAGAGAATCAACTACGACTATTCTAGACGTTGAAGGGAGAAGAGATCGACCCCATCCTCATTAGATTGAAGATGATTTGTGATCAGCTATTTGCTGTGGGGGCCACAACTCATGAAGGTCTTATGGTGAAGATTGCTCTAAATAGAGTTTCCAATGAGTGGGAGAAATTTTTCCAAAGCATTTTTGGCAGAGCAACACTTCCAAGTTGGGAAAAAATGTGGGTAGCTCTTCAACAAGAATAGATCAGGAGGATGACCAAGGCAGGCATCGAAAGTGGATGGATCAATATCAAGAAGGATGAGGAGGAAGATGCAGCTCTCGCATCTAAGGGACAACATGGGCATCAGAGGAAGAAGAAGAAGGACCTTTCAAAGGTTAGGCACTTCAAGTGTGGTGAAGTAGGACATTTTTCTACACAATTCCCTTAGAAGAAGAAGGGTGAAGACAAGTTTGATTCAAAGGTTTCTGCAGCTAAGGATGATAGTGGAGATGATGACGATGTGGCAATTAGTGCTCATGTGCCTCGGGAGAGGAGGTGGGGCAACATTGATCTGTATTTATTTCAAATTACATTATAGGGGTAGGATCCTTAAGGTGCCCATAGTCTTTGATCACATACGAGCTATGGAAGCCCTTAGTGATAGTAGAGGATGACTCGGGTTAGTTGGTGTGATGGATGATGGAGCAGCATTAGCAGAGCTAGGACACTGAAGTCTTGAGCAGTGCAAAGAATAGATAGCAGCATCATCGTAGAGGTTGATTGATTTTGACAGTGCAGAGCCATAACTCTAGAGGGTCAGCATAGATTACTAGAAGAGGTTTCTTCAATTTCAAGGTGCACTCATAATGAATTTTATGTCAACTCATTGGGTGATTTTTTCTATTGCTTACTTCTTAGAAACTGAGTTGCAGTGCAACAGTTAGCAGTGGTTGTGTTGCAAGAAGCATGATGTAGCATTTGAGAGTGATTTGTACTATAGATAAGGTAGTGTAAGTGGTTGTGACATGGGCAACAGTACATATAGTAGCACCGTAGTGGATGAGGGGCAACAACCGAGCATTAGCAACACAGAGGACCGATTTCAGGGATTAGAGTAATGCTTCTTGTGAGAAGTGTTGGTAGATCACATTCCTCGTTAAGAGGGAGTGTTGATTTTTGGGTAGCCTCAGATGTGCTCTAGCTCCTTAACTTTGTGGAGGGGCTAGAAGACATGAGATCTCTGAGACCCAGAAATTTCTTGAAGAAATTTCATCAGAAGCTTAAGTTATTAAAATAATTAATTATTTTAATGGAGACTCTAATTCTAAATTAGGGAAATTAAATAATTAAAGTGAGTTAGTTTAAACCTGTGGGTGAGAATGTTCTAAGTGACGAGGATCAAGTATTTTCTAATACTAGCCGTTGATTGGAGATTAGATTACAACCATTAATTCATCAACAGGAAAAGTATTAAAGGAAGCCTTGGGGTCAGTTGGAGAATACACACACACACACAAAGTAGCAACACTTGAGCTAAGTCAAAATTATGGGGTGTGGTTTGCTGAGAATTTTGAGAGTGAGCTTGCAGTGCAACGAGGGGTAGTTTGATAATGATATTTTCATCCAAGGCCGAGAATACAATAGAAAAGAGGTAGATCAAAACTAGAGAGGCAATTTTGACCTAGTAGGGGTGACGGGGAGCCAGCAAGCCTCACATAGAGGGGACACAGAGCCAGAAAGTGCAACGTTGTCACTTAAAGAGCTATGTTGGGGTTTTTGTGGGGAAGATTGGGAAAACATCCAATGTTTTGATTTCGAAGTCGGTAAGGCTTAAGGAGAGGGTGTCACAGCTCTTGGAGAAGGTGATGCAATCCATCATGTTGTATCCATCACTCAGTAGCACTTGGAGGTTCTGCATTCAGCTGTGGGGTTTCTTCATCCAGTTGCTAGACTGGCCATAATATCTATCTACAGCCATAATATCTATCTACGGATAGAGGTACATCTGCCAAGGATTTTATATGTTGGGTGAGCCACATTTTCACCCTAGATTATATTTAGAAATATCCTTAATAATAAAATCCTCAAGAGCTTTTGCACTAGTTTTCTCCCATTGGGTTTTTCTGGTGACATTTCTCCGAAACAATTATGTTTCCTTTGTCTGCATGGTTTCTTATTCTCTAATACTTGATTTGTATAATTGTGTAGGATGCAGTTTATTTACTTCAATGTTTTCATGAAGTATTCATAAAATAACTTGTTAAGTTAAACAAACAAGTAGGAGAAGTAAATCATATTTACTGCAGTAGGATTTATGTTTAGAGGATTCAGAAATTTTCACACTTCATTGATGATTCCAAAAAGTTTGAAAAAGGGTCCTTGAAATATTGAACAATCACCTCTTGTTTGTCAACAAAATAAAAATGGATTTTTTCATTTGTAATGGTTTCTTCTTGTTTAATTTCATCTAGTCGATTATTCCTAAATAAAAAGGCATGAATCTACTCATATTTTCTATCACCCAGGTCAAGGAAAATGCTTGTATGTTCTTGTTCATTTTCAAGTGTAACAGTTACAACATGTATTAGAGGAATATCCAAAAATGATCCTTCATTTACTTCGAGAGGAATATCATCTTGATTTTCAAATGAATGGAAGAAAAAAACTTATTTATCATTGTTTCCATTAAGCTCCAAGTTACAACTATTATATGTAGACATTAACTTTCATTTATAGTAAACTCATTGTTTTCTTGAAACTTATGATAGTAATTTTATTGTAAATAAGGGAATATTTGTTGAGCTTGTAGCCTAGCTTCTTCAAAATCTGAAACTACATGTATATCAATTTGAAACAACTGGTGCATGAGTAACCTTTTATGTGAACATGGATTTATAATTTCTTGAGCAGCAAATTCAACAAGTGTTTGAAAAATATTATCCTTAATGCATTCATAAACAACTCACAAATTAATATGCAATCCTATGTCTCATTCCTTTTCAGTCTCACAATATTGGAATACATCCTCTTGCTGTTGAGAAATAAAATTTTCAAAATAATTTACAATCCCTTCTTCTTCAATCACTGGCCAAGAAGACGAATAGCTAGACCTTTTCAAATGGTTGGGATAGCACATGCGCTAAACCTTTTATGTTGTTGAGGAAGATAGGGAGGAGGATATTTCATTGGCTATATATTTCATTTTCTTGATATGTTAAGGTTTGACAAGACCATTAAAAATTTTGATCATTATCAGTGGATAATTTTTGACTACTAAGGTCGTATTTTCCTTCATTCAAAATCAAGGAAGGAATTATGTTTTCCTAGATATATTCGTGAATATCTTGACAACTATCCTCTACTATTTATTCTTGATATTGAAAAGGGATTTCATGAATAGCCTCTTTAATTTCTCCATCCATAAACTCTTCATCACCATAAATATTTTCTAGATGTTGTATGAAATTTTAAAAATTTTCACAACAGTTTTCAACCAAACACAAAGATGGATTAAATTATTTACAATGCTCAAAAAATATTGTATGACAATATTTTAGGGAATATAAGCTACCAAATTGTAACCTTTCATACCATGATATTGCATTTCCCTCCAAGAATACCATGAACATTTTCATCAGAAAGTCTTCATGCAACTCAACCCTTAGCTTCTGTAAATGCATATGGAATTTGATCATATGTAAGGTAGCATAATCTCCTTCTTTATTTTTAAATCTTGGTAGATATGTTTTCCAATATATACAAGGAAAATGATTCAGAAACCAAGAATATGTGAATAATTGATAGGAGCATACCTTTGTTATCTACAAGCGTCCATTGAAGTTATGTTCGGACAGTGGAGTTGTCAATGATACTATTAAGGCTACTGATTCTTTCTATAGTATAGTCACCATGAATGCTTTGAAATATGAATCTTGTTGACAATGGAATTTCTAGGTTAAATATTGATCTGGATTTGAATGTTATTTTTGTTGTGTTAATTTTATCTTCACATTTACAAATAATTTTTATGATCTTATGCTTTATGTGCACAACTTTCCTTGGTTTTTGTAAGTGTCAAACAGGTAAATGAGCTAATTTTTAAGTTTAATTCAAGAGCATAAATAATGAGAAACAAATGTTGAAGAAAAAAAATAACAAATACAGCAAACCATCACAATTGATCCATTAACACACTATTTTGATGAAGGAGTTCACCCTTACTAGGCTACATCTCCTTGGTCCAAGTTCCATGGCTTGGACCTCTGTATTAGCTCAAATGTGCAAAAAATGTTGTTTAGATTCACCTACAGCTCTTGAAACCTGCTTTAATGTGTCTAGAATTTAAAAATCATTCATAAATGACTCTTCCTGCACTCAATTTGGTCAAATTTTTCCAAATATATGGCCAAACCAAATTTTCCTAGTAAAATGCCTCCAAAAATAGAGATGACTCCAGTTAACCCCGCCAATTATGGAGGTCCATTGAATTTTGGGTGACTATCGAATGTGCCTTTAACTTGAATATGATTTTAATTAATAAAATTGTGGGTTAACTGTATGTTTAACTGCGCATAAGCGCATTTAGTCGGAGCAGATAAATGAGGCTATGTGGTAAGGAAATATGGGGAGGGGGCTGGCCTGCAGGGCTAGCTTCCTATTTTTCGTTGTTAGAGTACCCAATACCACAGATATACATAATTGTTTCCACCGCTTAATAAATCCTATCCATGTCCTAATGGTATGGTGTTTAGTCATGTGGGGGGAGGTCGCGGGTTTGACCCGACCTCCGCCCCTCCATTACATATATTTTTCCATGAAGTTTTAATATAATCTGATCCCCAATCCAACCTTAGTATAAAAAATATGCGTCCATATATGATATAGTTCTTATTTTCATAAAATCGAACTTTTTAATATATAAAATGTGCTCCAATATGATATAAAACCTTTGGCCTATGAATATAATTTTGATTCCAACCATTGCAATCAGATTTGAAATGTGGACTTTTGATAGGGTCCACCAGAGGAGGCATGTGGCGGCCCTTGGTTGCACCATGTTTCAACCTCTAGTTGGGCTATCCCCAACCATATAAAAAAATTATAATTCAACCTTAGGAGCAACACATAAAAAAAATTCACCTTCAAATCAAACAGGTGAATCCTTCTGTGACACTTGTCAAATTTTCATTTGGAAAAATTGAAGGATATTCCCAAAATATACATTGTATGCTGACTAGGCTTCCATGTCACCCTTTTGTCCTATTCTACAAATTTTTTAGTTGTTTATGAAAACGAACAATAGGTCATAACTTCCTCATCTGGAATCTGTTTTCGATGAAATGAATTCCCCGGATTCCTAGCGACGATCTTTTCACTGTTGTCTAGTTTCCATTCAATTTTTAGCACTTTAATATTTGAGATGTTACATTGAGCACCTGATCATTCCTCCCCACTAGAAGACTTTTGACCCCAAAATATCTTTGATTACTGATCATGTGGATGAGGGTACTATTCCCTCACCCTTCCAGTCTCTATCCACCGAAATCTTCCCATTTTCAGCAAATTTATCTTTTCACAAAAAATTAACGTTTTCTTTTACTCTTGAGACCCTCTCTTGCTGTTGTTGACACCGTCATGCTGAAATTTCCATGAATTTGTAGAGGAGAAAGCTATTATTGTGGAAACACACTTCTTCCTACCTTGGTCATCAATCAAAGGAAAGTTAAAAACTACCTCACTTTGCACATTGTCGTCATGGCGATTATTAATTGATATTGCTTTGTACTTGGGTTGAATCTTGACCAAGTATCTTCGCCATTGCCATGTACCTTTCGGAGACCAAAAACAAGTATTTGTGGAACCCATTCCATATTTTTCAAATTTCTTTTGCGCTTTCTCTTTGACCTTTGCACTCTCTTACACCAGCATCTTGTTTCCAACACTGCTCAACAGTGATGTTGACTGATGAAAATCTGTCACATATTGTTTAACTCATTTCAAAGGAAACCTGTTAGAGTCCTGAAAAACCTCATTACAAGCCTAGGAAACCTTAATTAAATCAAATTTTTCATTTGATGCACCTTTTCGAAAGGTTTGATTCAAAATATCTCTATATTTGATCATTAAAAATGTCAAATTCTGACGTGCATTCACTATCCTCTTCATTTCTCCTACATGTATAAGAGACAAACTTGTATTCTTCTTATGCACTCTAACTATGTACTCAATTCCATATTTAGACAAGTGATACTTATTCTCATCTCGATGAAATACTGCTTTCCTATCATAAAGATAAGCACTTCCCGAAACAATACCTGATATCTCAAGAAGTACCACATCAAGTTCAAATTCATCAACAAATTTTGAATTAATGGCGAATCTTAGTATACACTTCCTTGTAACCTACAGGTTTTCATTATTTCATATCCACCCTAAAGGATAAGGCCTTCGATGTCCAACATTTTCAAGGTCTAGCTGCTTAACCAAGTCTTCAAAAATCAAATTAGCTTGTGACCCACTATCAAAAAGTGTGTTTATCTTGGTATGTTTAGAGAGGACTCTAATATGGAAAATTTCAATTCTTGTATCATAATCTTGAGTGACATTGGAACAATTTGAAGAAATAGTGCTTTCTATGTGCTTACCTTTCAAACCCATGGTTGTAATCTTTGTTTCATCTCCTCAATCTGAACCTAAGTCATGCTCAACTATAGCAACAATTTTCCCCTTCTCTCTGGCTTTCAGTTTGTTTGGATTCAATTTTGGATGAAGCTGCCAAAATTGGTCTTCCTCATGACCATTCTTCAAAAAATGTTTACATGTGAGTTTCTCTTTATCTTTTTTGACAGAGCTATTTATCTTTCCTCTTCCATAAAACATTCCCTCTACTTTACCCTCACTATCACTTTTCTCATATGTGTTATGTTTCCCTCTTGATTCTAAATGTGTGGTTTGAACACAAACCTCACATATGTTTGTGGGATTAAACATGAGATTAGTGTGCCTAAGGTAACTGTGCAAACCCCCAATATAATTTAACAAAGTTTCTTGAGAATACAAATTAATACCCAAAATTAGAGCTCTTCTCCTAAATTCATGAGTATAATATTGCACACTCTGCCCTTTCAATTGTCTAAATTTTTTCTAGTCCAAAATGGCCTTTTTCATGTAAGCTAAGGGGTATAATTTCCTTTTAATGGAATCAATAAAACTTGACCAAGACATAGAGATCTTACTGTAGCTTTTAATCTCTTATTGAGTCCTTTATTTCCACCATACAAGTGTAGATCCTTCCATCCTCAAAGAAGCCAATTGAATCTTTATGTCATCTTCATGAAGGTTTTGAATTTTGCAATACACACTAGTACATTTGGGGGAAATTACGACACTTGGTTGCGACACTTTTGACCAAATGTCATAAATTTCCCTAAATTTTTTCAATCCCGCCCGAAACCGTCACTATACCGACGTCTAGAGAAAAGTGTCGCAATATCGACACTTAGACAAAGTGTCGCAATTGCAACGTTTGGAGGAAGACATCGCAATTGCGACACTATTTCCCAAAGCGTCACTATTGCGATGGCTGCTTCCAAACGTTGCAATTTTGAGACAATGTCTAAGTGTCGCAATTCCGATGTTTGGAGGCATCCGTTGCAATAGCGACGCTTTGTTTGTGACATAATGTCTAAGTGTCGCAATTGCGACGTTTGGAGGCATTCGTCACAATAGTGACGCTTTGGCCGCCGTCAGTATAATGACACTTATATGGAATAAGCAACACTTATATGCCGTTGCAAAAATGGTCGGCTTACAGAGCAGCATGAGGAGTAGTTCATGGAGGCACCTTTGCGATTGTGCATAATTTGGAGAGAAAATAGTAATAATGAGAGAGGCTCCTTTAATTGTGTCTTTGATTTTTGAAGGTATGGATTGTCCAGCCTGCAATTCTATGATGTCGAGAAAGACTCGCAATCCTTTGGAAACAAGATTGTTGTGAAGATGCCTGGCAAAGAAACGGACATCGAGTTCACGACTGTTGATGAACACATCGTAGTCCGGTGAAGAAGGCACCAAGGAGGGTATTCTCAATGAATGAGGGATGTTGAAATATTAATTTCCACTACCCTGTCCTCTGGCCGCTTTCTAAATCTTTTTGAATGGCTCTGTCAAACAATCGCTTTCTAAAACTGATGAACAGTCAATTTTGGCTTTGAAATCACAGTCCCTGCACACTTAAAAACAGAGCGTTGTATTGTTTTGGAAATAGAGCAATTTAATAGTAAACGGGGAGATTTTAATTCAGAAGAACATGGTCCCACAGACCACAGACCAAATCAGCCATCCACGTGGAAGCAGGCGATTTGATCGCGTTATTTTTTGGCCTGTCTGCATTGTGGAATTCCGGACCCGAAAAATTATAGGGCGGAATTAATTTCATTTTCGAGTCATATTTTTCCTCCATACACAAAGCCAAAAAACGGACCCGAATATTTATATGGCGTATTCTATGAAGTTTTCGCGTCACAAATTAGGGTGACATCAGCAGGCTATTTTGGAACGCGAATTTGTGATTGAAATCAGGTTTATTTTTTTTGAAGTCCAGACGTATGATATAGTTTTATTAATATTTTGTTATAAGTTTTGTTTCACCGCCCGATAGTTATTTAAACCATTGGCTCATATATAGCATATGCGCAAGTATTTCACTTTGGGCATTTGTAATGTGGGCCCCGAATACTTTAAATAGGTTTGGTTTAATAGTTTTTTTTTTGTTATTATATGTAATAGCATGTGTTTTAAAATAGCCCGAAGGCTAATGTAGAAGGAAAAAGGGTGTATTATGTTATTTTAAAACATATACATTAGACAGTCTAAATTTTTTGAGGATTGCACCCTCGGTGCAATTGTTTGTTTATAAGATTATATGATACATGTGAGATAAAGGTTTATTATTTATCACATATAAATAAATTTTATCAATATTGTACATTTACACTTTTATGAGGTGATGTTATAAGTAAATTCATAAATATCTCTTTTTAATCCTCATTTTACTCCATGAATATGTTTGGAAATGAAATTTCAATAGATTAATTTTCTCCCAACCTATGTATCATCAATATTGTACATTTACATTCTTAATTATGAGGTGATGTTATAGGTAAATCCATGAATATCTCCTTTTAATCTTCATTTTAATCCATGAATATGTTTGGAAATGAAATTTCAATAGATTAATTTTCTTGCTAATATATGTTTTACAAAGATATGGTAAGGAATTCTCTCTTGTTCTTCTTAGAAATAATTATATATAATTTTATTTTATTTTTTCAAAATAGATTTAAAAAATTATATGAGAAAAATTATTAATTCATCAATATGTGTGTGTGTGTGTGTTGTGAGGAATAATTTCATAGTTCAACTTAATGGTTCATTATATAATCATGTGATCATCACCAATGATATATCTTAAAAAGCAACTGAAAAGCCATGTGTACAAAATCAATGTCTACTCTAGAGAGTGGTTCTCATATCACTATGTAAATTGTTGTATGCTACTTCAACAAAATTATAAGATAAACTATAATACACATCATATATGCACCATAACAATTGGTGTAGGGTAAAACCCACCTGCCACACCTTTATACTCGATCCAATTTTCTCTGTCAACTCTTCTAGCTGTGGGAGTTTCCTCCAAGGATCATAATACCCCCAAGGCCTGTTATCACCCTAGTAATTCTCAGGTTGTGGGATGGGGATTTTTGTAGTTAAGAACACCAGGGGTAACCAAGAACCACTTTGGGAATTCAAGATCTAGCCTTCTTGAACTCTAGAGAGGGATCTCTCTGTATGATTTAGCTTTGTTTTTGTAACAGATATTAGGCTAGCTATGATTGGGTATTTGGGTTTGATTTTAAAATATTGGTGGGAATAAAGAGATTTCAAGGTAAACCAGAAGGATCTACCAGAATATTGGGCAATGGAGTCAACTCTCTAGGAAAGCAAAACTAAGAAATATGGCTCAGAGATGCAAATGTGCTAAGGGCAAGATAGGTGACCTTCTAAGGCTATGTATAGGCTTGATTTGATGGAGTGGATGGAATCTAAGCAAAAGGGAACTTAAGAATCCTTAAGATACAGATAAGAAGATTGAAGAAGGGGATCTAACTGGGACCTAGAGCAATTAAGAATTCTATGGTCCAGTTATCAAGTAGAAAACATTAAAATGCCAACAAGTTTTGAAAGAGGGAGCTTATTATTACTAATCCTGTTTAATTTTTCCTTATTTGATCATTATAGACTAGAAAAACATAATATGAATGAATGTAAACTTTAAATAAATACACTGAAAACAAGGAAATAAACGAGACTTATCTTGTCACCACGAGAATCCTTAGCTATGATGTCTCTGATCTCTTTCCAATCTGCTGCTTTCACTAATTGACTCACCAACTTCAATATAACCAGCAAATAAGACTATAGTTGTCTTGATAAATTTTATTCACATTGAATACTTTGAATTGTGAAGTATTTATACAAAAAAATGTTTACAAAATATCTCAGGAATTGAGATAATGTTTTAATAAAAAATAGGAAAGAAAACTTAAAAAGAGGGACAGTTGCAAAACAGTTTGCAAGCTGTTATCTTTTTACAAGCAAAAATAGAACCAATTGTTCTAATTTGAACTGATTGTTGTTGTGCTATGTGTATTGCTGGCATTAGGTGCATCTTATCGTGGAAAGTGGTTGAAGAACTTTCCTTTCCTCTAACTTTCAATGCTGATACTCTTTATTCATCTGATTTGAGCTGTTTTGTTGTGGTAATTAAAAAATAACCAACAATAACTTTATTTTCACTGATACTCTTTCACCTACTGATACACTTTAACCCTGTATTTTTACCATTTGAGGTAATAGTAAAAAATGAATTTCCAAGTGAATTTCCTATTTTTTATCCATTAAATTCACAGCAGATCTATGAATTCTTGCCACTTTTCTGCAGAGGGGATCTTCATAGTCTTCAATAACTTTCATCTGCCTCTATATACTTGGCAAAGTTAGGCTTGATAGTGAACATATGCCTGATATCATTATCTAAAAAGAACAGATTTTCAAAATACTGAAGAAGTATTTTTCCTGTTAGTGATCCTTGAGGCAGTGGTTGTTTGGCTTGCTCTTTTGCATGATTTCTGATTTTTAGATCATAATCTTTCGTAGGCATTAACTTGTCATTCAATGCGTGAATATCAGGCAAACCTACTTCTGATAATGTTTTGTATTTGGCTAAAAATCTTGAGATGGATACATTCAGGTCTTTACACCGGTCCTCTAGATTACTCATTATGTTTCTTTTGTTCAGGACCTTTTTTATTTGAATAATGGTTTCTGTTCTATCAACAATATTCAATTCTTCCAACTCTTCCTTGTTTTTACTGTTTAAAAAAGCTATGAGTTGGATTGCTTGGGCTGGTTTATTGTCAATTTCCCTCTTAGTCTTGTCAATCTCTGCACTAGCAACTTGAAGTAACTCCCTCTGTTCATAAATTATCCGAATTGAAGGCCATTGAGAATGAATGCCTTCAATAATTTTGGTCCATAAATGATTTTTTATATAGGCCACTTGATCTGTAAGATTTACTTGTGCTTGCATAATCTTTACCTGTTCTTGTAGTCGATTGGCCCTTTGCTCATGTCCTTTAGAAGTAATCAAGGCATCATTTTTGGAATTTTCTAAATTTTTAATAATTTCTTTCAAACTAAGAATCTCTTTATCTTTAATAGATATTTCCTCCATGGCTTTGATCACGACTGCTTAGTCTTGTAGTGTGCTCCTCTATGAGGATGAAGAAGAAGAGGCAGAGATTTCCTGAGAAGTAATTGGCACTGCAGTTGCCAGTACTCCTGTCAGTGCCAAGTGTTTTGCCAAAGTAGATGGTATAGCCATTTTTACAGTGGGGATCATTGTAGGAATGACCATTGGTTGTGCTTTTCTTAGTTCTTCATTCTCTTTCATTAGAGCTTCTGTTTGACTTTCCATTGTTTTTATTTGATATGTCATTTGATGTACAAGTTGCTTTAATTCATCATTCTCTGTTTTTTGCTGTAGAATTTCTTTTTCTTGAGATTTTTCACTCTGAGGCAACTTCAACTTTTTTCTAAGAGCAGCTATATCCTCATTTTTCTGTTTAATTAAGACTTCTGCCCCTTCAATGCTGGCTGGGTCACCCCCTGCTTCAATCACTATATCTTCTAGTGCTTTTATTCTTAAATTATTAGCATACAGTGAGGTTTTGTCCAACTTCATTTGATTTTGGAGGTTGAGCACTGTTTTCTCAAGCCTAATTGATTTCATAGTTTTACTGACAATTTTGGAATATAGCATTTTAGTATTGCTCCTATGAAATTAAATTTGATCTAATTCATGAATGGCATCTACATCCGCTTCAAAAATCTATTTTGGAATAATCTGTCAGTGATTTTGGCTCAGCCACTATAGGCTTCAAGAATGACATTACCAATTTATTGGATGAATAATCAAATGATGAAAGAAGCCTGTCTTTGTTTCCAGGCTTTTCCTTAAGAAATCTAGAATAAGCTTGATTCTTGTTCTCTTCATTCTTCTCTTTAATCTCTCTGAATCTGATCTGAATCTCTGACTCTGTATTGTCATTTTCCTGAGAAGAAGGAGGCAAATCGACAGTAGCCTGGTTTTCCTTCATGACTGTATCTTTTTGTTGTGTTCCAATTTTTACATTTTGAAGCTCTTTTAATGTTTCAGAGACTATTCTTGTTGCTTCATCATCTGTTTCAATATTTACAGCCTTATCCTTTTCTTCTTCTGTTGACTTGCTTCTTTTACTATAAGGAATTCTGAATTTTTTTTCCTCAATAGTCTCAGCTATGAAACTATCTCCTTCTCTGTCTCTTTTATGTACATTATCAGTATCTTTGCTTGTAGAAGCCACCTGTGTCTATTCAATCTGTTTGCCTTTTCCACTGTCTACCTGTATTACCTGTACTTCCTGTGAATCATCATCAGATAGGGTGTTTGGCTCCCATTCAATTTTATTTACATATCTTTCAATATGGGGCTTAGGATCATGCAAGTAAAAAAGAAACTTACATTTTACCCTTATTGTACTCAAAATACCTTGTGGGTCATAATTCCATGTAAAACTCCATGGGAACTTATACTCTTTAAGTTTTACATTTATCTCATTGGCAGCTTCTCTATTATTCACAATGAATGGCCCAATTTGATTTTTCAGCTTAAATTGGGTCTTTTTCCTAGAAGCTATGAAGTTGATTTCATCTACATTCAATAGTTGTCTTAGATATTCTAAAGAAAATATTCTTGTAGTAACAAATCTGGGTAACTTATATGGGGCTAGGGATGAGCCATACACTCTTATTTCTGTATGATTTTTATATAAATACCAATCTCCAGTTTTGTAGCTTTTTGATAACTGCAGAATTCTTCTTGTCTCATCATTGATCCTAGGGATCTCCTCTTTTTCCAAGAGATACATAGCAATGGCTATAAATGAGTCATTGAAATCTATAAAACTATACTCTCTGTTCCATTTCCTTAGAATAGATGACCAAAATACTACTGAGAGAACTTTTCCTTCTGCATCCACTTTCTGACATTCAATTGGAAACTTATCTGTTTGATAATATAGGAAGAGGTGGAGTAGATAAGAGGAGTATCTAAAAACTCCTTCTTCTGATAATCTGGATAACTGATAATGCATACTTTCAGCAATAAATCTAGCAAAATTGAACTGAATGGATGGTGATTGACTAGGGCTTAGAGTTGATAGAAAACCTAGGATAGCCACATCAGTGAATTCATCACTGGTGTATCCTAGTATGAAGGAGAGCATTCAGACAATCTGTCTAGTCTCATCTGGGAAATCAAAGGTGTCGAAAGAAAGATTTAACTTATGAATATCAACTTGATTTGGACAAAAAGTCTGGTATATTTTGAATCTAGTATTGAAATCCAAGTCAAAATATAGCTGGGTTAAATCTTCTATTGATAGGGAAGAAGAATTGGGGTCATGATTCATTTGCAGCATGGAATTTATCGACTCTTCAGTGATGTAAAACATGATCTTTTTTTCTTTGTTTACAATACATATTTGTTCTGGCATATAATAGGCTTTGCATAATCTAATAAAGTCAGGAACAGAATGAGCGAGAGGGACAATATATCTAGGCAGATTGGATTCCCAAATTGGAATATCTTTGTCACCCTTTTCCACTGATTTGCCATAGCACCAATTATAGACATCAAGCAAGTTAAATTCTACATTAGGGTCTAGTATTCTATAGTCTAGATCAACTAAAGGGTTGTTCTCTGGAGAAATGACTGGAGGCTGGACTGGTCTAACCACTTCTATAGAATCAGTCGTGAGTGTAGGAGTTGGTTTGTCGATTTTGAAGGACATAGGCTAAGGAATCTTTGCAAAAGACTTCTTTTCAGAATTTGGGCCTCCATTCTTGGGGGTTACCTGTTTCCTGGTCATTTTTAATATGAGCAAAGCAAGCTTAAATGGTTTTCTAAGTTCCTTTATGAGAAACAGGGGTTTCTTAGAGAATTTCTACTGAAAATGGGGTTTCTAAGCAGGGTTTTTAGGAAATGAAAGGAATTTAAAGCTCATAACATGTATTTAAAATCGATTTCAACAGCAAAACGGACCAGGGTATGGAAAAAACTGCGAGAAAGGGCAATTAGGGATTCCAGGGAAATTTTGACATAGTTTCCCCTGAAAAATGGACACATTTTTGCAGTAACTTTGGTAATTATTTGAAATCGACAGGAATTTTGAAATCTCAGAGGGCAAGTTCGAAGAAAAGTACCTGGAGAACCAGCAGAATTCGGTTGAAGACGTTGTAGAGGTGCTTAGTCTTTAATTTTTTTAAAATGGCTTCGCAGAGGACAATGTAGTAATTTGGAATGGAAATTTAGGGCAATGGGCATCGAAAAATGGTACTGGTAGGTTGAAAATGGCTCTGCAAAGTTTCTCAGGGTTCAAACGGTGTGATTTTGAGGAAAAACGGTTCTGCAATGTTTTTACAGGTTTAAAGCGAAAAGGTGAAAATTTGAATGAAAAATATAATTTTAATGTATTAAGCAATGGTATAACCATAGTTAAATGACATTAAAATCGGGTTAAACGGGTGAGGTTTAGGGAATACCGCCAGTGGTATTCACGCGGGTAAATGGTGGTAAGCGGAAATTAGCTTTTCAAATGTGATACAACGTGGTGGCGACACGTAAGCGCGGGGTGGTTTGGAAAAACCACCCATTTCGCGTGGCTTTGAAAAAACATCAAACGATTACTTTATGAGCACAAAAATGTATTAGCGTCGTCGGATCTGGATTCAACGAGTGAACGACCACGATCAAAAGGAAAGGTGCGGGGAAAAGGTAAGTTATCGGGTTCACTTTGGACCATTGATCTTGGGAGATGAAGGATAGATCAGACGGTCGGAATTTTACGCGATGGGGAGAGATAAATGTATTAAAAACTTTCGTGCAAGTGTATTACCGTAGGATCAAATGGACTCTAGGGATCGGATAGTTAAAAATGAATCCAACGGGAGAAGGTTTGGTTTAGTCATATATATAGAAATGACTTATTCTTATTGGAAAATAAAGTGTTCGGAAGGATTACCAAGGCTTCGAACTATGGTTAGGTTCTGGGATTTAGGCATAATGTAGGCGGGGAAAAGGTAAGGTTAAGGTTCTAACCTTAGGTTAAGGGACTTGGGGCGGAAAATATACAAGAGAAAGGGTCATTTTTATTGAAGTTTAGTTTAGATGAAACTTCGGGTGATTTTTGATTTAAAACATATATAACATATGTTTTAAACTTTTTCTTCATATATTTTATTTATATGGTAAATCAAATCAAGAAAACTTAATTACCATAGGGGCGGGATTAAATATACGGATAAATTTTTAGCCAAAGGGGTTATAAGGAGGGCTTTATTTAAGCATGTGGGAATAAAATACTTTGGGTTAAGTTATAATAAGTGGGTTTTTGGGATTTATTTATAAAAGGAGTTATATAATAGGAAAAATTCAATTGTAGGGAGTTAATACATAAGTTAGAGTTAATATGAAAAGGGGACAATGTATATTCAAAAACACATAAATATAACTAAGAAAGTGAAGATTAAAAAGCAAATTTGCGTTATAATAACTTCATCACTTAGACTTAGGATAAAATGTGATTTTGAGGGCTTTATGCTTTGAAATGATGTAGGAAGTTAATCAAATGAGGATTAGAGTATCTTTAAGTAAAATGAAGTTTTACTTAGGATTTTTCAGGGGAAATGAGTGCATGAATGGTAAATGATGTGATTTAGGGATTAATATAGACATTTCACACTTTCAAATAATCACTCATAGAGCCTTGGGTCCAGTCCCAACAAAAGTCAAGGAAATGCCTTGAGCCTTTCTGACTGATAGTCTAGAATGTTTCATGACTATGGAAAGGGGAAGTTAGTTATTTTGCAGCCCATGATGAATGATATTTACATTGAGACTTTTCACCTTCTTCTACCTACCCATCTTACCATGCTAAAAAAAATTTCTTCCTTTGTAGTAGGTGCATTTAAGCTAGCAACCTTCACAGCATTTATTCTTTCTGGAAGCAAGTAAAACTATCTAATTCTACACTTATTTCATCCATGAATCTAGATTAAACTGTCTAAAAACTGATTATTCTCTATCTATAACAAAGGAAATTGAAACAATGACAAGTTAAGATTGAACTGTTTAACTCATCATGGACTAATGGCATTTATTGACACTCTGCCATAGTCAAAAAGTAAAAACTAGTGGCATTTATTCTTGCTCACTTTCATGTTTTATTCATTTTTTCTTTGGGGTATCTTATTTTTTCTAAGTCCTTTGATTGTTATTTTAGGACTTTTTTACCCTCTTTTTGATTTTTTTTTTTCTTTACAAAATATGTGAATACAACTTGCAGAAGGCAAAGTATGTACAAATTTACAAAATTACCAATAGGCAAGTCAAAATTATGACTCCTATATTATAGGTTGCTAACAAGGCCTATGTTATGCCTTCTCGCATGCGGAACTTCTTCACTTGATGGTTCTAAACCATACTATAAGTCCCCACATTCTATGATCTAATCCCCATCATACCTATCAACATTCAACCGCTCTTTACACACCCTGAATATAATGACTAGCCTACTCTCATTAATATGTACCCCAATAAATACAAGCCACTTAGGAATTAAACCCCAAAACCTTGGGCTCACTCATTTTACATATTCGAATTGATATTCGAATGTATCAACTGCTCGACCCTCTCATATTTCAACCATGATGTTTAGTGTATGTTGACCTTGTCAATTCGAACTCCGCCACTTGGTTTCAACCAAACGCACGGCCATTCACATAATTATACAGTCCTCCTTATTATAATCTCCGCCAATCGTCAAAGATCGTAACAAATCTCGACTTTGGTCTATAACTCAACGGTCATACATAAACCATTCTTAGCTCCACAATAATTTACCTCTCAATCTGACGGTCAATGGAGCATCGCGCCGATTTGGAGGATCCAACGGATACAATGAAATCTCGTGTAACGAACACGCCCAAGGGTTAATCTGCGATGAGAACAGTTTTATAATTCCGCCCTCGGCCACGTGTCTCATGGAGACATATGTCGCATCCTTTTCACCAATTCTTCTTACCACCTCCAAACTTGCGCGATATCGCCGATTTTCTAAACGGTGGTTTTAATGTGCACCTCGGTCACAGTTATGCCTCTTATCTTCTAGGTTCCATTGAGCTTTCTTTTATTGTACTCCGCCTCCGCTCCTTTGACTCGCATCTTCCTGTACTAGATTTTTTTTCTTCAATTAAGGACTCGCACTCCATGAGGCTCCTTCACACACCGGTTCTATGTACGTGGTAGCACCGATTGAACCTTGAATCGAAGGCTCGAGCACAATTCTCTATTACACTGTGGGGAGATCCATAATTTGGACCTATCGACCCTCTCTACCATGGCATTTCCCACTGTATTACATGAGTCTCGACCACAACATTGCCATACCACTGTCCAATGCCACACCATCCACTGTCATGGCGCTTAACACGGGTTATCACACAACTTTATTCGTCCGGCAATTCTTACACCAAGTTAAACTAATATCCAATGGGTTTGGGAAAGGATAGAACCTCTCACACAGAGGCTAGTAATTCAGGAAAGGACTTGGTTCATCTTTCAACATACAGGACCCCATTAAACCACAATTATCGAGTATGTATTCCAGACTACTATACAGTTGAATATCGGGACACAGAAACCATTCACGCCATAATTAACTTGACAAATGCACAATACCATTGAAATAATTCTACATTTATGCAGTGAAGTACTTACAACTTTGGCTCGACCAGATCTTCGAATTACTTGGCCCTTCTCCTCTACTCTATCTCTACGACATTCCTACGCAACCTATGCGGTTCTCTATGCAGGTCTGCCTTATTATGCCTATAAGGCTTATTTTTATACAAACCCTGAATCGAGTCAACCCCTCTAACACTCAAAACTCTTCATATCTCTAACTCTGAGACTAACCCTCTGATAAATAGAGACGGACTCCTAAAATTAGCTTAACTTCTGAAACTAACTATCTCTTCAGGTGCCCATTAATCATTCGGGCAGCTACATTTTATTCTCTAATTAACTAAAAATAACTCAAATATGAATAAATACATGGGTAAATAAAACATGAGACCCCCCTTTACATTTATTTATGGACAAAGGTTGTTTTGAGCTTAATGCCCCTGCATCAACAATTTCCATACAACTAATTTGTTTTAGGATACATGTGGCATTCTAGGGGTAAATTCCATATGATGTGTATATCAATCTATTAGGTGTTGGTAAGTTGTGACTATCTAAGAAATGATAAGGAATATCCATACATCATGATCTTGTAATGTGATTATAAATTGTGTCTATAATTTCCATAAAATGTATAAATGATTTGTTTAAAAAAAATCAACACAATCAACCCTAAACAATGCTCATGATGTGGAATGTCATTGGTGAAACCAAAATGATGGTCATATGTCCCATTTCTATGGTAATGGTGATCATATATATGTTGTAGAGACACTTGATGAGTAATTAAATAAATCTCAGAGTGTGACTCATTGTGCCATATTTTTTTAAAGCATGATTTGTTTTCCTAGTTTTTACTAATTTGTTAACATATTTTATTCATTTGGAAAGCTAATTAATGATGCTTTAAGTAATTAGCACCTAATGAGAGATCATATTCACATCTTCACTGAAATATATTTGGTAATTGTAGTCACTATATGAACCGCACATGCATGCTACTTAAGAAAAATTGAAATATAAACTATAATACACATCTTATATCTGCCATAACAATTGTCATAAAACTTATTTACTTCTAGATACATATGAAATACTTCAGGTAAATGCCATATTATGTGTATACCAATATATTAGGTGTTGTTAAGTTATGAGGATCTAAGAAATGATAGGGTATCCACACATTAGTGCCCTGGTGAATTTTTTGCATAATTTTCTATTTGTTGTAATTTTGTTGCCTGGATTTGTTATAGATTTCAAATAATACAATTATCTACCAATTTTTCTTTATAAAGAATAAGTACAATAAGTAGTCACCTAAAAGTGAGCCATGTGAAAATATTGGTAACATGAGTAACCTGGTAAGCTGTAAATGAAAAGTGAATAACCTCCACTCACCAACAAGTGGCAGACAGGGTTGGAATTTGGATTTCTCTTTACCCATCACACAATTTTTTTTGATGTTTTGGTCATTATTTTTCTAGTCAATAAACATTATGTTTAAAAATTTTCACTTCATTAATAACGTTCTCGTAATAAATTAACCCTTCACCAATAAAAGTTTGATTAAAAAAATTGAACGCTCTTCCATTTTCTTTGGATTTTGGAGTGTGATATATCTGTGTCATGGACTTTTAATACCTAAAGTTTCAAAAGAAATAACTGATTCTTGTCAAACTAATATTTCCTAAATATATGATATGATCTACTAAAAATTACTTCAAAAAGAAAGTAACCTTCCAATATAAAGAAAAAAACATGAATGAGCTTTCCCTAAATTGCAATAAATTTATGTTTATTATTAATATTGCATAATTTGTCTTATAAAAATTGCATAATTGGACTAAGAACAAATCCTGAGTGCATTTTTTATTGTTGTTGTGATTAAAATAATGAGCCAAATAATGCTAAGGCACTCAAAGAAATCAATCTATGTATTATTTCTCACAAAATCATGTTGAGTAGTGGAGACTAAGCGCTAGATTTTTTTTTTGTCCTCAATCTCTCTATTAATTATGTCTATGTAGTTATAAGAATAAAAAGCCAAAGAAATCTCAAGCTTCCAAAGAAATTAGTCTCTGTGTGCAGAAATTAATGATTACTGTTGACTAAATGTTATGCCAGTTGAAATTGTTGAGCGAAATTAATCAGGTCATGATGTACCATTTGTCAGTATCTATTTTTTCATGTATGAAAGTTGATGTACCATTGAAAGTTTAATAATTCTATTGAAATTTTAATAACTATAATATCTATATATATATATATATATTTAAATTTAATGATTAATAATAATTAAATTAAAATTCTTAAAAGACAAAATAAAAGCCTAATAATCACGAACTATTATGATAATTTAAAAATATAGAACCCAGGCTGAACATAGTTACAAAGATACCAAGAAAATACGAGTGCATGTGCATGATAACCTCTTTCTTGACAACCTATGAATGCCATTCTCAATGAAGACTCAAGACTCAACTGGATTGGATTGTGTATCAAAACAGTAGGAATGAATCAAAGTTCAATGAATGAATAACTTGATCGAGAAAAATTTAGGGTAACGACTATAAATCACACAACTCTGTTGATTAAGAAACTTCTCCATACTACAGTCAGATGCTGTTATTACTGACCTACTATTGAAAACAACCAATAAATATTATTTTTTTATATATTTTTTGCATGGCCATTGGACAATGATTTACTATGGTTTTCCTACTAAATTCCAATGGATGATTATTCAAAAATATTGAGTGGTTCTGATCTCAAAGCAAAGCCAAGATTCTTCTTGGTAATTATAGATTACCTCTCCATTGGATGATTGTGCATTTCCTCTACTTTTCCGTGAGTTTCGGTTGATGCTAGATCTTTGCCTTCTATTTCTTTAGTGAAGCTAAGAGTTAAATTTGATCTTACATTAATAGCTATACTTGCATGAATATCCATGCTTTTATACTTCCCCACTGTGGTCAATGTTGATGTATGGCCTTGGCCCATTGATATTACAATTGACTCACTATTCATATTCAATTTTCTCCAGTTCAACACAATAAAATAAGTTAAATAGAAAATGAAGTCTTGATTTTTCTTTCCAGTGCTCCTACATAATACAAATAATCTTAAAAACCAATTAATATATAAATTTTCATCATTCATGCTAAAATTAGTTTGAATTTTTTTAGTGAAACTGCTTACAATTAATAGATTACATTGTTCACAGAATAAGAGATAATTTAGAACTATGATTTCACAATAATAAATTACCCTGGCAGTTCAAACTTCGAACATACCTTATGAAATTAAAATATGGCAAGTTAATGAGCCAATCTAGTTTCCTCGGAGCCAATCTTGAGCTCGGCCTAAGTCGGAATGCCTTGAGAGTGCGAGTGTAAGGAACTAGAAGCCTAAAGCTTTTATTTTGTGCTTGTGTAATTCACTGTTTGACCATCAAGCCAAGCCACCAGCTATATTAACACTACTTCATGTTGGGGTAGATTAGAATTATAAATTTGTAGTGCTATAGCCATACTTTTTCACTGCTTCACTAATCACAACCTTGGAAGTTTGCAGGACAATGGGCTTTATTCTTTCTTTGGTGTTTTATGTTAAAGAAAGGATTTGTGAACTTTCTGTAATAGGAAGTGGAAAACTAAATTTATTCTAATTTTAAAATATCAATAATGATAAGTGGTAATTCCTTTATTAAATTTTTTATTTTGAGTGAGCCAAAAAAGTAACTTTCCTTACCTTTTGAGTACAGCCTTGCAATTGCGAAGAGGACTAGTGTTGCAAAATTATTGGTAAGTGGAAATTAAAGGGCGTAAGAACATTTTTGAAAAAATTTAAAACATCAAAATTAAGTCTTCTATCCTTCCTAGCACCTCATGGAAAATGGGAATCTAGAAATTCTAGTCGTCAAATATGTGCAAAATTCCTTATGACGGGAAAAATGGAGGACTGGTCCTATGCTGCTACATGAGTTAGGGTTTCATGTGGCAACATGGAACCTTGTATAGTTTTTCAATGATAGGAAAGGAGAATATTTTCAGTTAATCATCACATGAGACTTCATCACCATTTGAAAATTGTGTCCTAATTTGAAACAATAAGACTACCCAACTATTTCATTATTTAATTTTGATTGCGAAATACAAAAAAATATCCTAGATAACTTAAATAATGTAAGCACTTTTGAGAAAATTTAGTGGAGAGAACCTTCAATTACATTTATTTTGAAGTTCCACTTGCATTTTAAGCCATTTTAATTAGTCTTTCATGGCTATCTAGTAAAAATTTCAACCTCTTGTAGAAATTTTTTTGTCACTTGTATTAGAAATTCAAAAATCAAATACGCGCTACATAAAAATTATTTTTTTAAAAACTACATTAGATGTGATATCAGCGCGCATTCACCCTCGACATTTGCCCTCGGCTCTTGCATACGGCATTCGCCCTCGGCTCTTGCAAAATGGCGAGTTCTAGCTGGAGCCCTTCCTCTATAGTAGGAGTTGACCTATTTGGGTTTGGGAGCCTGCGAGAATAGAAAGGTTGTGATTGATTACGAGGCACTACCTATATTTGTGGAACTTCTTACCTCTGGGAATGATAATGTTCGAGAATAGGTAGCACGTTTATTTTAGAGGCATAAAATTCTTCTTCCCAACTATCTTTATATGTCTATAATTTTGGAATTTGATTTAAAAAACTATTACCCAAATTTGAGTTCAACTGGTGTTCGTGTAAGGTTGTTTGGGCTTTGGGAAATATTGCTGGAGACTCTGCAAAATTTAGGGATCTTGCCCTCAGTCATGGAGCTCTGAGGCAGGTGCTTGCCCAGTTGAATGATACTTCCATAATTTCAATGATAAGAAATGCTACATGGGCTCTGTCAAATTAGTTTCGTGGTAAACCCCAACCTTATTCAAACGAGGTAAGCATAATACATTTTATTCCTCTTCTTCTTGGTTCGTAGACCTTTGTGGATTTTTTTATAGACCTTGGTGCTTGCTAGATTTGGACGTAATATGGACCTAGGCGTTTATTCATTCTGACCCAGCTCCATCCTCGAGGTTTTAGAAAATGCTTAGAAATTTGAGTTTCATAAGGGGATTACCCTTGCTTGCAACTATCGATTATCAATCACATTCAAAAAAAGTCTTTTGTAGCATTGCTGAGCTCTTTGTAGGTGAATTTCTGAGGAAAATTTACAATATATGAACTAAATTTGTCTGTCCTTTTCAATACTCTGTGCTTGCAACAACAACAACACCTCCTATTGCAATGCCTGCAATTCACCCTCTCTGCATGCATGAATGAATATGGCACCCTCTTTTCTGAACAGGTACTAGAGTTGAAGGTACTGGTTTCCATTAGGATTGTGGAATTCAACATCTAAAATACTATCAAATTCCACTGCAATAGTATTCCCCGGTGAGGGCAACAATTCATTGAGACCTATTGGAATCATCACCCCCAAATAGCCTCCAGGGCTACCTAGAGTGTGATCATCTGAAGAAATAACAAATAATGATCCATCCCCAATTGAAACAAGAACATGACCCACATTGGTTACAGA
Source organism: Pinus albicaulis (assembly GCA_034641835.2). Classification (NCBI taxonomy): domain Eukaryota; kingdom Viridiplantae; phylum Streptophyta; class Pinopsida; order Pinales; family Pinaceae; genus Pinus; species Pinus albicaulis. The sequence goes on from CM076574.1 coordinate 479,593,554, forward strand.
AAACGAGAAACACGTTTTGAAAGAAGAAGAAACTTTTGTATTAGGGTCCAAAAATCTAACTGGTCTATTGTACAATGCCCTACCTGCACTTCAAATTGGTACTCCCAAATCCATGCTAAGGCTCACTATGCCATTCTTCAGATGAGCATCTTAACCTGAATTTTGATTCCAAAAAACCCAAGTCTCCTGTTCTATGCCCAAGACCTTTGTTACAATGAGTAGAGTTCTGAGCGAAATACTTCACAATAGGAAGAAAAAGAAACATCGCAAAATTGCTCCGCTTTAGACTAATAATTTTTTGTGCGAAAATTCAACTGCGGACAGTAAAAACATAATATCAAACACAACCAATCCACAATGGAATTTGAACATGACGATTTATAACCACAGAAAACCCTCTCCAGGTTAAAAGAATTCCAGAATGTATTTAATATTCTACTAATGAGCGCTTACAACACCATATCAATTACGTTATTACCTATGAAATCTGCTGGAAGAAAAGCCCTTGTACAGTTTCTACATTTCCACAGTGGAAGCAAGAATCTTGCTATCTCTCATGATCTGGTTCTGTGGTCAAATCATTTTCTATGGATGTCTTGTTCTGCTAAATGTGGATCTGTCTTAGCTTTGGCTCTGGTTCTCATTTAGGATTGTGGCTATCTTCTCTTGTTGTGGCTTTGACTATACAAACTTGTTCAATAGGAAAATTTTGACTCTGCTATATATAGGAGCTTCAATGGGTGCTCTCAAACACTTTTTTGGGCAACTTTGTTTTGTCTCTGATTCAAGGAAGAACTATGTTGGACTTGGTTTTTTATTCCTTGGAACTTAGTTCTCTCATATTTTCCATCCTATCCTCAGTTTTCTACCAAGAAAGACATAACTTCACGATATCAAAATTGACTATTTTTGGCCATTTATCTTCAGTAATGGTACAGCTTTAATTTGGTGCATTCGTACAGTATTTGAAGAGCACTCTCAAGCTGTTATTAAGTATTTTAGCATAACTACTACATTTAACTTCCATGCTCTAATATTTATATCAACCATAAGCATTCTTAAGGTAGTTCCAAGTTTGTGAAGCAGAAGGAATGCTTATGACAGCTTCTTATCATAGTGGTACAATTCTGTTCGTAGTTTATCTTTTATAAAACTCCAATTTTCCAAACGTAGTAGAGACTACAGTTTGCATCTCAAATTTTGGACAAATTTGTTTAGTATTCTACAGAAAATGCATTAAGAATAAAAAAATCCCACAATTTGTAAAAGCCCACAATTTTTGTAAAAAGCTCACAATTTTGTAAAAAGCCACAGTCCTTAAAAAGCCCACATTTTATTAAAAATATAAACAATTTGTAAAAACCCTACAATTTGTAAAAAGCCCACCCAATTTTGTAAAAAAGCCCACATTTTGTAAAAAGCTCACAATTTGTAAAATGCCCACTTTTATTTTCTTTTTTCTTATTGAGCTCCCATTGAGTTCAACACGTCTTGGGTTTTCTACACCATTGAGAGAGATAATTACTAAATATAATTATTATTTTCTTTATAGGATAATTTTCATCAATGGAAGAAAACATTAGAGGTGGAAAAAAAAATCAAAAGGGTGAAAGGGGTGATGGTAGAGTTTATTGCCCTTGCAAAAAATGTTGTCTGAGAAATAATGCTAGAGTTTTAATAGCAACAACAATAATGGATTGTAGGAAATATGGGCACATTGATGGTGGATCGAATGAATATCGTCCCGTGGTAATTAATTATCTATCTTCATTTTGATTATATCGTAAATTTTATGTTATTTTAATATTTTTTATATGCATTAGGGGAATTTTGAAGTCTAAAATGGGCCTCCTAAGAAAAATGTACAACAAAAATAAACTTTATAACAACCAATAGGATTCAAGATGATGATGTCAACCATGGGGGATGATTCACACCATTTTTAAATAAAAGGGTAAAAATATTAAGAAATAATAAAATAATATTTTTATTTTCAACTCGTATTTTCAACTTATCTCCCAAAGTTTTTACTCAAATTTCGAGCGGGAATAATCGTTGGATGAAAAATTTATTTTTTCATCCAAGGATTGCCCATGTTGCATACTTTTTATGGACCCTTCTACACGAGAAATGAGATATACATAAAAAATGTGATTGTAATCACATTTTTCATGTATTTCTCATTTCTTGTGTAGTAGAACCCATCGAAAGTATGCAACATGTTTATTCCTTGGATGAGGAACTAAATTTTGCATTCAATGAGTACTCCCGCTCAAACTTTATGTAAAAAAATTGGGAGATAAGTTGAAAATATGAGTTGAAAAAGTAGTTTTTTCTTTTTTTCCTCTAAAATTTGATGATGTCATCAAATCTTATTTGATTTTTTCCACTATTATTTTATAATTTCCTTAGGAGGCCCATTTTAGACCTCAAAATTCCCGTAATGCACACTAATGTTTAATTATTAATGTTTGTAATTTTCATAAAGGCGCAGTTGCCCCCCAACTTTTTGCAGATGATCAACTAGTTTCCACAGCTAAATAGTAGTAGATTAGATGATGTTGCACCAGTACAAGAGAATATTGCAGCAAATATTAGTATTAGAAATGATGTTGTACAAGGTGAAGAACATGAAGCGAATGATGAAGGTAATTGTAATGATCCCGTGGAGGTAGATCATGATGACAGTAATGAGACAGTTCACATTAATGATGGGACAAATCAAATGCTCCAAGACTTGTATGGTGAGTCAGATGATGATGGTGGAGATAGCAGTGATGATATTTATGATGTACCTCTGATTGAAAGGTCAAGTGAACGACTTTTTGAACACTCAAATGCAACTCTTCTCTCTGCTACATTGTTGCTGGTGAACTTAAAGGTTATGAATAATTTGTCGAACATATGTATGACACAACTCCTAAGGTATGCAATATGTATATATGATCACATATATGTAAATGTTGATTATTTTCCCTTTTTTTAGTTGTAATAAATGTGTAAAATAATAACTTATATATATATATATATATATATCAAAACCGGCCGGTCAGGACGGCTGCCGGTTGGAACCAGCCTTGCAACCCAGTCAATAGCCTATTCTCACTTGTTTTGGCCGGTTAACTAGACCTAACCGGCCAGTTAAGTAAGGAACCGACCAGTTTATGCATAAACCGGCCAGTTCCGTACTTAACCGGCCGGTTAGGTGCTCCTCCATGAGTTGCAAATTCCTCAGTGTCTCCTCCATGAGCTGCAAATTCCTCTATTATACTAGCAACAAACTTGTCTAATAACTCATACTCAACACCTTATAGTAGCAACAATACACATGATGACTGATAAATACAAGGTTGGCTAGCATAAAATCCCTGGCAGCATGCAACTCATCAAGTGTACTTGATGACAATTTATGTTCTCAAAAAAATCAGCAGCAACCTTATTTCACACTCAGCTAGGAACTGTCAGACCCTCTCTCTCTGCTCACACATAGCAGCAGCATAAATACAAAACCTTTCACACAGCATACAAGCAATTTGATCATGGCATCAAGACTGATGCAAATGGTTTGACGCCACTCAAGGGACAACAACATACAACCTAATGAAATGTGATTGGCAATAATAAATTGACCACTAAAAAATTCCCGCATGGAAATGCACTAAATTGGCCACTGATTTTTCTGGGTTTTAATGAATCTTTTCAGTGATAAATTTCGTCAAACACATTGTGAGCAGACTTCTGAAGTTGTAATGCTCTCTCAACTTGTTACAAATAGCACTAATAGTGGGTTTCATAAACCAATTCAATACCTCTAAGTGTTGTAGATGTTTTTCTAGAAATTTATTGGCAAGCAAACATATATAATGAAGAATACAAGATCTTCAAAATGCTGTTCTGATATATATACATATATATATATATATATATATATACATATATATATATACATATATATATATATATAGATATATATATATATAGATATATATATATATATATATATATACTGAACCCAGAATTGTCTTTAAGGCTGATACAATGAATTGACAACAGATCTGAGCAGGGACAGATTGTATATTATAATATTAACTCAGCAATAAAACACAGTGAATAATATAAGAGAAACCCGATACATTACTTCAACAAGTTTGCTTATGTATTTTTCGATGATATGTATTGCATTTGCTGCCATTTTGATATATTCACCTTTGCATGGTATATAAATGAGCAAACTTTTCATATTTTGTCTCTATTGGCTTGGAATCATGGTTGCAAATCTTAAAAATAGTTTTTTTTTTGTTAAAAAATAATTAGTTAATGTATTTTTTTTAAACCGGTTCATTGAGAGTTGACCGCTACTGGTTAGACCGGTTCCGGTTCGAAACCCGGTTCATTAGCTCCATTGGTCTGGTCACCGGTTCCGGTTTTAATAACTATGATATATATATATATATATATATAGATATATCATAGTTATTAAAACTGGAACCGGTCTAACTGGTAGCGGTCAACTCTCAATGAACTGGTATATATATATATATATATATATATATATATATATATATATGATTAATAATCTTTACAAGACACTAGTTTTTGTTTATGTTGTAGATTGTTGGGTGAATATTTGTTACCATCGCCAAATACTTTACCTCAAACATATCGAGATCTACGTGCTATTATGAAACACTTTGGAATGGAATATAACACTATAGATGCATGTACTAAAGATCATATTATATATTATGGAGAACATGCGTTGAAAACAGAATGTCCGAAATGTGGTACCAGTAGATATCGAACAGATCAACTAACCAAAAAGGTGCCTCAAAAGGTTTTTCGTCATATTCCCATAATTCCACGTTTGCAGCGAATGTTCAGGTGTAACAGCATAGCACAGTTTATGGATTTCCATGCAAAGAATAGAAGTGGAGATGGTGTTCTTCGAATGCCTGCAGATGGTTCTGTATTTAGAGAAATCGAGGAAAAATATGTAGATTTTAAAAATGAACCTCGTAATGTCAGGCTTTCATTGGCAGTCGATGGTGTTAATCCATTCGGAGAGCTTAGATCTACTTACTCAGTGTGGCCTATTTTCGTTATCAACAATAACATTCCTCCTTGGATGTCAATAAAGAGGGAGCACATAATGTTGACTATGATTATTCCAGGTATTTGATACATTATTTATTTGAATGTAACATTTTCATTTCTCTCATTGTTTGCATAAATATATATTTTATTTATTTACTTACTTATATATACATATATCATGGTAGTAATTATTATGTACCATAATTTTGAACAATTAGGTAAGTACCAGGTCAAAGATATGAATGCATATATTGAGCCTCTTATCGATGAGCTAATACAGTTATGGCATGGCATCACTATGTATGACATCACTAAACCAATCAAGAAGAAGAGATTTCAATGTCGTGGAATGCTTGTATGGACAATTCATGATGCCCTAGGACTAACACATGTTTGTGGTATGTAATATTTCATTGCACTTTAATATAATACATAATTATCTAAATTAGATATACCATATTGCATGTTTTAAAAATGATATCATAGTATATTAATTGTTATTTATCCATCTATTACAGGTCTTCAAACAAAAGGTAGAATTGCATGTCCAGTTTGTGGCCCTAAGATGAAGTATCGTCATTCGCCAGACTTAAGAAAGACGGTGTTTGATGAGTTTAGGCACTTCCTCCCTAAGAACCATGAGTGTCGTACTACTGAAAAACATCTTTTAAATGATAAAGAAGAAACTAGATTAAAACCACGAAGAATGACACCTCAGTTGTGGATGTTGGAATATAACAAAAATAATAATCGTCAAGTAGCTGGTCCATAATTTGTGTATATATATATATATATATATATATATATATATTATTTGTTTATGTAATGTTTGGAATTTTTGTTTTAACTAAAGAATTTATTTTATTGTATTTTATAATTAATATTGTTTTGATTTATTTTATTCTTTTATATCAAGGTCATCGTCGCGGTGAAGGTACTAATATTGTACTTCCACCTGGAATGAAATGTTATCCTTCTCAATTCGCGAGGTTGCCCTACTATGAGGACCTAAAAATAGCTCATTTGTTTGATACAATGCATGTCGAGAAGAATGTGATAGAAACATTATGGCAAACCATAGATGGTGCACATGATATAGATAAAATTGACAAAATTTGTGCTAACATTGAGAAATTGAATCATGCAATGAAAAGTGTGATCGACAGATCAAAAAACAATGGAGGTCGAAATTATAATAATATTCCATGGTTATTAACAGAACAACAAAGAAATGATGTAAAAGAGGTCGTTAGAAGAATTAAATTTCCAACAGGTTTTGCTTCAAACATAAATAATATATTAACGAATAAAGGTGACTTTAGTGGGGTGAAAACACATGATTGGCATACCTTTGTTAAGGTAATTTTTTTGGTATACGTTTTTGTATGTTATTGCTTGAATACATATTTTAAATTTTCCTTTTTTCTGTTTAATTTGGAAACCAATAACGATTCATTTTTTATTGTTATAGTATGTTCTACCTGTATCTCTCCCAAACGACTTCGACAACAATGCCAAACAAGTTATATATGGTCTTAGTAAATACATGAGGTAAGTAGTTTTGATTTATACGCAAAATCTAATTGCTACAATTTCTTTTCGTACTTGATGAAATGATGTATTAATTTACTTGTAATGAAATATATATTATTTTTCATTGAAATAACCTTGCGTAATGATTTTCCCCCGGATGCGGGTGCAAGTGTAGTTAATGGGGGCGATTGGACGCAAGGCAATCAGACGGGAGGCCACATGCCATCCCTCACGAAACCATTGAGCCCACCTGATCGCAGTTAATACCCCTGCCTGCTCTTTATGGCATTTGATATAGAGACGATTCTCAATACAGAAGTTGATGTTCGAGGCAGCCTCGAATGTCGTAACAGCATTTCGCATCGGATTTACAGGCCTGGTCATTCAATGCGGAGGTTTAATTGTTGCAGGAACAGGTTGTTATATGCTATGGCTCCGCTCGCCCCTACGCCGATGAACTGATGGTGTAATTCTGCTCAGGATAGAGCCAGAGAGCGCACCACCACTGGGAAGCGCAGTCGCCATACCTGTTGCTTGGAGCCCGCTGACAGTCTTCACATTTCTATAGCAGGCTCTTGCTTGTCTGCAACGGTGGTTCTGGGCATTCCACCTGCGCCGAACCCTACCAATACTCAGTCGCTTCAGAGCTCCAGCTCCTTTACAGCTGCAAAAATGCCAAGGCTACGGTAGAGGATGCGGTGCAGGAGGGGGTCTTCTCGTTCGGCCAGAAGGCATTCGCCCTCCATTTCTACTTCCCCGTCAGATACCTCTGCGCCCTCAGGCAGCCTCCCACACCTCTTCCGTGGTCGTTTTCTCTGCTCAGGCCGCAGGCTTAACTCGCCTTCAGGTGATGCGCTGCCTGCTCAATCCCATACCACCCTCTTCTCGTTCGATTGTGCACTCAACAGACCAAGAGTAACTGTGGCCATCTCTGTTGTCTTCCTGGAGGAGCCTCTGCCTGAGAATCCGCCGGAAGAGCAGGCTCATGTCGACGGCGCACATTTGGAAGCGGTGCAGCAGAACTCGAGGGGTCATTCTAGCGAGACCGAGGAGATTTTGCAGGAGGACCCAGGACGCGTTCCGGCAAATGTCATAGAAACTCCCTCAGCTGTCCACTTCAATGCAGAACTCTCCCATGCTCAAGGCGAAACAGAAGATTCTGGATGCAGGATCAAGGAGGTTGCTCCTGATGAGTAATTCGGCCCTCTGTTCTTGTCTCTTTTGTTTTTTCTCTACCCTCTCTGAGGGAGTGTTTTGTTGTTTTAATGTTTCCTTCAACTCTGGTCCAATTTTTGTCAATGACCAGTCTCAGTCTTTACAGCGGTCCAGTTTTGTTATGGTCCATTGTTACAGCTATATAATGTCTATGTTCCTAGTTTTAAGTCAAAGACATTCCAGTTCGATCCCCTGCGTGGGAATTTTTCAGTTGGTGGTTCCTCAGGCTGGTTTCCCTCTATCAGGGTAGCCAAAAACTAGTCTCTGTCAGTTCAAATTGCCTCCTAGTAGGCACTGTTATGGCCTTAGCCATATGTACTATATTTTTCACTGTTAATAGATTACTCTAACTTAGAAAGAAAAAAAAACCTTGCGTAATGATTTTCAGATGGTTTTCATTGAAAGAAATCCATCAAGATGAAATAAAGTATTGGAAGAGAGAAATTCCTCGGCTAATGTGTGAAATGCAAAAGTATCTACCTCCAACATTTTTCAATGCACAAGAACACTACTTGATACACCAAGTTGAGGAGATTGAAATGTGTGGACCAGTACACACAAGTTCAATGTGGATGGTCGAGAGGCACCTGAAATCCTTGAAGGCTTTGGTTAGACAAAGAGCATGACCTGAGGGTTCTATGGTGGAGGGATATGTGGTATATCAATCCATGGTGTATATTAGTCATTATCTTCCTATATTAGTTGCGCCAGCTATGAAGGCGGTGGATTTCATTTGGGATGTGAACTCCATCAAAAAATTTGAAGTGGAGCACCCGTTGGGAAAAGGTAGAATGAAGAAAGTGAGAGGTAAAAGATTTATTATGTATAATACATATAATGTTTCATTTTTTTACATCATGTATATGATAATTATATTCATTTACGTCTTATTCTTTCATATTTTATTAATTAATATAATTTACCATGGTTATAAGTAATATTTATTAATATTGGTGAATTATTGTTTTTTATTCAGGTGCTCAAGATTATGAGGCACTACTTTTATACATTGCAAACAATCTTGAGTGGATGAATGAATGGATTGAAATATGTAAAGCACGTAATGACGGTATGTTATCATGGCAACTACTGTCTGAATTGATTAGAGAAGCGTATCGTAGTGGAGATGGAAATGTTACGGACAGGGAAATCGATTTAGCATATGGTTTGAAAGATAGAAAGGTAAGCAATTAATTCACCTATTTTATTCATTACTTATTTTATACTATATTTATAATGTGACAACAAGTTTGATTTTTCAGTTAATTTTCATGTTGTGTAAATTATATGATTAATTATTAATTGAGAATGCATCTTTTTCATGTTTGGCATATTGCAGTTGAAACACCACAAGGCTATGTGGTGCAATGGTCGTAAATTTCACGTTAAACAGTTGGATGATAACATGAAAACTTGTAATAGTGGGATAACTGTAGTATTCCAGGTCACTAATGTTTCCTCCAGGAGTGACAGACATCCTCGAGAATCTGAAAATATATATTATGGGTTTTTAGATGATATAGTCGAGTGTGACTTTAATTCCTTCAAAATAGTTTTGTTCAACGTCAAATGGTATAGGCTACGAATGAATGTACGTGATGATGATAGAACACTTATTCAACATGAAAATGGATTTCCAATGGTTAAAACATCGCAGTTTGAAGTAGGAAAAGATCGCTATGTTTTTCCAAGCCAATGCGAACAAGTCTTTTACTCAGAGGTTCTAGGTGAGGACGAATGGTCATTTGCTATTATATATGATCCAAGAGGAAGGCCAGTAGAGTATACTGTAGACGAAGAAGATGATATTGATCAAGAAGAAGATGATGCAGTGGCAGATGAGCAGGAAGATGCATTGAAAGATGAAGAAGATATCTTAGAAGATGAACCAAGCATAGGAGATGAGGCAACAATTATTGATGATGATGTTGATGAGGATATTATTGAAAATGACATAATTGATGATGATGATGACATGGTCGATCATTTCAACACCGTTTCTGAATTAGATGTTGATATCGATGTCGATCAATTGGATGAAGATCAAGAAGATACAAAAGAAGAATATTGATACAGATGTTATGTTCGAGTATGAGCTAGTATGTTATAACTTTATATTTTAATATGTAGGAATTATTGTCTTTAAATAATTTACTAATTATGTGGGTTTGTTGCATGTTGTTTATTATTTCAAACCAATAAATAATGGCCTTACTATTGTTTATTATTTCACAGGATTCATTTGATTCTATGGTCAGGTCTCTGAAAAAACCAATTAAACGCTTAAATATTCAAGATCTGGAAGACAGGCTTTACCCCCACCATAAATTGCTGAAAAACCGGCCTTCAGTTCAGCTTGTTGTGCTGAAGACGAGGGTGGATTTGCATGATCAATTGAATGAAAATGAATCATATATTCAGGATGTTTTTGAGGGAAGATCCATAAGCCCCATAGATGAAGATCCCATTGCTGCAGAATTTCTATCTGCGTTGAAACACAAGTATAGTGTTGTATCGGAATACAAATCAGAGGACAACTATACCAAGTCTAAATCAACTGAATCCAGTTCTAGTGCTCTTGAACTTACCGAATTAAAGCCAGAAGCAGGATTTACAATCTCTAATGGGAATGGGTATGGCAGTTCCAATATTGGATTGGATGTCCAGAGCTCTGTAATAGGCACTGGACTTGATCATAATGAATCCCAACTAATTCAATGTGATGAAAATATGGACTTTGATGATGATCAGGAAAACAAGCCAGAGCATTTTGGCAATATTGAAGAAACTGAAGAGGTTTCCTGTGATCGATTGAATCAACTCAGCCATAAGACATCTACTGCAGGCTGGTTTGTATCAGAAGGAGAATCAATTTTTCTTTCCCATGATGATGGATGCTACTCTTTTCACGATATAGCAAATTCAGAGGTGTGGAGGTTTTAATTATTGTACTTAATTTTGGGGTTTATGGGTGTTATAATTTATACATTTTGGGATTTTCTATTAGAAATAGGGAAAATCCTAGGGGTTAGATTATTCTCATGGTTTAAATTTCTATATTTGAAATAAAATTCACCAATTTCTATTTAAAAAAATGATTTGCCTAAATATTTGATGTAGTTTAAATAGGATGTAGTTCATTTCAAAAACTGTTGGAATTTTCTAGAAACTATGATTGGGATTTCAAGAATATTTATGCACTCTTTAAATTTTCCCTTAACATAAAGGGCAGTTGATGTATGAGTAATACTCAGTATTGTTTTTTTTCCAATCTCCAGGTGAAGGCTGAATGTAAAGCTCCATAGGGGCTTACCCCAAACATGTGGGGTGATTGCTGGTTGATCAAAGCAGCTAGTTCAGATGGTCGCTTTGGTAAATAAGTTGTGGCAGCATCTGCGGGTTGTACATTGGACTCAGGTTTCTGTTCATGGGACTTTTATAATAAAGAAATTATGGCATTCCATACTGAATCAGAGGTCTTCACTTCAACGTCCAGTACCATCTCTCCAGTTTTGGCAGAGAGGGATATCTTGGGGAGAAATTTTGGCTTTGCAAATGTTGTGCCAGAGAATCAACATTGGTGGTACAGGCCAGTGGGCCTCTTATGGTATCTACTACCAGTGCCAAAAAGACAGTTAATATTTATGATATTCGTGATGGAGATCCTGTGATTTAAATGTGTTTGTTTTGAAAGTTTAGGTTTCATAGTAAATCATCAATGGGCTCTGAAATAAGGCACATTGAAATCTTGGATACATGTTTCATGCCAAAATCAGTTGTATCTTCCATAAATACACAATCTTGGACCACTCTGTATAAATCTGCTTCTCAGACAATATTACATCTCCCTCACTATACAGGTGGTGTTCTTACATGCATAGAAAAGGCATTGTTTTGGCAATCATTTTATAAGTCACTAGATATTGCGGGGACAAGGATCTAGGGTCTCCACATGAAACTGTGTTGCCCGGAGACTCACTTTGCCTGTCCTTAAATTTTTAAACATAGTAGTATGCCAATGCTTCTTTCATTTTGTATGAATAAGACAATTTTTTGTCAAAGTCCATAATTGTTTTTAAGTTTTATCCATCCCAGTTTTGTTGTGAATGCACAGGTTTTTGGCTCAACACAGATCTGTTATATCTTTGTACTTTTCCTTTACTAACTATTTGAAATTTCTAGTTATATTTAGAGGTGTCTTTTAAGGGATGAGGGGAATTACTTGGATCTAGTGTTGCCCACTCTCAATAGAGGCTTACAGTAAACTATGACACATTGTGATGTATATCAGTGGTAGTTGGGGCAGCAACAAAATTAGTTTCATGCTTCAGTAGATTTATTATTCTTGGAAAGCTTTCAACTGACAAAAAAAAGGGAATGAAACACACAACCAGTCCCCTTCCTTTTATTGGACCACCTGCTTTCTTTTTATGAGAGCATCTACAGGCTAAAGTTACTAGAAGTGGTCAAAAGTGAGTTTGGTTAGTTGGAAAAGTCCAACCATTCTTAGCCCTCAATAATGTTTAAATACTTCATAGGCATGTTAACCCCTCCTAGACGTAAGTGGGTTTTGTATAATTTTATGCACTTAGGGTTAGACTCAAATTTTGAAATTTGATGTAATTAGGATTATATTCAAGTGTTGGCCAAATTTTTAAAATTGATACTTAGCCATAGCTGAAAGGCAGTAATATGCAGTGGAGTCATTCTATGAAATGATTCAATTTGGCATGTGAATCTCACATCTAAGGGCCATTAAAATCCCATGGATGGAGACTGATCAGGATTCAACATTGCCGTTACTATTAGTGGAGTTGGGTATGGCACAAGTACAATAAAAATACTGGCAACAATAGTAACATCATAGATTCATAATATTAATCTCTAAATTAAATGAGCATTAGAATGTAACTTGATTTCAGTAAAATCTCTAACAGGTTTGCTCTAAATCGGACCTGAAATGCTCACTTGTAAAGATTTTTGAGGCTTGAGGTTGTATGACACTGCAAAAATTGACTTGTTGAGTACATGATGACATTAGGTCATTGTGAAACTGAATATATGCTACTTCGGTATGAATATTGATTGCACAAACTGTGTTTTCTAAATAATGTTTCCAGTGAAACCTGAAATGGCTCTTGTTACGCTGAAAACATCTGTCATCTTTAATCTACTATCAATTTGAGTGACAAGGGTAGCTAAACCACATGAAAATGCTTCGAAGATGTTACAGATGCATGGAAGCTCTGGAAATTTAGCCCCTCACTATGTTATCTGATGCAGGGGCATTAGGCCCAAGAAAACTTTTGTACATAAATAAATGTAAAGGGCGGTCTCATATTTTATTTCCCTATGAAATTATCCATAGTTGAGATAATTTAGTTCATTTGTAGAGAAAATGTAACTGCCCGAATGATTAATGGGCACCTGAAGAGATAGTCAGTTTCAGAAGTTAAGATAATTCTAGGAGTCTGTCTCTGTCTGTCAAAGCGTTAGTCTCAGAGTTAGGAATTTGAAGATTTTGTGAGTCATCGAGAAATTAGAATCGATTCATTGTAATTGATATAAAAATAAACCTTCGTGACAGAGTCGATAGACCTGCACAGAAGACCTGCAAAGAGAACTGCATAGAGCTGCATAGGGAAGAGGAGGCCATTGTATCGAAGATCTAGCCGAGGACCAGGAGACTGTAAGAAATTTCATTTATATAAGGAATATGTTAGTATTATATGTGCGTTGATTGATTAATTTTTCTGTGTGTGAATATATGTACACATCCTAGTGAAAGATAATTGAAATCCCGTGGTAATTAAGAAACCCTGTGATGAGGTTATGTACATATAGACTGGTTGAGTTCTCGGTGGAACACGAGCTAATGACTCAGGACTTATGAGCATTGGTGAATTCCACAGATAACTGTGTCAAACAGTTGGGGAATTTCTCTATAATCAGTTGTGTGAACAGAGGGTGAATTAGGTTAATGACATTCCCGTGCGCCTGTGGTAGAGCAAGGAGATGTTGTGCTCGAACCTCCATGAGCTAGGTAAAACCTCGTAATGAGTGTTTTGAATGTGTAGGCGATTGAATGAACCAAGGACCGGTGTATCGATTTGCAGATTCGATACTAACCTTGTCGGAACCATAAGACATAAACCGTGGCATATGTAATGCGTCGTGTCTCCTCGAAATGGTCGTGCCTAAGTTCGTTTGGTATGGCCATGCGAAGGATGAAAGATGAGGCAGAGTTCAATGGTAGTAAGGCGTTGGTAAGCAGACAGAACCTAGAGCAAGAGTAGTCGAGACCTTGAGGACCGCACAGTAAAGACGGGTTTCCAGCATATCACACTGCCTTTGTACGGTAAGTGGTATTCCCCATTTGGACGCGATCAATGACATAGGCCGACACATGGCCTTGAGCGGTTTTGAAAACCCACTCTCATCGTGAGTTAACAATTGTGCAACTAACTCGCGCGATATCCAGTTGGATCGTTGGATCGTCAAGGCCAGAGCGACGTATTATCCACCGTTGGATGTGGAAAGGCCACTAACGCTGGGCCCCACACGTATATACATTGACTATTGTTGTCCTAACTAAGGTTCAACGGAGGTATTCATATTTCACGGTCAAATTATGTTCATAAAAATTGGAACGCCCACAATTCATAACAAATATTGGAGATTTACTGTCCTATTTTAAAGTTTCATTTTCTTTTTTTTAAATTGAACCCGTTGTCGGTATACTAACACTTTGTAGGTGTTGCTCTTCCGACGCCTTATAAGCATCGATCTTCCGACATTTTGAATGATTTCCATTTTCGTCGGTCTTGTGACGTCCATCGATATTGCGACAGTTCTTCCTGGCGTCGGTATTGCGACGCTTTTGGAAAGCGTCGATATTGCGACGCTTCTGGAAAGCATCGGTCTTGTGACACTTTTGTACAGCGTCGGAATTGCAACAGTTTAGAGAAATCGGAAGAGCGACAATATAAAGACGTCAGAAGAGCGACGTTCAAAACATCAGACCACATTTCTTCAGAATTTCGACAGTTCTTCCTAGCATCGATATTTCGATGCTTTTGGAAAGCGTCAGTATTGCGACGCTTCTGGAAAGCGTCGGTCTTGCGACACTTTTGCAATGCGTCGGTCTTGTGACACTTTTGTACGGCGTCGGAATTGCGACAGTTTGGAAACGTCGGAAGAGCGACAGTATAAAGACGTCGGAAGAGCGACGTTCAAAACGTCGGACCACATTTCATCGAAATTACGATAGTTCTTCCTGGCGTCAGTATTGCGACACGTTTGGAAAGCATCGGTATTACGATGCTTTTGGAAAGCGTAGGTCTTGCGACACTTTTTCAATGCGTCGGTCTTGTGACACTTTTGTACGGTGTCGAAATTGCGACAATCTGGAAACGTCAGAAGAGCGACAGTATAAAGACATCGGAAGAGCGACGTTCAAAACGTCGGACCACATTTCGTCAGAATTGCGACACTTTACAAACGTCGGAAGAGCGACGGTTTGGGAAACGTCGAAAGAGCGACGCTTGCTTGGAAGTGACGGAAAAAGTGTCAGTATTGCGAAACTTTTTCAAGATGTTGGAATTGCGACGTTATGGCGAACCACGTTTTGTCCATCCTCGAACTGTTGCTCTTGCGACGACTATGTGTTAGAATAGCAAAGAAGTTGCCGTCAGAAATTGGGCCAAATTTTCTAGTGACACCTCCAATTGATGTATCCAATTATCCATCCTCTCTTCATTTACCTTTCCATTATACATTGGAAGCTCAAATTTGACATCGAGTTCGAGTAAGAGTGTTTTTTCGCTTGTGGTATTTGAGTGAGTATGTGTAGTTTTCGCTATGGAAGTGGAAGATGATGCTATTGGTGATGATGAGGATGATGAAGATGGTGGATATGGAGGTGGATTTCCTCCACTACCCTTTGAATCCTTCTCTTCATCCTTCTTATCATTTGAATTTCCTTCTCCATGTGGAGGCTTAGAACCTTCTCCTTCTATCCTAGCAGTTGTAGAAATTTTAATACAATTATCTATTGCCTAGATTCTCCTAATCTAGCAATTATATGCCAATGTTAAATAAAGAATCCTTGTACTAAAATATTTGCAGGAATTTAATCGCCAATTGCAAACACATGAAGAAAGATCAATCACGCATAACACAGATGTTTGTACCGGGAAAGCATAAAGCTGAAAACCCCACTATCATATATTATGTAGATATCATGGATTATGAAGCAATCTCATACAAAACTCTAATCCAAGAGCTCTTAGTACATTATACAATCATCTCACACTGTCATATAAAAATTGGCAAATACATGCGCCAATTTACTGCCTCCTGTCAACCTGCCTCCAATGCACAATCCCTGTTGATCACAATCCCTAAATGAATGAGATACTACCTTGAATTTACTGCGCAATCCTTATTGGCATCTCCAATGTGTGTGTGGTTTCAAGAGTGCACCCACTAATGTCACAACTGATAGTCAAACTGTCCCTTTCACCTATCTCTCAACTGGGTCTCCACTGGATCTGACATGCATCTAGTTAACAATAGTAAATCTTCAGTTGCATGTGATATCACTCCATGTAAATTAATATAATATTTAATTAACTGATCTCTCACTAGTGTATCTTTAGTTACAACTAGCTACAACTAGCACAACTGAGTTTAACTCACTTAACTAAGTTAAACTACTTTACAAATAACATAACTACACATCCAAGTCTGTTACAATTTCAAATCACTCAGTTACAACTAAGTCCACTTGCATGTCCCACCAACCAACCTTATAACTCGAAATTCCTTCAGCTAACTAGTTTGCCACATCAGTTAATTGAAATTAATTTCTTCAAGAGAATAGATTATTATTTATTGTCTAATTATTATTAAGAGATAATAATAATTAGCATGCATTATATTTTTAGATATGCGATCTATAAATAGACTTCACCCATGCATCTAAAAATAGAACCTCATCTATAAATAGAATTTTCTCACCATTCTAAAAATAGGCATACACCTAAAAAT
Organism: Pinus albicaulis; assembly: GCA_034641835.2. NCBI lineage: Eukaryota > Viridiplantae > Streptophyta > Pinopsida > Pinales > Pinaceae > Pinus > Pinus albicaulis. The sequence goes on from CM076574.1 coordinate 479,610,447, forward strand.
AGCCCACGGGCCCCACCTAGTGTAGGTGCTTAATTTTCACAAGGATCATCATCTTGTTGAATCTCAACACTCCCTCTCAACAAGAAAGGGATTATCCTTCACCCCGATCCTGTCTTTGTGGTATTTGAATTTTCTCATGGTGAGCACCTTCATCAGAATATCTGCATCCTGATCTTCCATAGAAATGTATTGAATCAAGATGATCTTCCCTTGCACACAATATCTGATATGATGATATCGGATATCTATATGCTTAGATCTATCATGAAACACAAGATTAATCGAGAGTTTAATGTAACTTTGATTATCACAATGAATCATTGTAGGATCTAAATGAGAACCAAACAAACCAACCAGGATCTTTCTCATCCAGATAGCCTCACATGCAGCTTGACTTGCTGCCATGTATTCTGCTTCCGCTGAATTGAGTGCCACGAATCTTTGTTTCCTATTGTACCAAGAAACAGTTGTAGATCGGATACTGAAGACCCCTCTTGATGTGCTCTTTCTGTCCATTGGGTTGCTCGCCCAATCTGCATCTGTGAATCCATGCAACTTCAAGAAGTAAACCCAAGTATTTGTGCTATAGTCATTAATAAAGGTGAGGAAGTAAAAACTTCCACCCATCGACTATGTCCTCATAGGTCCACACAGGTCAATATGCACCAACTCAAGTGATTTATCTGCTCTATAAGAAACTCCTTTCGGAAAACTTTCACGGTGTTGCTTTGCCAAGATGCAACAATCACAAGTTCTAGCAGGTTCTTTGATGGGAGGTAAACTGTTGACCATTTGTTTTTGCTGCAACAATCTTAAACCAGAAAAATGCAGGTGTCCAAACCGAAAGTGCCATAACTAGTAATCATCATAACATGCAGTTGTTAAAGAACTAACCTAATCATTATAGTTCATAATTGGAGGAAAGAGTATGTTCCTCATCATCTGCACCTTTGCAATCAGTCACTTGCTTGGGGATTTGTCATAAATAACACACTGTTACCCCTGAAAGATAAATTTGTATCATTTCTCCGTCAATTGACCAACACTTATCAAATTTTGTTTCAGTCCAGGGACGTAATATACCTTTGATATGGTCTTTAGCTCCCCTTGCTTGGTCACAATGTTGACCACTCCTTTGTCATCTACATCCACAGTCTTGCCAGTCCCCAACTTTACCTATGTCTTCACATAGATACATATAAATATGCAACCAAATTATTGTTTCCTGTCATGTGGTTATTACAACCACCGTCTAATAGCCAGACCTTATCAGATGGTTCATGCATGGTGTTGCATGCTAGGAACATGGATTTAATATTCTCTATACTAACATTAGCTCTCTGATTTCATTGATCAACTATATTATTTCTACAATCACGAGCATAATGACCAAATTTATTTCAATAATAATATTTCACCTTTGATTTTTCAAACTTTTTATTGTTGTGAAAGCTTCTGCTACTGCTGCTTCCACTTTGATGCTCATGCTCCTCTCAGCCATCTCTCTGATCAACATAGTTGCCACCTCATCCTCTGCCTCTCGATCGACCTCTTGAAATACAAACTTGACTTTTGAAGGCAGTTTCTAAAGTGGAATCCTTATTTCTATCTATCCTTGCCTCATGCGATAGAAGGGATCCCATCAACTCATCAACTGTCAATGTTGCCAAATCCTTGGCTTCTTCAATGGCTGCTACCACAACATCAAACTTGGTAGATAAAGATCTAAGAACCTTCTCGAGGATTGTTCGATCTTTAATATCTTCACCGTAGACTTTTAACTGATTGACGACAGACATGACCCTATTCATGAAGGAATCAATGTCCTTTGTCTCCTTCATCTGTAGACTTTCAAAGTCTCTCTTAGTATTCTGCAATTTAACAATATTAACTTTGGCCATACCTTGATAGTTTATCACCAAAGTTTCCCATGCTTCCCTTGTTGAAGAAGTTATCATTATCCTATGGAACACTACTCGGTCTACTCCTTGCTGGATAAGAAGAAATGCTTGTGCATTCTTCCGCTTGTCTTTCTTCCATTGCTCCCTATCTGCATTATTGAGGGCTCGTTCTTCTGCGTCAATCTGAGGTTTTGCAAACCCAAACTTGACATGATCCCATACATCATGCGCTTTTAGCATATTCTCCATTTTAATAACTCAGACATCATAATCTTTCTGAGTGAAAGAAAGAAGTTGTGGCTGAAAATTTGATGTGACCATCTTACTTCAAACAAAAAACAAAAAATGTTATTTGACAAAAACCCTAATTTTTTTTTTCCTTTTAGAAATATTGCAAAGCTCCTTTCAAAAAACCTTTTTAATAAAACCCTAAGTTTTATAAAATAAATTTCTTTTATAAAATATTTTTTATAAAAAATTATAAAAAATCTCTTTGATTTTTTTTTTTATATAAAAAAAAATCTTTAAAAAAATACCTTTATATAAAAAAAATCTTAAAAAAACTTGTGAATAAAACCCTTGCTATCAAACTTATACAAGATTTTTTTAATATATCAAAAGCATCGTATTTTATGATTTCATCCACGTATTGTCTTTTATGATTTCCCAAAAACCAAACAAGCCACCCACGTGACTTTAAATTTCGATTTTAAAAGAGAAAATAAAACTTTAATAAAAGTACATTGAAAAAACGAGTTTTGACTTTCCTTTCCGTTCACCACTGTCTGTCGAAATTTGAAACTTGTTTCCCACCCCCAAAACCAAAAACGGTGGATTAAACTGGATTTTCTGGATATTTTGAAAATCGTAAACCAGGAGAAGTTGCGCCCTTCTGTGATTCTCTCAATGAAAATTTGTTTTTGTTTCTTTCATTAAAAAAATATGATTTTGAGGTTTTCTGGACTGATATTTATTTGTTGGATAGACAAAAGATTCAAGTATTTCACACACGAAACAATGAATTACCACTTCTCAATTAATCTTTAATCACTCTAAATTAATTCTAGCTAAGTACAACAAATATAAAGTAAATAGCCCATAAAATACAGGAAACGAGCACTAACCCTACCTGGAAAACAAAGTTAAACCGAATTTTAGATTAGGATACCAGGATATATATATATATATATATATATATATATATATATATAATTGAAATAATCCTTGTCGGTAGCTTCCACTTATGTGAACGAAAAAAAGCAAGAATGGACCTCGTTACATCACAGAGAAGGATTGTAAACTTGGTGTATGTAATTTGTGATTAAATGCAACAGAATTGGAAAACACATCACTAAGGGACAAAGCTTTTCCCTTACCTGAGAAGGCTGGAGGTATTTGAATGGAACCATCAGATGCAGAGTAACGACATACCACAGTGAGATCGCAACAGTAATCTGATTGTAGTCACTGAACACACAATTCCTAGACCAACAGAATGAAACAACTGACATTAATTAAATTACCAGGACACTCTGTGGAATAGGAAAAACTAATTTGTGACCATACCAGTTAGGGTAGAATCACTATAGTGGAACTCACATATTAAAAGGTGAAATCGTAAATGGGAAGATTAAACCAAGTTGCAATACCTCATACAGGTAAGCTAGCCCTTCTAAAACCATAGCGAAGAGTAACAACATGTATTGTGACTCGTTTTGAACATTTACTTTTGAGTGAATTAGCAATGAACGACAACTAGAACCTATAATCCCTTAAGTGCAGAACAAAAAGTTTCACTTAACAACATTTCTGAAGATTTTTCGAAGATAAATTAAAGGAAACCTAATGCGGGACTCTTACTAAAGATGAAGGCTTATTGGTAGAGTCGATGGAAGGAGGAAGGTTCGACCTGTGAACTCCGCGAACTGAGAAAAGAATCATGAGGAAAAGGAAAATTTTACCTGCAATAAGTTGAATTATCTCTGAGGAATAACCAAAAAAAAAAAAAAAAAAACTCAAACAACTGTAAGTTAACAACCTAGTAGTAATAGTACGATGGTTCTAGAAATGAAAATACCTATTACTCTGAATGCATGGCTATTATTCTACTGGGAATTTGGTTAGGGTTTGTCGGCAGTTGTGGAGGCACTCTGATGGAGCAAGTGTCTGAATGAGACCGAGAACCACCAGCGGGTGTACAGTGGTTACCCCAAAAATAGCCCGAGGAATGACAACGGTAGATCAAACATCAACTCAATAATGGATCAGTAGCCAGTTCTAAGATAGTTTAAATTCCCCTTGTCCATAGAAGTCTCCAGAACTATTTCCTGTGATAGGTTAAAGGCATGCAATGCCACGAGAATTTCCCATCGAATGGTAAAGTTGAGCTTAATTTCTCTGTAAAAAATAATAATAAAAACAATTACCGCTAATAAGTTCAATAACACAATTTTCGATGTATTACTGTGCCAATTAAAAGGGACACATATCCTACAGATGAAATATGCTCATGAGCAACATCAAATGTATTTAATATTCATGTTTATAAATTTTAATAATGAAGTAATACTCATGTCAATCAAGCAACATTGGTAGAATAATGAAGTAAAAGCAATAAAATAACTTTGATAAGACATTCATGAAAGAAAATGTAAGTAAATTTTTTTTTGTGTTAGGATGTCTGTGCATGTTACATGTTTGGATCTCTAGAGTTTTGATTTCTCTCAATTTTTAGTCGATCCAAAGTTAGATAGATCTATGATCATTTTGAGCAACACACTCTCTCTCATATACACACATATATTGAATACTTTGGATCTATAATCATTTCCAGTAACACACTCTCTCTCTTTGTATATACACACATATATTGAATATTTTTGTTATTAATATTTTTCTTATTTGTATATATTTAATTGTTTTTATTATTAATATGATTACAAATCTCTCTTATGCCTTAAATTAGAAAACATTTGTGAATGGAATAAGATTTTTCTCTCTCTCTCTCCCTATATATATATATATATATGATGTTAAGTTCTTTTACTCAACATGCATGTGGAAATATTCAATATATAACTCTATTAAACTTTTCTTCGTTATTATTATTTTAAATCTTATATATCAACTCCATCTTAAAAATGAATTAAATTACACATGTCCAAAGTAACTTATAGTACATTATTTTTTTCAGTATAGACATTGAAATATTTATTTTATAACTCACCTCTATATATATATATATATATATATATATATATATATATATATATATATATAACTTAAACACCATGTATTCTCAAGAATATTATTTTACTTTAATTCCATTTTAAATAATGAAGAAAGTATGTATTTCTCTCATATAAAAGGTAAATTTTTTTTTACTTTCAATTATTTTTATTTTTTTTATATAAAGTTGATGTAAAAGTAAAATGGAAATTAACATATTTTATTTATGAAAGACATCAATTTTATTGGTTATTTAAATTTTTAATTTGTTAATGTAAGTATTACATTATTACTTTTAAATGTAACTTAAGTCACAACATATCTCCTATAATGGATTATATACTATTTACTCACTTACTCAAGCCAATCAAAATATAACTAACATAAAATTATAATTGCCCATACACAACCATCAGCAAGAAGAAAACTGTCTAACTACTAAAAGCTTTGGAGTTGTTAACTAGTTTAACAATTAAAAGTTTTCGAGTTGTTCATTATTATTGAGGAAATTATTTTTTTTGAAATGTTGATTTGTGTTTTTAAACTGGATTTTTGACTGTATACACTGATTCAGCACTCTAAAAAAAACCATAAAATTAGTAAATTGTGGAGAGTTCCCAACTTAAACTCTTGATTTCAGCCAACCGTTACCAAATTCTAGGCCTATTAAAACAGAAAATAAATAATAAAATCCTCCAAACCCAACCTAAACTGGTATAACAATTTAATGTTAACATAAACTTTTAATGTTAAAACCACTCACAGGCCTTCACGCTTATTATTATTATAAATAAAATCGTCATGAATCCAGAAAATAAAACAGTAAAGAGTTTACAAAACCCAGCTCCATACATTTCCACGGTTCGGTTTCTTTTGAATTATTCACACCGTATAGAAGCTCCATATATTTAATAAAAGCATGGCTATATATTACAGTACCATATCCATGGTATAGCATCATTTATTTATTGTAGCTTAAACCATGGGATATGATTATCTATTTGTTCATAGCTTGACCCATAGGGGGAGCTGTGGCAAACCTTGCCTGGGATGCTGCTTGGTCTTGCTTTTCCAGATTTCCCACCCACCCTGCATGTCCAGATCCATATTTACAACATAAGAAACAATAAAAGCAAAGCAAGTCCTATCTATGTACAGTTATCGTATGAAGTGTGGAAATAAATAGAAGATTAATTAAGTACCGAGAGAGGGATCAAATCCTCTGTTCTTGAGTTCTCTATATTCCTGAGACAGAGCACAACACTCGCAGAAGCAGTGAACAAGGCAGTCTCCACAAGGCTTTTCTTCCAAATTGAATTTCGCGCGCAGCTTGTTTCTGTACAAACATGAATAACAGCAGGCGCAGCCCGTAAAATAGAGCAGCAAAGCGTACAGAGCACCACTAACCCCGCAAGCTGCAAAATAAGAAGACAATATGAAAACATGAAGGAAGAGAAAAATAGCTCAATTGTCAAAATGATATTTCGTTTTAAATTAATGGCAGAATAAATGAATTACTACTTACAGGTAGAACCGCTATCAGCTATTTCGGCAATTTGGCCGAAGGTGATGCAGGGGCACCAACATGTGAGACAACCTGCGCCAATAGTCATTCAATTAATACGTAGTGCATATAACTAAATACTTACCATTCAATAAATCATATAATTAAAACTGTGATTGAGGTAGGAAATGAAAATATACTCACAGCTGCTACAATCTTCACCGCAGCCACAGAGTCCAGTGGTCCATGTGGAGGGATGTCCCCGCTGCTGCTGCTGCTGCTGAAGAGGCATTTGAGGGTAATTATTAGTGTTATTGTACGCATCGTAAGCGGGAACACCAACAACTGCTGCAGGTTGCGGGTACCCGTGTATTGGGTGGGAAGGATTGTGATAATTATCAGATCCACCCGCATGGTTAGGCTTTTCATCGACGGAGGGATACATGGCTTCTTTCTTTCTTTTCTGAATCAATTGCAGGCAACACAGTCTTGGCTTGTATCGACCCCCCTTCTGGTTTCTTTCTTTCCTTTCTGAATTAATTGCAGGAAAAACAGTGTCGGTTTGTATCTTTCCCCTGTTTCTCCTCTTTCTGCTCTTTCCCCTGTTTCTCCTCTATCTGCTCTTTCTCCTGTTTCTGCTTCTTAAATAAATTCAGAGATGATAGCATCCTGGGTTAATTACGCGTACCGGAAAACCGGATCCATTGGTTGACTCTTCAATTCTGGGCTCATGTGCGTTGAAATTTCACGCGGAGATGGACGCTCACGTTGGTTTATAAGAAAAAGAAAGAAACCTCTTTAAGTGGGTTACGCGGTAGCCGCGACTCGGGCATTCAGTACTTATCCAAATATAATAACCACGAAGCGTTGAAGATAAGTACCTCCCCAATAACCGGGCCTTCATGGCTACTAATCGCCAAATTTGATTCATTCGTCTAATTCTTTATCATTTTGAATTTGAGGTTCGCTGGTGCGCGCAAAGAGGAAGTCTATGGCGTTGAATACTTTTCAAATTGAACGAAAACCAGATGCAGGTGAAACCTGGGACGAGATATTATATTATGATGACGGAGACCATGAGCATTTGTCGGTGAAAGGGTAGGGAAATTCATTAGTTTATATGATAAATTCTTTTGTTTCTTCCCATCATCTTTTTGTCTGTCTTTCTTTTATTGAGGCGCTGAAATTTGGTATTTATTATTTATTTTTATAAAAACGTTCGATATATATTTTTTTAATAAGTTATGTGCAATTGAATGGTGTCATAAGAATGCAAATGAAGCTAGTGCAAATGAATGGTGTCATAAGAGTCCGTTTCATAGGTCGATAACTGCTAGTACAAGTGAATGGTGTAATAAGAATCCGTCCATATTTTCTATGAAGATGAAGTTAGTGCACGTGAATGGTGTCACAAGGATCGTTTTCATAGGCCGATAACTTTGTCACTGAGTGGAATAGACCTTTAGTTATTTTAGTTCGGTTATAATTAGCATTTGTATTTGATGTTGCAAAAGAAAAGTCTTAACGCATAAATTTGAGAAGCATTGTGTTTTTTTCCTATGTTGTTTCATTGTTTTATAGGTGTTTGGAGTTTATTGTTTCCTTTTTTATTATAGACTTTAAATATTATTTCTATTATTGACATAGTTTTAGTATATTTTTCTTTTTAGGTAGTATTATGTTTTTAATTATTTTTATTTAATTTTTTATTTTTAACTTTAAGTTCTATTTTATTTTATTATATATATAGTTTATTTATTTATCTATTTCATTTTTTTAAATATTTTTAATGTTTATTTTTATCTTTATTGATTTAGTCATTATTATTATTATTTTATCTATTTATATATATATAATGGGGGTGGAAAGCTTATTTTGGTCTTGAAAATAATTGTAAAACGAAAACCTCGTAATGTGGGATAGAAAGAAGTTTCTCTTTGAAACTTTAGTCACTCTTGTTATCTTATATGTCTAGAGAATCCTGGAGAAAGATTGAGCAAATCCAGAAACGTTCCTATTCTCCTTATAGAAGTGAGTCTTTCCCCTATCAAGAGGGGGCTATGACTAGGCCTCTGTTATACAAGCACAAGCTCAATAGCATAGGAGACCATAGACTTCCTAAGTTAGCGTTAAATTCCAGCCAAAACCACCTAAAGCTTAAACGAGGTAGGTATAAAGACACCAAGGGCCTAGTTAAACCATTGGGAGATGGATGAGAATGTTGCATTGCAAAACATTAATAACATTAAAAAAAAATTTACTTCTAAGTTCAAAGAAAAAATGTGGTGTGAGAAAGATCTATAAGGAGGTCATCAACCCCACTTTATAAGATCAAAAGCATCTCTCTATTTTAACTAGCTCAAAGAAGAAAATTAATATAGCCAACATTAGAAACAGGTCATGAGCTCCATAGTGAAACAGGTCATTGGACACTTCCTAAAACACCATGGATGGAAAGGATCTACCATCTCTGTGAGAATATGAACATCTAGGATGAAAATCACTTCCTCTTAGAGTGCCCCGCTTACAACCACATTAGAGCTCAATTTCATAATCTTTGTTGCAATACTGACCTTCCTAGCCTTTTAAGATGTCAAAATTATAGTGAGCTAGCTGGGAGGCTTCTCTCCAAGCTTTTTGAGCATGGGAATAAAATCTTAAATCAAATTAAATAACTCTTTTTCGTTAGATCCTATAGACCAAAGATTGGTCTTAGTGGACATTAACCACCACCACCACCACCACCACCACCATCATCATATATATATATATATATATATATATATAATTTAATTTTTTATTTTTATTTTTTTTAAAGGATGGGATTTATTTCGTGTTCATTTATTTATTTATTGATTTTTTTCATTTTAGGTAGTACTATTTTTATTAATCCTTTTATTTTATTTTATTATTTATTTTTAATTTCAATTTTATTTTAATTTAGTTATATGGTTTATTTTTTTCCATTTTATTACTTTTATTTTATGTTTAATTAGTCTGTATAAGATTTTGACTATTTTGATTATTTTATTTTATTTTTATTTTGGCTATTTGTTTTTTGACATGGTCTTTATTTTTATTATTTTATTACTTTATGATGAGATTTATTTCGTTTTCATTCATTTATTTACTATTTTTTTTTACCATTTTTAACATGCCTAGGTCCAAAAAAATTCTTATGTGATTTCCCTGAAGATTTATTTTAGCATTGTGACACATAAAAAATCATTGAAAAATGTCATTCAAAGTATAGAATCTATCACTTGGGTGATAGATTCTATAACATTTCCAACATAGATTTCATCTTAATGTTCAAAGATGATCTTTCAACATCTAATAGAAAATATTTGATAGATTTTGAAAAAATACATGTAGTACATGACATCACATAGGCTAAATAAACTAATATTAATTCATGAACAATATGATGGTTATCTTTCCAAATCTAAATTTGCATCACAACCTCACAAATTTCAGACATCGTCACATATTAGATGAAAATGAGCCAAACATTAGCTCCCAATTATTCATAACTTTGTTGTAAAATATACAACTTCGATGCGAAACTCTAGTGCAGTGCACTTAATGATGTTTAATACTGCAATGTTTCCTCAGAGAACATTATCTAAAAAATTGGAAAGAAACATTTTGAATTGCACTGACACTAACAACAACATAATATTTTAGTATTTTTCAATGCCCCCTCAATAGTGTAGAGTTTACATCTCATGGTGGCCATAATTCGAAAACGTAGTATAACTTCTTGTATATATCATCGATTTTTATTGACAATTATAACAAACTATTGCAACACTTTACATGGTTATGAACCCTGTACATGGTTTAAGACATTGATTATTCATAGAATCCAATAAACCACCAACCACCTATAACTTAACCAACTCAAAAATACCTAAGAAAAAAAAAAAACTAATAGCAATGAAATACCCCCAAGGCCCAGTGAAGTAATACAATGTGTAGAATGTGCATTTGAAACGATACTGAGGGTCTCTCTCTCTCTCTCTCCCCCTTCATCTTTCTACCCTCCCTCTCTCTCTCCATATATATATTTCTTCCTCACTCCCTCTCTTTGCCTCCTTCTTCTTCCCTTTCACCCCCCTCTATCTATTTCTCTATCTCCCCTTGTCTCTCCTTCTCACCCCCAAAACATACTCTCTCTCTCTCTCGTCACTGCCTCTCCACCTTTCTCTCTCTATGTCTTTCTTCCCCTTCCAACTCCATTTCTCTCTCCCCCTCTCTCTCTCCTCTTTTTCTTTCTTCTTCTCTCTCTCCCCCATGCCACCATCACACACTCTCTTTGTTGTTGGGTGTGGAGCCTGATTTTCATCCTGATTTAGAGATCCTTGTTTTAGTTGGATGTATACCCCAGGAAAACTGTACACCCTTGCAGCGGGGGGGAATTGTCCCCCCCGCAGGGTCTGGGGGGGTTGACCCCCTAGCTGGGGGGTCCGGGGGCCAGTGGTCCCCCTGTGGGGGTTTCGGGGGTAGCGCCCCCAAAGCTAAAAACAGATGTAAAATTGCCTTGTAAAAGTATAGTAATTTCTAGTCAATCTGGGCCATTCATTAGGCGGATGATCTGACGGTAGAAGTTATGTTTATTTTAGGGTTTTTTTCCCTAAAAGGAAACCCCTCTCTTTGTATGAGGGTATTGTATTGCGGCTATGTATTATATGTGTATTCTCTGAGTGGGAAATAGATAGGGAGACTGTGAGAGAGAACAGAGGATATTACCGTGGATATGTTGTAGGTTTTGTCTCTTCATTTTGCTGGATAATAGAAAGGAAGGACTAGCTGTTTGGGGTGGACGTAGCTAAAACTGGGTGAACCACGTATATCTGTGTCTCTCTAGTTTTATGTGTTTTGTGTGCTTGTATTTTCCGCATATTTTATGTGTTGCATTGCTCCATAATATATAATTTTCTAACAACTGGTATCAGAGCCGAAGGTATATTTGGTTGATAAACTCGCAGGAAAGAAGGGTTCCTGGTTCGATTGGGAGCAATGGCGGAAGATGGTTAGTTTAGGGTTGAGAAATTTAATGACCAAAACTTCTCGCTGTGGAAGATGCAGATGGAAGATTATCTGTATCAGAAAGATCTGTACCTACCATTAAGCGGAAAAAAAAAAAAAGTCGGCGGCCATGACAGACGCGGAATGGAACATTCTCGATAGAAAGGCACTCGGAACAATATGGTTGTGCCTTCCGGCGTTAGTCACCTTCAATATTTCGAAGGAAACAACAACAGAGGGTTTGATGCAGACGTTGGCGAAACTATATGAAAAACCCTCAGCCTCAAACAAGGTATTTCTTATGAAACGATTATTTAATATGAAGATGTCGGAAGGTGGATTTGTTGCAGACCATTTAAATGATTTTAATACAGTTACTAGTCAGTTAAGTTCTATAGGGGTAAAATTTGATGATGAAGTTAGAGCTCTATTCTTCTTGTGCTCATTACTAGAGAGTTGGAATGGTTTAGTAATGGCCATTAGTAACTCTGTCTCTAGATCTAGTACTTTAAAGTTTGATGATGTTGTCGGTGCTATCCTTAGTGAGGAAATGCGACGGAAAAGCTCCGGTGAGACATCGGGTAATTCTTTGAGTGCAGAGTCTACGGGAAAGAGAATGGAAAGAGGAAAGAGCTCGGGATATCGCAGTAAATCAAGGAAAGGCAGATCCAAGTCCAGATTGGGGATAGTGTGCTGGAAATGCGGAAAGAAAGGACACCTAAAGAAATACTGTAGATCTCGGAAGGGAAAAGAAGGAGATGCACAGCAAGAAAACATTCATGAAGCAAATGTGATAGGTGATGTGTTACAAGATGCTTTGATTCTTTCTTTCGAAAATGTTACTGATTCTTGGGTTGTAGATTCAGGGGCTTCATTCCATGCCACACCTAATAAGAAATATTTTCATGACTATGTTCAAGGAGATTTTGGACAAGTTCGTTTGGGTGATGATAAACCCTATAAAATTTTTGGAATGGGTAAGGTTCTTGTAAAACAGCAAAATGGAAACTAATGGCTATTAAAGGAGGTAAGGCATGTTCCATATCTGCAGAAAAATCTGATTTCAATAGGGCAGTTAGGCGGTGAAGGTTGTGTGACAACTTTCACAGATAAAACTTAGAAGGTCACCAAAGGAGTGTTGGTAATAGCAAAAGGAGAAAAGGTTGGTACATTGTATTTATGCAATGGTATTTCTAACTCTGTTAATGCTTTACTTCCAAAGGAGCAGATGCAACATTATGGCATCATAGGCTCGGACACATGAGTGAGAAGGGGATGAAGATTCTTCACTCAAGAAATTTGTCGTCAGGTTTGAAGAATGTTGATTTGGATTTCTGTGAAAATTGCATTTATGGAAAACCAAAGAGAGTCATATTTCTCAGAGTTGGGAAATAAAACAAGAGTGAAAATTGGAGCTTGTGCATACAAATGTATGGGGACCTACTCAGGTATCATCTCTCGGTGGCTCTCGCTATTATATTACGTTTATTGATGATGCAACTAGAAAAACTTGGATTTATTGTATTCAAAATAAATCTGATGTATTTGATACTTCAAGAAATGGAAAGATTTGGTTGAGATTGAGACGGGAAAGAAGTTGAAGTGTCTCAGATCAGACAATGGAGGTGAATATTGCAACAAAGAGTTTGATAGGTACTGTTCAAAGTATGGAATTCGTAGAGAGAAGACAGTTCCAAGAACACCACAAGAAAATGGTGTGTCAGAAAGGATGAATAGAAAAATCATGGAGCATGAAAGGTGCATGAGATTGCATGTAGGATTGCCTTTACAATTTTGGGCAGATGCTGTAGATACTGTTGTTTATCTAATAAACAGAGGGCCTTCAAGTTCCTTGGATGGTGGTATTCCAGAGGAAGCATGGACAAGTAAAAAGGTAAACTACTCTTTTTTAAATCCTTTTGGTTGTGAGGCCTTTGTCCATATTAATAAAGAAAATAGAACAAAGCTTGAGGAAAAATCAAAGAAATGTACCTTTATTGGATATGTTGTTAATGATTTTGGTTATCGCTTATATGATTATGAAAATCACAAAATCATTAGGAGGAGAGATGTAATATTCAATGAAACGGTCATGTATAAGAATCAGTTGCAGGAAAAGAAACAGGAAAAAGAAAGAAAGGAATACACAGTTCTTGATGATATAACTTAAAAAGTAAAGGTGCCTGAAAATAATAATAATCAACAACCACAGCAACAGCAACCACCACAATAGCAACAAGCACCTCAAACACCTAAAATTTGTGTTAGAAGATCTACTAGGATAAGTAGACCCCCTGAACGATAATTTCCTTCATTATATTATTTATTGCTGACTGATTCTGGTGAACCCGAATGTTATGAAGAAGCAATGCAGGTTGAAAGTAGGAAGAAGTGGGAACTAGCCATTAAAGAAGAGATCGACTCCTTAATGCATAACCAGACTTGGGACTTAGTCAGGTTGCCTGCAGGTAAAATTACATTGCAGAATAAACGGGTTTACAGGCTGAAGGAAGAAGATGGAGGAAAACAGAGGTACAAAGCTAGACTTGTGGTGAAGGGGTTTGCACAGAAGAAAGGTATTGATTTTGATGAAATATTTTCTCCTGTTGTTAAGATGAATTCAATCAGAACTATCTTAAGTCTTGTAGCGGCGGAAGATTTACATCTTGAACAGTTAGATGTAAAGACAACATTTCTCCATGGAGATTTGGAGGAAGAGATATACATGCAGCAACCAGAAGGATATGAGGTAAAAGGGAAAGAAAAATTGGTGTGCGGGTTAAAGAAGAGCTTGTATGGCTTAAAACAGGCTCCAAGGCAGTGGTATCTAAAATTTGACAAGTTCATGTCTGAACAAGGTTATACTAGATGTCACTCTGATCATTGTGTTTATCTAAAAAGGAAAAATGATGGAAGCTATATTATATTGTTATTGTATGTAGATGACATGCTTGTTGCAGGGTCTAACATGCAGGAAATAAATGTGCTCAAAATAAAATTGGCAAATTCATTTGCAATGAAGGATTTGGGAGCTGCAAAACAAATCCTTGGTATGAGAATAACTAGAGACAAGAAAAATCGCAAATTAACACTGTCTCAAAATGAGTACATACAAAAGGTGTTGAAAATATTTAATATGCAGAATGCAAAACCAGTTAGTACACCTTTTGCTAGCCATTTCAAACTTAGTAAGGAGATGTGCCCAAAGACCCAAGAAGACATGGATTATATGTCTAAAGTTCCATATGCATCTGCAGTTGGAAGCTTAATGTATGCAATGGTCTGCACATGGCCTGATATTGTACATGCAGTGGGAGTTGTAAGCAGGTACATGAATAATCCGGGAAAAGAACATTGGATGGCAGTAAAATGGATTCTCGGATATTTGAGAGGTACCACAAATAAAGCATTATGCTTTGGTGGTTCAAACATTTCTCTATAGGGATATGTTCATGCAGATATGGCAGGTGACAGAGATAACAGGAGGAGCACTACAGGATATGTATTTACTATAGGTGGAACAACTGTCAGTTGGGTTTCAAAAATATAAAGTGTTGTTTCACTTTGACTCATGAAGTAGAGTATGTTCTTTGCTAGAGAAATTTAGTAAAGAAATGATTTGGTTACAAGGTTTATGGGTGAATTGGGTAAGAAGCATGATATGGGCACATTATACAGTGATAGCCAAAGTGTCATTCATCTTGCAAATAACTCAGCATTTTATTCCAGGACTAAACACATACATCTCAAGTACCATTTCATATGGTCAGTATTGGAAGATGGAGAGTTGAAGCTGGAAAAGATACACGGTAGCCAAAATCCTGCAGATATGATAACAAAAGTTGTAACCAGGGAGAAACTGAGAATGTGTTAAGTTTCAATTGGTCTTCAAGGATGATGATGAAGATGAGAAACAACCAGGTCCAAAGAGGAGTCATTGTACATCAAATGAAGTAGCGAAGGAGTTGCTACAATCAGTCTCCAAGTGGGAGATTGTTGGGTGTGGAGCCTGATTTTCATCATGATTCAGAGATCCTTGTTTTAGGTGGATGTATACCATAGGAAAACTGTACACCCTTGCAGCAGGGGGCTGACCCCCCGATTGGGGGGTCTAGAGGCCAGCGGTCCCCCGGCAGGGGTTTCAGGGGCAGCGCCCCTGAAGCTAAAAACAAATGTAAAATTGCGTTGTAAAAGTATAGTAATTTCTAGTCAATCTGGGTCGTTCATTAGGCGAATGATCTGACAATAGAAGTTATGTTTAGTTTAGGTTTTTTTTCCCTAGAAGGCAACCCCTCTCTTTTTATGAAGGTATTGTATTGCGGCTATGTATTATATGTGTATTCTCTAAGCAGGAAATAGATAGGGAGACTGTGAGAGAGAACAAACGATATTACAGTGGATCTGTTGTAGGTTTTGTCTCTTCATTTTGCTGGATAATAGAAAGGAAGGACTGGCTGTTTGGGGTGGACGTAGCCATAACTGGGTGAACCACGTATATCTGTGTCTCTCTGGTTTTATGTGTTTTGTGTGCTTGTATTTTCCGCATATTTTATGTGTTGCATTGCTCCATAATATATAATTTTCTAACATTTTTCTCTCCATCCTTCAACTCTGTCACTATCTTCCTCTCTCTCTCCTTGCTCTCCCCCTCTCTCCCCCCTCCATATCTATGTCTCCTTGTCTTTCTCTTCCCCATATTTCCCTATATCTATCCTCTCCTTTTCTCTCCCTTGCCTCATCTCCTCTCTCCCTCATTCCATATTCATCTCTCCCTTATCACTCCCTCTCTCTCTATCTACATATTTATGTTAATGCATTTTTTCTACCCTCCCTCTCTTTCCCCCTTCCAACTCCATCTCTCTCTACCCCTCTCTCTCTCCTCTCTCTCAAGTCCCCTCTCTTTTCCTTCCTCTCTCTCCCTTTCTCTCCCACCTACTTTTTTCTCTCCTACCCATCACATGTTCTCTCTCTCTCTCTGCCCTCCAACTCTGTCACTATCTCCCTCTCTCTCACCTTCTTTCTCTCCCCCTTTCTCCCCCCTTCATATATATATCTCCTTGTCTCTCACTTCCCCTTCTTTCCCTATCATTATCCTATCCTTTTCTCTCTCTTCCCTCATATCCTCTCCCCCTCATTCCATCTTTATCTCTCCCTTATCACTCCCTCTCTCTCTCCACCTCTATCTCTCAATGTCTTTGTTCTTCCCTCCCTCTCTTTACCCTTTCTATCTCCATCTCTCTCCCCCCTTCTCTCTCCTCTCTCTCAAGTCCCCTCTATTTTCCTTCCTCTCTCTCCCTTTCTCTCCCACCTCCCTCTATCTCTCCCCCCATCACGCACACACTCTCTCTCCACCCTCCAACTCTGTCGCTATCTCCCTCTCTCTCTCTCCCTCTCTCCCCCCTCCATAACTATGTATCCATGTCTCTCTCTTCCCCTTCTTTCCCTATCTGTATCATCTCCTTTTCTCTCCATTCTCACATCTCCTCTCTCCCTCATTCCATCTTCATCTCTCCCTTGTCACTCCCTCTATATCTCCACCTCTCTCTCTCTCCTTCTCACTCTCCCCCTCCCCCCCCTTCATATCAATGTCTCCTTGTCTCTCTCTTACCCTTCTTTCCCTATCTCTATCCTCTCCTTTTCTTTCCCTTCCCTTGTCTCCTCTCTCCCTCATTCCATCTTTGTCTCTCACTTGTCACTCCCTCTCTCTCTCCACCTATATCTCTCAATGTATTTGTGGTTCCCTCCCTATATTTCCCCTTTCCAACTCCATCTCTCTCACCCACCCTCTCAAGTCCCTTATCTTTTCCTTCCTCTCTCTCCCTTTCTCTCCCACCTCCCTCCGTCTCTCCCCCCATCGCACACACATTCTCTCTCCACCCTCCAACTTTGTCACTATCTCCCTCCCTCTCTCTCTCCTTCTCACTCTCCCCCTCTCTTCCCCTTCCATATCTATGTCTCCATGTCTCTCTCTTCCCCATATTTCCCTATATCTATCCTCTCCTTTTCTCTCCCTTCCCTCGTCTCCTCTCTCCCTCATTCCATATTCATCTCTCTCTCTCTCTCTCTACATATATATGTCAATGTATTTTTTCTACCCTCCCTCTATTTCCCCCTTCCAACTCCATCTCTCTCCCCCCCCTCTCTCTCCTCTCTCTCAAGTCCCCTATCTTTTCCTTCCTCTCTCTCCCTTTCTCTCTCACCTCCTTTTATATCTCCCCCCCATCACATGCTCTCTCTCTCTCTCTCTCTCTACCCTACAACTCTGTCACTATCTCCCTCTCTCTCTCCTTCTCTCTCTCCCCCTTTATCCCCCCTTCATATCTATGTCTTCTTGTCTCTCACATCCCCTTCTTTCCCTATCACTATCCTCTCCTTTTCTCTCCCTTCCCTCATCTCCTCTCCCCCTAATTCCATATTTATCTCTCCCTTATCGCTCCCTCTCTCTCTCCACCTCTATCTCTCAATGTCTTTGTTGTTCCCTCCCTCTCTTCACCCTTTCTAGCTCCATCTCTCTCGCCCCCTCTCTCTCCTCTCTCTCAAGTCCCCTCTCTTTTCCTTCCTCTCTCTTCCTTTCTCTCTCACCTCCCTTTGTCTCTCCCCCCATCGCGCACACTCTCTCTCTCTCCACCCTCCAAATATTTCACTATCTCCCTCTCTCTCTCTCTCTCCTTCTCGCTCTCCCCATCTCTCCCCCCTCCATGCCTATGTATCCATGTCTCTCTCTTCCCCTTCTTTCCCTATCTATATCATCTCATTTTCTCTCCATTCCCACATATCCTCTCTCCCTCATTCCATCTTCATCTCTCCCTTGTCACTCCCTCTATATCTCCACCTCTATCTCTCTCTCCTTCTCTCTCTCCCCCTTTCTCCCCCCTTCATATAAATGTCTCCTTGTCTCTCTCTTACCATTATCTCCCTATCTCTATCCTCTCCTTTTCAGTCCCTTCCTTCGTCTCCTCTCTCCCTCATTCCATATTTCTCTCTCTCTTATCACTCCCTCTCTCTCTCCACCTATATCTCTCAATGTCTTTGTTGTTCCCTCCCTATCTTTCCCCTTTAAAACTCCATCTCTCTCTCTCACCCCCCCCTATCAAGTCCCCTCTCTTTTCCTTCCTCTCTCTCTCTTTTTCTCCCACCTCCCTTTGTCTCTCACCCCATCACACACACACTCTCTTTCCACCCTCCACTTTGTCACCATCTCCCTCTCTCTCTCCTTATCGCTCTCCCCCTCTTTCCCCCCTCCATATCTATGTCTCCATGTCTCTCTCTTCCCCTTCTTTCCCTATATGTATCATCTCGTATTCTCTCCATTCCCTCATCTCCTCTCTTCTTCATTCCATCTTCATCTCTCCCTTATCACTCCCTCTATCTCTCCACTTATATCTCTCAATGTTTTTGTCCTTCCCTCCCTCTCTTTCCCCATCCAAATCCATCTCTCTCTCTCTCTCTCCCACATCTATGTCTCTCTCCCCCACTCTATCCCCCTCTCCTCCATCCCCCTCCTCTCTCTCTTATATATATATATATATATATATATATATATATATATAGATATATATATATATATATATATATATATATATATATATATATATATATATATATATATATATATATATATATATATATATATATATATATATATATATATGATCCCATTGTATTTTATTTAGGAAAAAATATAAATTGAAAAAACATAATTGGTTGTAAAATATTAAATCTGTATTTTGGATCAATCAAATACAACAACAAAAACTTAAAAGAACCATACACATGCATCTATCATGGTTCTTTATACTATTATATTTATTATATAAATTCACATTTTTATATATAAAAGTATTTTCATTTTACATTTGGGAATATTTTTAGTAGTGGCAAGGATGGTCAGTTTAGATATACCTCAAAAGTAATTATAACATTTTTTTCTTTTACATTTAATTAAGAAAAGTTATAAAATTAAATTAAAATAAAGTATTTGTAAAATATTTTTATTTTGAAATAAGTATGTGGTATTGATAACCCAATGGCTATGGTATTGACTCATGGTATTGTAACATAATAATTAAATGCATAGATCCATAACATAATTATAACATAATAATTAAAAGCATAGATCCATGACATAATTATCAAAAGCCTTCATGGCCTATGGTATTGATAAACCATTGTATTAGCCCATGGTATTAATAATATCGTTGGTAAATATTCATGATTGAAAATATTCTTATATTGTAAATATTAATTTTTTATTGTAAATTTAAAGATGGTTATTGAATCATTATTTTAATTTATAACATTTTTTTAATAACAACATTTTATCTTAAAAGTCACCAAAACCTAAATTCAATCTAACTTATTAAAATGAAAAAAAACTAACATTATAAAAAAATATATATAAAACTATTTACTTATGAATCTAAGGGCCTAAAACATTTCCATCGTCTAACATTTGATCCAATGGTAGAGTTGTTTTCAAATAAGAACTACGCCGTAAATATGGTTTTATTTTAGTTTTATTTTAACTAGCAATTGCACCATATGTTGCAAAGGAAATGTTGTAAAGCAATAACATAAGACAGAGTAGTATAGAGGAAAAAATATGTGATATGTTATGTGATTTAATTGAATATTTAACTTATAAATATGAATGATTTTTTTAAAAAGAAATTCTAGGAATGGAGAATTGTTTGGATAAATTTTTTTTTTTTTTTTATAACTTCAATTTGCAAAATTGTAGGTGCAATTGCATCACATGTTGCAAAAGATGTTGCAAAAGAAACATTGTAAAGCAATAGCATATAACACTAATTAATGCTTCTTTCATAGTTATTAAAAGACATAAAAATATCTACAAAATACAAGGACATGCTAAAATGGAATCTTACTAAAATTACACATATGGACAATGAATTTGAACCCAAGAATAGCATCAACTACATTACATATCATTAATATTTTTATTTAAATTTTTTATTTTTTTAATGTTTATCTAATAGTAATTTGATTTAGTCAAAATGCTAAACATTATATTACAACATCTCTTCATCATGATGAAATTGAGAAAGCTTACATCAATAAATTCCCATTTTAACAAATTAAATTAACTATAAGATTAAAAATTGTTCATCCTAATCAATATAAAAATGGAGAATAAATAAAAATTGTCGAGTAAATAAATCTACAATAAATTAATTAAAAACATTTAACCCTACATAACTCTAAAATTGCAATAAAAATAACACAAACCCTATACATAATAACATAAACCCAATATCATCTTTTTACTCTACATTTTAGATTTTTTGAAATTATATTATCCATGCAGTTTTTTATATACTGTAAAAATACTTAAATTTTAATAGTTTAAAGAAGAATTTTAGGTCACAACTTTTTTATTGAACTTTGACCATTTATTGGAATTTACTATTACATATTACATTTTTTGTCTCGTGGTTTTGATTGAACTTTGATCATTTATTGGAATTTACTATTACACTTCTCTCTTTCTTGCTTTTATTCATACTAACTTAACTACCACCTATTACCTTTACTTAAAAAAAACCTTAACATAGGTTTTCCATAGCCATGCTCTAGCTTGGCTTCTTTGATTGAACTTTGATCATTAAACTAGCAAGTCGTGAAATAATGTGAACTACTCTAAATAGGTATGGGTTTATCAAGTAATGGTAAACTTTCATTTAAGGAATGACGTGACGAGATAAGCTACAAGTCAAAGATCAATTTGCAATTGTTGGAGAAAAACTAGCAAGTTGTGAAATAGTGTGAACTGCTCTAAATGGGTTTACCAAGTAAAGGTAAACTTTCATTTAAGAAATCACGTGACGAGATAAGCTACCAAATCAGGAAGGCTTGTGGAGTGACTTCACTCAAGAAGAGCTAAGGCTTAGTCTTGCTTAAGGTGCTACCTGTGACTTCACTTAAGAAGAGCTAAGGGTTAGTCTTGCTGAAGGTGCTACCTCTACTCATTGTATGGTTTGTATTCAACTTTAATTTGTGATATTTAAGGCTTAGTCTTGCTGAAGGTGCTATCTCTACTCACCGTATGGTTTGTATTCAATTTTAATTTGCAAATATCAAAAAGTATTAATGAAAATTAGATATAGGCAGAGTACACTAATATTTAATTTTGCCACTAATTTGGTGAACAAGTTTGAGGGTTCAATTCACCGTTCTCATTAAACAGAAAATTTTAAAGAAAAAACAAGCCCTAATCATGGGGCTCATTTTTATTGTGAACAAATTGAAGGTTCAATTCACCTTCCTCATTAAATATAAAAAGCTAAAGAAAAAACAAACCCTAATATCGAGGCTCATTTTTCTTCTTTCTATCCTAGAAAATGTTAAAGAAAAAACAAACCCTAATCTATTTTTCTCCTTCCTATTCTAATGCTTGTAGCAATGGGGATGACAATGTAGGCTTTTTTTTGGCATGGGGATGACAATGTAATTTAAGAATCTGAAAATCAATGCAAGTTGAAATTATTTTATGGTTAGTTTTGCTTAAGAAAGCACTAAAGAGAAATTTTGTAGACAATGCCCAAAAATTTAAGTGCAAAAAGTATGAGTAAAATATTAATTATTGATTTTTTATTTTTATTTTTATGTAATTTTTAGTATGAGTAAAATATTAATTATTGATTTTTTTTAATTTTTATGTATTTTTTATTATGATCGATGTAAAAATGAGTATTTATTATCATAATTCAATTATGAACACATTCTATTTCGATATAGAGAGCACATCTGGATGGAAACATTTGCATTGCTAGACACATCTACCATCTTACAAAAAAATATTATCAATAGTGTTAAGTACTCAAATAAAATGTTATGGTTAAGTACTCAAATATTTTATTTATGTATTATCAATAATGTGGATGAAGGAAAATATATGGCATCCCAAAGACCCATGAATTAAATTATTGGAAAACCATGAATCTCATCATACAGAACAATTAACTATTGGTTATTAATACATAGTATAGAACTCTCATCATAAAAACCCATGAATTGAATTATTGGAATAAAAAACCATGAATCTCATCATACAAAACCATTAGCGATTCACGCATCTGGGCATCCTTCTTTTGAGGTTCCATTTGTAGACAACGCCCAAAAACTTTAACTAGTACAAAATGTATAAGTAAAATATATCTACCCTTCCGCTTGATTACCCTATAAATTTATTAGGGAGGGAAGCAAATGAATTATTTGGATGAACCAAGTTTTAAACAAGTAAACCAGATTTTAAACACAAATATTTATTATGATCGATGTAAAATTGAAGCTTTAGGAACACGTTAAAATTTCCATAAATTCTATTTACTATATAACATTGCGTTGCGAAAGTATGTTAAAATTTCCATAAATTATATTTAATATATAACATTGAGTTGCTAAACAACCATATGTTATGGTTAAGTATTCAAATATTTTATTTACATATTATCGATAATGTTGATACAAACAAACATATTGCATTCTCAAATTCAACCCCCATCGAGGATTATAGAGCTCTCATCATCATAAATACCCATAAATTGAATTATTGGAAAACCATGAATCCGACCATCATACAAAACCAGTAGCTATTACAAGATCATAAGATCAACAATACACATCTCAACATCCTTATTCGGTTATTAATACGTAGGATATAACTCTCATCATAAAGACCCATGAATTGAATTATTGAAAACCATGAATCTCATCCTATAGAACCATTAGCTATTCATGCATCTAGGCATCCTTATGAGGTTCCATTTTAAAATTTATCTAAGATCAGGACTAGAGCATATAATGTAGCAAAATAAATTTATTTGGAAAAAGTAGTAAGGACTAGAGAGGAACAAGTTTGACGTCATCAACCACAAAACCGCAGGGGGCACCAGAGTTATATGTGCCGATGAAGTCACTCGTGAACGCTACACTAGTAGTATCCCAACCAGGGTTAAAGTATTCGAAGGTATCAGTGGTGAAGCCTCCAGTCCCGTTGGATGTGTAAGGAACCTTGAACTTCTCCTTGTCGTTAAAAACTTGGACCACCATGCCTCCCTTGCATCCGTTTCCAGCATGTCCCACAACAAAACTCAGGCGGTGTTTGGCCAATAACTCTGTGTACCTGGACTGGTAGAGCACACTTTCCAGAAGCTGCACTACCCTGCTACTCTGCCGAACCCTGAAGTGGGAAGAATCTATGTACTTGGCGGGTTTAAGTGACTGGATCTTCCCGCCGGGCATGGGAGATTCGAGCGAATAGAATTTTTTGTGCACCGGGAAAACGAGGATGTCGTTGGTGCTGTTGAGGCTGAAGTCAGATGGAATTTCTAATTTGTACCTGAGATCTCTACTGTGGTGCTGAAGCTAACTGGTGAAGGGGTGAAGCTGCTTGGCTGCTTCAGAGGTGGATGATGCGTCTACTCAATGTTGAAGGATGTACTTGCTTTTTTCAGTGGTGAATGATGTGTCTGTTCAATGCTAAACGATATACTTGCTCTTCTGGGTAGATTGAATAACTTAGGTCTACCGGCAGTAGAAAAAAAAGACATTTCCATTTCAGAGTTTTGAAGATATTAGCAATTGTCATATCTTCAAAAATTGTTAAAAAAAGAAGAGAAAAATTTACATTCGTGAAATTTTAAAAGATAATTTCTATTTATGCAAGAACAACAGAAACAACATAGCAGTTAACAAAACAGTAGGAGCAACATTTGCAATCATTTTCTATTTATGCAAGAACAACAAAAACAACATAGCAGTTAACAAAACCGCAGGAACAACATCTGCAATCATTTTCTATTTATGCAAGAACAACAAAAACAACACAGAAGTCAACAAAACCACAAGAACAACATCTACAATCATTTTTTGAGCCAGCATTCCTTCGCAGCTGTCCTCTCGTAGCTTTGAAATGAGGGTGCAATATGTAAAAAACAAAAAAACAACAGAAAGAAAACACAGAAATTTCCCACCACACAAGTCGTTCTTGTTGTTATCATATATTTGCATCAAGATAATATAATATGAAGTCTTTTATTTTTAAAATTGTTTTCCTTTATAACTGAATAATAATAATAGTATTTAATCCTAAGGTACACATTGTTTCAAGCGTCTAACATTGATTTTAATGGTGCACAATGATACACGTGGCACTCTAGGAAAGTTGTTTTCAAATAAAGACGCTTTACAACGTAATTATTTTTAATATTTTAATTTTGTTAGTTATTTTAGTTTATTATTAAATGTGGTTTAGTTATTACTTTAGTTTTATTTTAATTACTTTTAATATTTAGCTTAATTCAAATTTTATAATAACTTAGTTTAGTTTAACGATATAATTTTATTTTGATTTTGATTATTAGTTAATATAACTTTATATTACCCGGATGCGGGTGATGGCTGTTGACAAAGAAATTCGGGTCGGCGCGTGCCAAACCCATAGGGACGCCGGCCATCCGCATTCAATACACTATGGCTGTATTTACTCCAAGGCACACCACCCTACTTGGCATTCAAGCCGGTGGGGAAGCCGAGGACTCTCTCATTATTCTTTGCCGTCCTCCACCTGCAGGAGCTTAACCGCCTTCTCGATGCTTCGAAGCTGCATTTTGCCTTACTTCTGGGCTGTTACAATGCTTATCTCCATTGCGCCTCTCGGCTCTGGCTGTTCTCAGGAAGCCACGATCGCCAGCACTCAAACTGCCTTGGGAAGAAGATGTAGCATCCACTGCTGCGTGGAATTCACACCGGGCTCTCATTTCTCTCAGAGCTCTTTTTGCCTTCTTGCAGGTCCGCCTCTGAACTTCACGCCCAGCACGTCTCTGCAAAATTCGCAGCGCTTCTCTCCGCCTCTGTTGCATTCTCCTCGCTTGATCATGCCTAGGCTCAGGCACCGGCTCAGATGCCGCAGAGGCAGCACCCGAGCCAGGTCTGCCTCCAGGCGCCGGTCTCCTTCCATCTCAGGCTCTCCGGTCTCTGTTTCTCCTCAGCGCGCTTCCCCTCGAGCCTCGAACAGGCGCCGCACCTTGCCACTTCGTCGCCCTCCCTCTTCTCCGCCTGGTCTCCCTCTTCCCCCTTCACCCACCGAACCTCGCGCTGCTGAAGCTGCCCACCTTGCTAATCCAGAGACGGCCCTGTTTCACTTTCCTTGCCTCACCTCTCAGCCCATGGTGGTCGCCACAATTACAGTGAAGTTCAAGGAGCTCCCTCAGTTCGGTTCTTCTTCAATTTCTCCGGGTCCTCAGCTCCGCCCTTCTGAAGCTGACCGCGCTCTCCGCTCAGAGGTGCAGATAGGCTCACGCGAGGCAGAGGGAGACAAGCATGGTGGCAGCAGCACTGGTCGCCCAAGCATGCACATGGCGCAGAATGACGGAGCTGCAACAGCAAATCAAGCCCAGGACGATGAGGATTATGAATTTGGATGCCGTATCGAAGAAGAACCTCCCTCCGATGATTATGGTATTTAGAATTCTCAGTTTTTTGTCTCTTTCATGCCAGAGTTTTGGTCCAGATGGAATATTCAGAATTTCTGGCCTGTGGGCCTATATACTCACTGTTATTGTCATAGGTCTCAGTTAACTGAGGGTCCAAAATGTTACACTTATAATGTCTTTTGTGCAATGCTGGTTTCCTCCTGTGAGGCAGCAAACAAACTCCTATCACGCTGGTTTCCCCCTGTGGGCAGCGCCTATTTTGTTATTTTGCTGAAACTCATCCGGCCTGAGAAGGCTCACCTCTGTATGTACCATATCTTCTTACAGTAATAGAACTTAGTCTTATTTAGAAAAAAAAAATATATATATATAACTTTATATTATTATTATTATTATTATTTATAGTTTAGTTTGTTTTATTGATTTTTTTTACTTTATTTTTTACTTCGAGTTTATTTTTAATTTCATTCAGTTTTAGGTAATGTGATTATAATTTCAAATTTCATAGGTGACATGTGACACATGTCAACAAACATGAAATAAGACAAAATTTTAACCCAATCAAATGCTAACAAATTGTTATTTTTTAAATAAAAAATATTTTAATGATTTATAAAGTTAAACATTAGAAGTTGTCATGGTGAACGCAAACTAATAGACGTCAACAGGAAACATGGACTAATAATATTATTGATATTATATGATGTGTAATTCATTCTATATTTACTTGACATGTAATATTTATAATAACAAAATATATTAATAACAAAAAAAAAATTAATCATAAATAAAAAGATTGGGTGTCAATATTAAATAACATAATTTCCTTTAAATTAAATATTTCCTTATCGTTTCATTTTATTTTTTTTAACAAGAACGAGTATGGTTTTTATATTAAAATTCAAACAGCTGGAAGAAATCCCCTCGGTCGATCTTCCCCCGAAAGGACCAATGGAGGTTGCTCTCTCCCTCGTAGATCAGGCTCTCTTGGGTCACTTCACGGGTCTATGGCCCTCCCCAAAAACAATAGAAGCTTGGGTGATAAAGAACTGGAGACCTATGATTAGAATAGTGCCACCTCGTATTTTCTAGGAAGAGGCTACTTCCTCTTTGAATTCATCTCCAAGGAGGACAAGGACCTGATCTTCTGAAACAACCCCTACTTCATGGGCCCTCAGGGACTCTATCTGAACCGTTGGATGCCAGATTTCGATCCCTTAGAGGACGTTTCTAACGCCGTCCCTGTTTGGGTTAGATTGCTGAATCTACTAGTTCATTATTGGAGCTGGGAATCTCTGAAATTTATCGGCAATACCTTGGGAAAGTTAATCAATATAGCTAATAAAAATGATCAATATGATTGTGCAAGGATTTGCGTGGAGGTAGACCTGGAAGTAGGGTTACCGGAATCCATCAAAGTAAATGTAGGAGGCTGAACACACATTTAGAAGCTCAACTACAAACAAATCCCTGTTAAATGTCAAGGGTGCCACGAGTATGACCATTTTGCCAAGAACTGTCCCAAGAACACAGTTCGAGAAAAGGATGAAGGTTGGCAACATCAAAAAAAGGCCAAGGGCAATCCAAAAGCCAACACAAATCAGCAAGGTGCAGGAAAGCAGAAGCAAGGGAATGGGAACCAGCCATAAGCTCGCTCCAAGGAACAAGGTAACAAATTCGAGCCTCTAAACTCCAAACAGGTAGAAGCTCAGGAGGTGGAATCAATGCAAGAAGATCTACCAGGAAAAAACACTCCAAAAACCCCAATACTGATAACCCCTTCAGAAGATGTCTCTGAAAATAAATAGCCTTCACCAGAGGAGGAGGACTAAGGTTCAGAAGGCAGAGAGGAGGAAGAGGAGATATATCAATCACAAAATACAGTCTGAAGGTCGAAAGGGGACGAAATACCCCCCATGAGAAATGAGAACAAGAAACATATAAGGACAAGCTGCAAGGTAGCTAACAGACATTGGAGAAACTTCTGGGAAAAAACCCCAAAGTGACAAGAATTCAAGGACAGGGCACCAAAGGGGCCCTAAACTCTTCCAAAAGTAAGTAATGAAGATTGTCTCCTGGAACTCTAAAGGGCTGGGTAGCAGAACAAAAGAAGAATCCATTAAGAGTCTTATAAGGCACGAAAACCCAGACATCCTTCTCATCCAGGAGACAAAACTAGAGGAAAGTGCCTTCCTACAGAGAAGTCACCAATTTTGGAACAACAGTGGAAGGTAGGCAGTATCAGCTATAGGAGCCTCTGGAGGTCTGGGAATCCTATGGAACAATTTAAGGATCAAAAAACTATCGGGCAGGAAAAACACCTATTGTATGCTCATGAAGTTCCAGCACCAAGACTCCAGGGAAATTTTTAGTTTAATCAATGTGTACGTTCCGGTACATGCAGGGGAAAAAAGGAATTGCAGGGATTCGATCCGAGCTCTCCCAGATGAAGAGATCCTAGACAACATCATACTTGCTGGCGACCTCAACATCACTCTCAGACTGGATGAAAAAAGAGGAGGATGTATTGTCAGAGACCCATCTCGAGAGTTGGTGGAGGACATCATCCAGGACTGGGATCTGCTCGACATAAAGCCCTCCAGAGGTAAGTATACTTGGACCAATAGAATGTTAGGCCCTGGCCACATAGCAGCTAGACTTGACATATTTCTTATTCAAAGCTCCCACCTTCTCTTAGGCTTAGATGCTAAATCTAAAAGCCTCTCCTTGAGTGTCTCAGACCACAAGCCTATCAAACTAGAGCTCAAAGCCCATGAAACTTCGGCCCCATTCCTTTTCACTTTAGCCCGCTCTAGACCAAGCACAATGACTTTCTTTCAAGAGTTGAAGAAATTTGGAAAAAACCAGTTGCAGGGTCTCCTTTCTACATATGGGAAGAGAAACTCTGAACAGTAAAAAAGGACTTGAAAGGATGGGCTAGAAAATAGCCTAGCCAAGTAGAGGAAAGAAAGGAAACTCAAGCTACTCTAGATCTGCACCAACAACAAATGGAAGCTATCCATATCTCCAAAGAATTCCTAAAACATGAAGAATATCTGCAGCTAAAGCTTCACAAAGCTTGCCTACAGGAGGAGGATTATTGGAGGCAAAAGTCTCGTAGCCTTTGGCTGCAAGCAAGAGATAGAAACACTTCTTTCTTTTATAAGGAGGTGTAAGCAAGAAGAAGCCATAATGTGATCATGGAGATTCAGGAGGACTCTCAAACTCACACTAAATACCCAAGCATTAAGGAAGCCGCCTACAACCACTTCAAGAATCTCTATAGAGAAGAAGCAAATTTGATGCACAACCCAGATTTGCTGGAGATGATTCCACAAAAGGTAAAAAGTAAAATTAATCAGTGTCTAACATCCCCAGTTACTATCAAAGGGATAAAGGTAGCCTTGCAAGCTATGGAACCAGAAAAAGCCCCGGGGACAAATGGGTTCACAGCTAGATTTGTCCAAGATTGCTGGCACATTATGAAAAAAGACCTGATGAGAATGATCTTAAAATCCTAGGACTGTCACAAAATTTGGGGTAGTACTAATTCAGCCTTCCTCGCCCTCATCCCAAAAGAAAAAGGTGCCAACTCCTTCAGCAGATTCCGTCCGATCTCCCTATGTAACATTGGGTACAAGCTCATCACCAAAGTCATAGTGAATAGAATGAAGGTTTTTCTCCCCAAGCTCATTCCTTAAAATCAAGGAGGATTTTTCCATGGAAGGAAAATAGTGGACAAGATCATCCTGGTGCAAGAAGAAATACATTCCAACACTCAGCAGCATGAGAAAGGGATGGTTGTCAAATTGGATCTTGCAAATGCTTTTGATTGGGTAAGACATAAAATTCTGTTTGCAGTCTTGGCTAAGTATGGTTTCTGTCATTACTTTATCAGTTGGATCCGAGCTTTTATAGCTGAACCTTGGATTTCCCCCTTGGTAAATGGACGAGCCACCGAGTTTTTTAAAGCCTCCAGGGTTCTCAGGCAGGGCTGCCCCCTCTCCCCTTTGTTGTTTGTATTGAAAGCCTCTGTTTTAAGTTTTCAATTGGAGAAAAAGCGCCAGGAGCTAGAAATTATGGGCCTCAGGATTTCCAGAGGTGTCAAGGACATCAACCATGCCCTCTTCTTGGATGAATCCCTGCTGCTTGGAGGTGCTTCTCTGTGCACTGCAAAAAAAGTTTAAACATGAAATAGACAAGTTTTGTGAAGCATTTGGAAGCAAACTAAATAAAGGAAAATGTAAACTATATGGCTGGAATATTTCGAGTTTAGAGCTATCAGCCATCACCCGATGCTTTGGGTTTGTAGGTACCATAAATTGGGTCTCTTTCAAGTACTTGGGATTGCCGGTGTTCCAAAAAAATTCAACTAGCATGAATTGGCTTCCTCTGCTGGATAAATTCAAAGCCAAGCTACAGGGTTGGGGTACTTCTTGGCTTAATCTAGATGGGAAGTTAGTTCTGATAAAATCGGTTCTAAATAGTCTCCCCATCTACCAGTCCTCCTTAATGCTAGCCCCAAAAGGAGTTCTTAGAAAAATGGAAGCGCTTATAAGAAAAAAAAAATGGAAAGGAGGGAAGCACAACTCACGCAAACTACCTCTGGTAAGTTGGGATAAACATACAATGCCCCTACATGAAGGTAGACTCAATATGAAGAACCTAACTGCCCATAACATTGTCGTGGGAGCTAAAATCCTTTGGAGACAAGTCTCTCCGAAACCTGGTTGGGCCCAAAGAGCCTTATGGAAAAAATACTTCGTCCATCCAAGATTCAAAAGTCTGGATTTCAAAATGGAGGTGATAAATGGATCCCAAATTTATGCGCTATGAAAACAAGCTCTATCCCTGATCCAAAAAAATTGTTACTGGATACCTGGGAATGGAAAATTAATTAATTTATGGACTGATAAAATTATGACAGATCGGGCTCTACTTGAAATTCCAAACATTGAACCTCTCATGCGTTGGATGGTTCAGAGAGCTATCTTGACGTTGTGGGATATCTCGAAGTGGGAGGATACCAAGTGGGCTGGTTGGAAAAAGCCTGATCTGCCAACTAATTTGGAGCAGTCATGGACGCAGATAGTGGATAGGATGAAAGGGAAGGCCCCTCTCAACGCATTGCAGATGGATGAGAGAGGCCGGGGAACGTTTTCTGGAAATTATTCTATTGTGCAGGGATAGAGAACACTAACCATGATTCCTCATGTCCCCTACAACCCAGCCAAATGGAAAGGTATATGGACGGAAAAATCTATCCCGAAAATCGACATTTTTTCTTGGCTGGCAGTCCATAACAGCATCCTAACTAATCATAATCTTAAGAAACAAGATTTACAGGCTCCTTCCAATTGCGTCCTTTTCCGAGAGGAGGAGGAGACAGTCAATCATATTTTGAGTGAATGTAATTTCGCCAAAGTTGTTTGGAGAGAGGTGTTAAGATTCTGGGATTAAAAAGTCACAATTCCAAGTTAAATTGCAAGTTTGTATGCTAACTGGAGATCCATATATCCTAGAAAAGTAATAATAAAAAAACTGGGTTGAGGCAGGATGGATGGCTCTGCCGAAAATAGTTTGCTGGAAGTTGTGGCTCGAAAGAAATAACAGAATCTTCCAAGATTTCTCCCATCAGCCCCGAATGGTCTACCTTAATGCCAAATGCCTTCTCATGGACTACCTACAAGGAAAGATGAGTACCAATGATTTTTTCAACTCCGAAGATCAAGAGTGTGTTTGGGGGAGAGAATTGGGTTTGCATCTTCCCTTAGCAAGAAGAAACGAAAACAACCCAGAGGAATGGAAAATAAGAATGTCAAGTGATAATTTTTCCAACTGGAGAAAAGGGACAAGCCACTGTCTCCATTTCGACGGGGCAGCCAAAGATAATCTTGGGAAAGTGGGAGCTAGAGGAGTTATACAAAATCCAGATG
Organism: Pinus albicaulis; assembly: GCA_034641835.2. Classification (NCBI taxonomy): domain Eukaryota; kingdom Viridiplantae; phylum Streptophyta; class Pinopsida; order Pinales; family Pinaceae; genus Pinus; species Pinus albicaulis. The sequence continues at coordinate 479,642,503 of CM076574.1, forward strand.
GAGCAGTTGAGCACAGGTATGCGTGGGGGCTGGGGCACAACACTAACAATCAAGTAGAAGCATTAGCATTACTGCAAGGCTTAAGAAAGCTAAAAATATTAGGGATAGAGCAAGTTAGAGTCTTCGGCGATTCTCAAAGCATCATTTCGATTCTGATTAAAAATTATGCTCCTAAAGACCTTCGACTCAACATAATTATTGCAAGAATTAAAATGGTAATGGACAAATTTCAAGAAATCAGTTTTTTTTCATGTTCTTTGAGATAATAAGAAGGAGGTTGATCATGAAGCTAACAGAGCGGTCCACCTCTCATTGGGAACTCTACTAAGCGACAAAGAGGAAACTTGGGACTTGATTCCATAGCTTGGATTCCCCTTTAAATGTTTTTTTTGTATTCTGCTGAAGCAGTTTGTTTGTATTCGCCAAATAGTACCTCCCTCAGTTATTGCAAGGTTATGTACTTCTAGATACCAGACATATTCCATTGATGTTCACTTGATGGAAGTAAGAAACTGGGCATAAGATCTCTCCCCATGTAAGCTACTCAGTATTCCATTTTGAATCCTTTTTATATATAAACTCATAATCATTTCTATATATATATATATATATATATATATATATAACTTTATATTATTATTATTATTATTATTATTATTTTATAATTTAGTTTGAATTATCTATTTTTTTTTACTTATTTTTTTATTTTGAGTTTATTATTAATTTCATTCAGTTTTAGGTAATGTAATTATAATTTTAAATTTCATAAGTGATATGGGACACATGTCAAGAAACATGAAATAAAACAAAATTTTAACCGAATCTAATGCTAACAAATTACTATTTTTTAAATAAAAAATACTTTAATGATTTATAATGTTAAACGTGAGAAATTGTCATGGTGAACTAATAGATATCAACAGGAAACATGGACTAATAATATTATAATATTATATGATCTATAATTCATCGTATATTTAGTTGAGATGTAATATTTATAACAAAATATATTAAAAACAAAAAAAAGTTTTAATCATAAATAAAAAAAATTGTTGTCAATATTAAATAACATAATTTCCTTTAAATTAAATATTTCCTTATTATTTCACTTTTTTTTTTTAACAAGAATGGGTATGGTTTTTATATTAAAATTCAAAATCGTTGGATTCCTGTCCAACAACAAATTCTCTATCAATTATAGAGCTTATTACAAAAATGATGCCCACAGTTTCAGCAGAAATGTGTTTACTAGCAACTTCGAAAGTTCTAAACTTCCTAGATATACTATAGACTTTATGGAATACTCCTAAAAGTAAAATTGCAAAACAGTGCATCAAAAGAAACTAACGGGAATTATTAGAAACCGAGACGTCTGGCCAAATCCCTTCTTCTTTGATTGTGCATCGTTGTTGTTGGCTACTTCTCTTGCGTATGTTGAGGTCCCTTCCATTCTAGGTGCATGAATCCATTGCTGCCAGGAGGTTTTGGGTCTGATTTCCCTTTTCATCTTGGTCCACCTGCTGACGGAGACTGCGAACCTCACTGCTTAACCAAAACATTAACATTTTCTGGTCTACGATCCTATTGCCCTGCAGCATCATCGTTTCTGCAATGAATTTTTCCTTGTCCCTAATATTGAAGAGTAAGTTGTTCAAATTGATGTGCAAGTGGGCCAATTGGGCCTCCTGTTGTCTACGAATATCTTCCACTAATTGGGACGAGTCCGAGGAGGAGTTTAGATTGCACTTTGAAGGGTCCATTTCCTTCCAATTGTTGCAGTGGCAGATTCCAAGGTTGTGTGGACCCAAGTCCCCTGTAACGATGGTAGTGTTCCCCTACTTACACTCCTGAAAACAACGCAGAGACCTTTTTCCAATTGCGGTCCTATAAACCACACAGAGAAATTTTTTGACCTGAAGCTTCAACTCCTGAATGAGGCTATGCCTGTATCACCACTCCGCGCGTTGGAGAAATGGTTCTGTTGGAATGGGACACCATCAATTTTCATATTTCAAAAGGCAAACATGCCATAAATTCTTGGTTTGCCTCGATTGCACTTTCTCCCAAGCAAATTCACCTCCCTGTGAGCCAAATCCCTCTCGCATGCTCTCGTTTGAAGCTAGTTCACTGCCTTGATGTTCTTCGTATCCATGGAGCATGTGTATAGATCCTCCACAGGATTGATATGACTTTCCTTACCATCATCTGTGTGGTGAGTGATTACATCAGGAGTGAGCCAACGCCACCAAGTGTCCTGCTGAATCGACGTGGCAAGAGTGGCGACAGTTGGGAGGTAACTACAACATCTGCCTTGGGTGTTCGTGATGTTTATTATTGATATTTCCCTTCATCCATTTGGGCTTGTTTTCCATGGTCATTAGGGAAGGTTTTGGATCTCAATTTCTCCCCTAGACTAAGGTGGCTTGAGGGTAGCACCATTCCCTGATTTTCTTGCTTATCCGCCATGCTATTTAAAACCCTCATCACATGCCAAGGAGTCAGGATTTTGAAATGTGGGAGAAGACCTTCAATACGGCACCAGATCCTAGACTTATGTTTCATTATCCCTTTTTGCAGGGATAGAATTTTCCTGATTTCCAAAGTAGAGTTTCCAATAACATATATAGCACTAATAGTATTCCTTGATGCTAGCTCTAACCCTTTCCAGAGAGCCATTGCTTCATCCTGATTGTTTGTTTTCGTCTAATTCCCCAGGCATACTCTATTCTGTTTGTTCCCTCGGGGTTATGCAACACCCCTCTCGCTCCTGCCGACCATGTATTATTTCACTTTTCATTGTGAGGGAGATCTGTAATTTATTCTACTCTTAATATGGATCTAATATATATATATATATATATATATATATATATATATATACATACATACATATCTCTCTCTCTCTCTCTCTCTCTCTCTCTCTCTCTATATATATATATATATATATATATATATATATATATATATATATATATATATATACATACATACATATCTATATATATACATACATACATATCTATATATATATATATATATATATATATATATATATATATATATATTTAAAATGTACTATTAACCTAAAAATTAATGTGGATCATAAATAAAATATTGCAATATACATGTTGACTAAAATATTTGATGATCAAATATACACAGAAAAAAACGAGATAGTTGTTATTCGATTAATAGGTTCTTTCTAATTCAAGGTATGATGAATGTTTGCAATCCTTCAATAAGTGTGAACCATAAATAAAGCATTTCAATGTGAACCATGTATATATTATATAAATCTAGTGAAAAAATAAAACTATTATAGTTTAAACATTTTATTAGTGTTTTTCTCAAAACTAGCATATATCGATCTTATCTCCAATTCTACCAAGATGCAAGGGGAATCAAATCTCACAAGATGAAAACATTTCCTCAAGTTTTGCACTCAAGAAGAGGTTTGCATCTTGAAATATTTGATCTCTCTATGCTTGGTAGATTCAGAGTTAAGATGTGTCTATACTGGCTAAGTATTACATAAATAATGATTAAATGCACTATAAATTAGAATATTCAATACGTATAAAATATAGGTTTAGAAGTTATAATCTTAAAATTTAGATTTTTTATTCAATCATTTTATGTCATTAAAATATGTGGATACCAAATGAATGGCATTATTATGTGAAAATGCCAATAAGTACAAATTAGGGTATATACTAGAACCATAGATAGAATAATATCACAACTCATTAGTCATATGTCTCCATGTTAGACTCATAAAGGTCACTATCACTACCATTGGTATCTTGTCAATTCTCCTCCTTTTTATTGAAACCAAGATTTATAATTATTGTTGGAGAGGATGAACTCTTAAGATGATTATGATCATAAAAAATGGTTAGCTCTAAGACTATCTCGTCGTGATTTCAAATTTCTTAATTCCAAATCAATGTTATTATCAAAACCCATATTATTAAGAAATATATCCCACATATTTTTTTTCCCTTTATCTAGTCATCCTTCCTATTATAATGGAGGTTGGACTACCTATACATCATTTTTTTTCTCTTGATAGGTCAAGTGTATTCGAAGTGTTTAAATTATGCTATTTGTTTCAATCCTTGTAGTAACAGGAGGATGAAACTACTCGAGAAAGGAGCCCCATGGATAAATACTATAAAATAGTCACACCCATTCCCATGAGTTCCCACCAAGCATAAAGCTTCTTAAACCCCGTCTCCTTGAGTACATCATAGACAAAAAATATCTTATTTCTAGTGGAAAACTCCATTAGCCTCCTCCAAATCATCAAGAAAGGGTTTCTCTCTCTCTCTCTCTCTCTCTCTCTCTCTTATGAGATCAATTTTCCATTTGAGGAATGAATTTGCAAGAAATATCATCATTGAGCCAGCCATTACCATATTACATGTGCTTAAATAAGTGATATATGAAATGAAAAGGTGTGTGATTCTTCTGCCACTTATTGATAACATGATCTCTAAATTCTTGTGGATATTCCACTGGAATAGTTTGTCACAACATATTTGATACTACACTATGTTAGGTTAATTATCCTTTAGATATTAGATTCCTAAATATTTGATTTTTTCATTGAATGAAGAAATACCAAGATGTGAGAAATATAGAATACACACACAATATACATATATTGTTCCTTGGGACAACCTTATAAGAGAAAACCTAGCTAGAAGGTGAGGCCACTCTACATTCATTTCTCTAGTATGGAAATATGCAAATAAAAAGGAAAGGTACTCTATGGAGTTATCTAAGACTTATGGTCTATAAATTTACAATAAAATTGTAACCCATTTTGGTTTTCTCTTTAGCTTCCGACTGCCAGTTTCTGTGCTTAATTATGGAAAAAAATATAATAAAATAGAATGTAAACCATACTAATCCTAGTGGCTTGGTATTTAACATATCCAAATAGCCAACTAAAGGTAAGAAGTGAGTGTCTCAAACCCAAAGTAGACTTACAATACTCTATATTCTAGACTCTTCTTGAAATTCCACACATCGTTAACTTTGGGCTTGATATCTTTGTGTATGATTGGAGGAGGAAATTCATGGTGAAGGTATGAAATCCCATGGGCCATGTCAATGGCTATTCTGTAACCAACATCCCAGACGATGAATTCTGATCCAAATAAAGCACAGAGAGTTGTTGCAGTGATCCAGAGGAGGATAGTATGTGTCTTGTGAGTTGATTTTGGAAGTAACTGATGTGCTTGAAAGTAGGGAATCCATTAAGACCAATTGTTTGGCCACCTGTTTTCTCAAACCAACAGTGGAAAACAATGACAACTATTTGTTCAAACGAACCATGGAAAACAAAAGAGTAGATGAAAGTTGTCCAAAATAGTTTTAGAATTAGTAGGTTGAAGCGATGGATAAAACAAACAGATGTAGCCCTAGAGTATTGAATCTCTTACATCTTCATAAAGAAGAACATAATCCATAACTATCATTTTGTTTTGAAATTTCAATATTTAAAAAAAATATCAACAATATCCATTGTACTTTGAAGATTGAAATCGTTATATTGAAATATGTATCTGAATTTTTTTCTCAAAAATATATGCTAAAAATATTGAAGATAATACACTACGTCAGATTTTAAAATTTCTCAAAAAAATTGGAAATATTTCTTAAATAATAATGATCAAGCTACAATAGGAAACCCCGTAAGAATGCTCTGAAACTAATTGAAAAATCTCAAAAAAATAGGAAGAAAGCTATGAAATATCAGAGAATAATTATAGAGGTTTGTTTTTTCTTAGATCAATTTTTTTCAATCTATCAAAAGAGGATTATTCTACCAAAATAAAAAGAGGATTATCTTCTAAATCTAAAGAAAGTTATTTACAAGAGGAAAATCAATAGAGTTCAATCAATCCACTGGCAAGGAATTTCCTCCCAATAAAACATAGTGATTTACGGTATAAAACTGGAGAGTTTAATCAATCTACCGACCAAGAAAATAAATTTTACATTCTAAATAAAGTGAGGGCTATTTACAGTAGCTTTAACAACAGATCTGTTTCCTTTTCGAGATTGTGAAAAATTTATGTCATTTTCATATGAGTAGCAAATACAGGCATTGATTTATTTCCTAGCTTGCTAATCTCGTGGCTTAAGGGTGGATTGAATCTAATTCGATCTGTATACATCTCCCTAATTGAATTTTCCGGAGATTAAATTTTTTTGAAAGAAACATATTATCTGCTATTATCGGCACCATTATATCATTTTATAGTGATTCTTTTATTTTCTTGATAATGAAGAACTAAAAGAAAAAGTTGTGTGCCACCTGTAGTGGTTGGGAAATTCTCCGGTAAGAAATTTTGTTTGGATAACGGTCCCAGGTATTTGGCGTGGTCAGGTTTATACCTGCGACGCTGGACGAACTAAAAAATATAACAACAAGAGAAAAAAAATTGGAATTGAACCAACAAATTATTTTTTGAATAGATGTCACAAAACAACACATTGATAGATGTCAAATAGACATAAAAATGGTAGACGATCCCTGGATTGACCTATTTCGAAAGAAAACATCTTCGATGTAATTATAATTTGATAAAAGGAAAACACATTAATATGTAGTTTCATTAAAAACATGATTTGTTTGTTGTATTGTTGCATTTTTAATTGAATTGAGTTCGGATGTTTTTAATAACTCGTGGACACAAGGCATTATTTCATAAAATATTGGCTAAGTCACATTGAGATATAAAACCAAGATTTCTCTTTATATCCAAACCAAGATGTATAACTATTGCTATGGAGGATGACCTCTAGAGAGAATCAGGATCATGATCATGATCAAAAGTGTTTAGTTCTTAAATTAGTTTATTAGTTTATTATGTTTGCAATTTTTTTTAATCCAAAATAAATATCATTTTCAAAACCATATCGTCAAGAAATAAATCTCACTTGTTTTCATTTCCCCTTATCCATTCATCTTCATGTTGTAAATAAAATGGAGGTTGGACTACTAACTGATCATTTTTTTCTGTGGAAATTCAAACTTATTCAAAATGTGTGAATTATGATATTCACTCTCATTCTTCTACTAACAAGAGAATGAATTTACTTGAGAGAGAAGTTTTATGGATAAATACTATAAAATTCTATTGTTTTTCACAAAATTAATCCTTATCATACTTTTAGATGAATCTATTTTTATGAGTACGGATAATGGTTGAGGGAATAAAAAGTAAAGTTAAAAAATTTTATGAGAATATAAATATGTATTGCTATAAAAAAAATATTGTTATTTTACTTAATGTTATTTTGAAAATATAAGTCGAGCCACCACATCAATAGTCTTACTCCCAACTATTAAGAAATAGTTAAAATTAGTTGTAGTGAAAGAAAGAACAATTGACATAGAAAATGGAAGGATCCTTCATGTTGGAGAGTGGAGAGTGTTACACCATTTTTTTGGTCATCTAACCCATTATCATTAGATGAACCCAAATACACCATGTAAGACCAATTTTACCCTAAGTAAAATTGCTTTCACCATATAAAATAACAATTGACCATATTTCCTAGTCATATTTAACCCAAAACAAGGAAATTGATTAAATAAATCATTATTTATTTAATTATTTCCTAGGAATAATTTATTCAAATCATTATTTAATAAGATTCCTAGTTAAATTTGACTAAATCATTTGTAAATAATTAAATAAATCATTATTTATTTAATTATATTCCCATCATTTCCCTAAAATGATAAATAAATCATTTATTTATTTATTATTTATAAATAAAGGAGTTGACCCAAGTGAAGAATCCTTTTCCCTCCAACAAATATAGTAAAATATTCCTAAAGGGTGCTTCTAGAATTCGATTAATAATATTTTATTTATGCACTGAGTTCTAGGCCGCCCAAATATTTGGTTATAAATAGGAGGGTTTTCCCCATTCATTAGTCACCTTCATTGCATTAGATCACACTAGATCTATTCTTGGTCACCATTTTACATTTTTGCTTTGTGAGCTCCCATTGAGTTCTATGTTTGTCAGGGTTTTTTACCACAATAAGAGAGAGGAATTTTAGATCTGAAACACTGAGGACTTTCAAGAACCCATCCCATTGAGGAGAACCAGAAAACACCTTTCTTGTTTTCCTCTTAGGTGCCCCATTCTTTAATATAATATAAATCATTCTTTTAAACATTTTGTTCTTGTCTTGTCTATTGGATGCATGGAGCCATATTACATTTTATCTGCTTAATACCTTTTGTGCTTAGATTTGAATTTGTGCAGTAGACTTAAAGATATTTTGCATCCATTATCGATGTTAGGGCTATTTGTTATGCATAGCTAAAGTGATATTTTACGACGAAAGAATCATACTAACAATTGGCAACTCCACACGGGTTTTATTTTACGACCATTGTCGTTTTATATGTTCCTGCATATCCAGCTGTTTTAGACCCTAGGGTTTCTCTTCCATTTCCTGCTTTCCCTATTTTTATGGTGTTTTTCACCCCTAATACCCTAAAACAGTCAAATTTTTAACTTCCGTGTGTTTCTGGCCTTATTGCGCAAGTGCAGACATCAGCTGCAGCTGAGACGACAAATTTTCCTGAAATCTGCCGCCGAGATAGCCGGATCTGCAGGTCACACTTATCAGCCCAAAAAGTGCGACCTGAGCTTGAGGACGCACTTTTCTACCCCAAACCTGTGACCTGGACTGAAAACAGGTCATAACCTGCGACCTGCACTTTTTCTGCAAATTTTTCAGCACTTTTTCTGGGTTTGTCTGAAGCTTCTGTCAGGGTTTTCCAGCCTCTGTCTCTACCCGTTTAGACCTGTTTCTAATATGCTTCACTCAACTAAGAGGGAATATTTCCCCTTAGGGCTCTAGTACCCTCCACTTTCTGTGGGAGAGTCTTTGTTGTTTCAGCAGTCTGAATTTTTAGAGTTTCAGCTTTATTTTTCTCAGATCTGATACCTCCTTTTCAGATCCCTTTAGATCAGCTCTTCTCCCTCTCAAATCACCTCATATCGTTTTGTTTGGGTTCCTTTCCATGGCCACTGCCTTGTCTCTTCCATTTTTAGTTGATCTCCTCCTTTTTAGCAGCAACCTTGCCTCTGCCTATTTGTTGTTCTCTGCACCACTTTTCAGCAGATTTCTCCTTTAGATCCCAGTCCCTCCTGACATTAGATCTATTAGCCTCCTTTTTGCGTGCTTGGATTAGTTTTTTCCCTCTTATAGACTAATTTTGAGAGACCCGCCTTCTTGGGTTACATTGACGCATTAGTAGCTGCTAATTTTCTGTTCTTTTCGTTTTATTTATTGCATATTTATTTTTCAGTTACACAGCACACTTTTTCTTTTACTCTCAAAACGTCTGGGTTTAAACAATTAAAATTAACGCACTCCACACACTGACCCTAAGTGAAGAAGCGCCTGGTTAACACTGCCTGGCAAAGACTTTAAAATCAATTGTCATTGCACCTCTCTGCCCTTGACCTCACTTGATTTTTCCCCTCCCTGCCCTTGTCGGTTTTTCTTCTTCCCGTCATCATTGTGCCCCCAAGGCGCCTCTCCCGGAGACTTCTTGGCCTTCACCCTCAGTTTCCGATTGGTTGACTTCCTCCTTCCCGTCGTTCTCGAGTAACTCCTCCCTTGAGTCCGCACTCCGACTCTTCTTCTGATTGTTCGGGTTCTCCCCCCACTTCTAGTTCTCCCTCTTTTACCTTCACCATGTCTAGTTCAGGACCTTGCCCTAACCCCAGTTCTATCACTGGGTCCATTTCCAGTGGAAACACTACGGGACCTACCTCGACTGCCCCATTACTCCCTTATATGGTTGGCCTCAGTCTCCCCGATTTCAATCAGCTGATTAATGATCCTATTCGCCACGATGTTAGTTGGCATGCTATGCCAACCAAGGTCCCCTTCGACATTCCCAAGTTCGAAGGCCTTACTAGTGAAGATCCCTCTAACCATATCTAATATTTCCACATGTGGTGTTCCTCCAATTCCATCACCGATGACTCTATCCGTCTTCGTTTGTTCCAACGCACGCTTACCGACGAAGCTTCCAAATGGTATGTTGATCAAGCCACCTCTTCCCATACCACCTTTCTGACCATTGCCCAAGCCTTTTTATCTTATTTCCAGCTCCCCCTCCGATACGAAATTAGCACTGAACTCTTAACTTCTTTCCATCAATCCTCTTCGACCTGCCTTTCTGCTCATGTCCAGGAATGGCAGCGAAGACGGAGCTTGTGTCGCGCTCCCCCCTTTGAAGATCGGGTTTACATGGACTGGTTCCTTCGCTCTCTCTTACCTCCCATTGGCAAAGATGTCACATCCCATTTTACCCAAACCAAAGAAGCCGCCCTCCAAATAGCCTTGAAATATGACCTTATTTACGCCCAATCTGGTTATGTTTATACCGTCCTTCCTAGCCTTCCCAAAATCGGTGGCCCTAATGCCTCGGGGACATCTCACTCTGCCGACGGTATCATTGGAGCCCTGTCACATACCTCTGCCCAACCTCTTCCGGGCCATGGTTTCCCTCCAGGGGCCAGCCCCTCCGGCACTTTTCCCCCTCCAGGTAGCATGTATTCAGGCTACGACATGCCTCCTCCTTTTACCCACACTCCTGCTTACCTCAATGCTGCCCACCCTACCCCTTATCCATATCCACAACCTGGTGTCCCAGCTCCTCTAGCTTTTGGACCACCCACCCCCTTGCCTTTTCCACCCCTGCAACTGCACTTACTACCCCCTCCAGGGCAAGTCTTTGCACAACAGGGGATACCTACTTTTCTTCCTTCTCAAAGAAAGAGGAAAGGCACTCAATCTACCCCTGGGAATCATGGACCCAATCCTTCACGTATTGATCCACACACTGCCAACCAACCACAGGGCTCTCAGCCCAAGCCGAATAGGCCTCTTCGCACCAATAAGCCCTGTTCGTGTTGCGGTGTTTATGGTCATTACACTCACTATTGTCCCTTATTACCACAAATGCGGCAGATGTGGGATTCTTAGGCCACTGTGCGGGGACAACATTCCTCCCCTACTGTCCCTCCCACCCCAGATACTTCTCAACCCGCTATGTTTACCGATCCTTTCCCTCAACAAGGATTTGTGGCCACTCAACCCCCTCATGCCCCGGTAACCACTCAACCTTCCCCTTATGGTTCCTTTGATTACCAGATTCTCATGATGGCCTCTGACCCACCTCTCACCGTCGACCTCAACCTTCAAACATGGTCCTTTCAGTATCCCAGACTTCCCGTTCCATTTGTCTCCGAGTCTCCATCTTCAAGTCCTACAGAGCCTCTGTCGACACCCCATGGTCCCTTAAAAATCCCTCCGCCCCAAGCTGCGGTTCATCCCAAGACTCATGAGGGACCATTACGCCGAAACGCTGCCTCTGGTCGGGCCGCACATTCATACAGCATAGTGGATGATCTTGCACAATCCCCTGCTGCCATTTCAACACTGGAACTTCTCCAGTCTTGCCCTCATCAAAAGCAGGCTCTACTATCTACCGTGGGTGTTGTAGATCCTGCTGATGACCAATTGATTGTTTTCGATGCCCGTCAGTCAGACCATCCCCCTCTTCCTCCTTCAGTTGCTTTCCAAATCCCAATCAAAATATGCAATGCCAATGTCGCTCGGTGTATTATTGATGAGGGGGCATCTACCTGTGTCATGTCCGCTTCGGTTTGGAAACAACTCGAATCCCCTGAGCTGGCCCCTTCCATAATCACCCTTCGTGTGTGGAATGGCCATACCTCCCAGCCCATTGGCCTCTTCCGTAATTGTCCTATCACCCTTGCCAGCAAGACTATTTGTGTCAACGTGGAAGTGATCAATGCCCCTCTTGACTACAACATTTTTTTGGGGTGAAGTTACACCTACGCCATGTCTGCTATCCCATCCGCGGTCCACCGCAAGATGCTTTTCCCTCATAATGGAAAAATTGTCACGATTGACCAGTTGAATTACCATGAACCACACTCTCAGACCTCCCCTGAGTCCACCATCTCTTCTGTCACCAATAATCCAACTATTGATTCATTGACCAGTGTTTCCCCTGGCGTCTACAAAGACTCCTCCTTGCTTGGAACTTTTCCTGGTCCTCCTCATTCTCCTGTCTCTGACCCCGGCTTAGAGAATGTTTGCATGATGCAATCGTCTTAGGCTGGCCTTCCCCCGCCTGCTCTAGCTAGTCAGCAACCTCAATCTCGCCCACCGCCTCCTGCTCCTAGCCCTTCGCTTCAGTCAACCGAACCTTTTTCACCTGACCCTTCCCATCACACTCAGGAACCCCCCTACCCTCTTGAGTCAGTTCCCTAAGGTCTCCACCATATGGGAGCCGTCCCCCCTGGTCATTACCCCACAAGTAAAATACCTTTCCTTGCCCCCCTCCCCACCCCCCCGGCGTCTATTCGGTCCCCGTCATGGCCACCCTTTCCCTCCCTAATTTAACCTTGGGAATTCCAGTATGGTATCTTACTCCTCCAACCGAGACGCCACCATGCCACTCCAAACCATACATTGTCGTGACACCAGTACAACTGATTCCCTTCGCTCCTTCCACCACCACAGTGCCCCTAGCCCCTCCGCAGAACCCTCCTAATGTTGCGACAGCTACAAGAAAGAAACGAAAAACTCGCAAGGGGGCATCCAATGACAAGGCCAACACACCTAACCCTACCCCTCCCCCACCCGCCAAGCCTTGTGCCTTGTGTGATGGTATCGGTCATCCCACCCATACTTTTCCTGAGTTGCCCCGTATCCAACCCATGGTTAAAGTCGCGTTCCCTAAATCTACGATCCCTGAAACCTCTGTTTCTTCCTCATCCGTAGTCAAGAACCCAAAGACTCTTCGCACAAAAAAACCTTGTGGTCTGTGTGGTGTCCATGGCCATTATTCTCACCATTTTCCTCACCTCATGCATTACTGAGCCTCTTTAGAGGTCATCCGCGAATACGAAGTTGAACAAAATCAATCTGCCTCTCCCATCCTTGCTCAATATGCATCTAGTCTACTCGAGGATCCCCCTGCGACCATTGACATTCCTCCCCCTGATGTTGAGATATCGGACCCTGCTGCTTCCCTTCTATACCTATCATCTTCCACGCAACCATCTGAGTACATTCCCTCCGAATCCACTCCATATGTTCTGCTTGATCCTCCTTCAAACACATTATCGGGCTCTTCATGTTTTGACCATCTTTTTACCTGTTCTTTTGTCATTCCCCGTGATGACCCGTATCTGCGCCTCTCTTCCCATAATGTTGATTTCGGTAGCTTTGCAGCGTCTTCTAGTCCCCTTGACCCTTCCATTCCCTCCCATAATCACGATCATGCCATCCGTATCTTCGATTTTCTTCGCATCTTGAGTTCCTGCTCTTCATCCCATAGTTCTTATTCATCTCCCTCTCATCGATCTATGAGTCCTAGACTTCCTACCCAGACTGCTCCCTCCCATAGTCATCAGTTGATGTATATCCTCTACTCACGCTGCCATCCTTTTTCTCATCCCTCCCATTTGTTGTCCCGCGACACTATTACTTCGGCCCTCTCCTCCACCCATTATCTTGGTTATGCCGATGGGGCAAGCCGCTCTTCCCGGAATCTCGCTTCGGCAGCATGGGCCATCTTTACCCCCTTGCATACCCTGGTTCTTGAAAATGGGATCTGCATTGGTAATGCCACCAATAATCAGGCCGAATATGATGTCGTGTGTGGTCTCTTAGTTGATGCCCTCTCTCATCACATCCTCCATCTACATGTTCATTTAGATTCCCTACTTCTTGTCCTACAACTTAATGGTGTCTATCGTGTGCATAACCCTATCCTGTTTAAACAATATTTATGAGTGAAACTTTTGATATGTGCATTTACATCCATTACTTTCAACCATATCCCTCGACATCAAAATCACTACGTCGATCAAATTGCAAATCATGTTCTAGACTGGCATTTATCACACACAAGACAATAACATTTCACATCATCCACAAAATATACATAAATCATATATATCATATAACATGTGTTTTTAGACTCCATCTTCTCTGAAACATATCACATGCCCATAGCATGGTACAAAAAACAAAACTACAAAATGGGGGGCACCACTTGCCCCTACAAAAACACTGGGGGCACCATCTGCCCTACATTTAATCACTCTCTAGAGGATCCCGAGCCAATGGCTCTGCTCCTGCATCTCGTAGATCACGCACAGTCTTACCGGCCATCGCCATGCGTCGCATGATACCTCGCCATTCCGAGGGTAGCCCAATACATAACTCTATGTATTGGTCGTCTAAATCCTTCCAACCACGCTCCAACACACCAGGCAGCAACCCCTCACATCTACGATGGATGTCCTCCACCAGAGTGGCCACCTCCTCGTTCTGTGCTGTCCTTGATCCACTCGCACCTGTAGCTCCTGCTGCTGCCGGTCGTCCCATATATGCAGCCGGTTTCACCGCCTCTATATTTTCATTCCAAAACATATGACGATTAGTACCATGCATACTAGTCACAAAATCTAAAATGCACATAACAGATTAGTTGCTTGTCACTTACCATTGGGCCCCCACACTCGACCAGGCGGAAGCGGCAAGTCCGGATCTCCCCAATAACTCATCCCACCATAGGGATAGTCATCTATGTATAGTGGCATCTGATCCCAATGGGCGAAAAACTCTGGTCGGAACACCCGTCCGACTACCCCTCCTCCTCCTCTACACAATAATCGTCCCCACCAATGCATCTGAGGCTCTCTCAGACCTCCATCAGGTAACTGTATATGAGGTCGCAAGTTCGGGATCTTCTCGAAGAAGAAAGAACACAAAACAGTCCCATAGGCACAATCATGATTCACTTGTCGCTTGCATAGCGACAGCTGTCGTTTCACCGACACCAACATCATCTGGGCCAACCCATAGTAAGTCCCACTCAGCACACTCTCCACAATCATCATCTGCCCTCCAGTGATGTGATGGAACGCCTGGCTACCCAAGATCCGCAACACTGCTGCGGCCACTGCCCAAGTCTCCAACCTCTCTAGATCACCAATGGCTATCCAAGTCCCTTTGACTCAGACACCTGGTCGATAATGTCGCTCAACAAACTCCATAATGTTACGCCCCCGTGGTAACACTGGCTGCGTATTTCCCACCATCACTAATGGTGGGAGACCAGTCAAGAAATATAAATCCTGGACCATCAGCTCAATCCTGTGCCCCTACACTACAAACGCCTCATGATCTGGATCCCAATAACTGATAATCCGGGCCAACAAAGGCTCTCTAGCCCTCATCAAAGGGTTCTCCAAAAATTTCAGAACCCCATACCTAGCCAGTGCATGATGGACACCCTGATCCGCCTGAATTTCTGTCCGTAATGTACCTAAGTCTCTCTCTCTCCACTTGATCCGTATATCTGTCATATCTGCACAAAAACATCATTTTTGTCAGCCTTCATATCAACAAAACTTCATTAACTTACACCAAAACAGCATCTCAGCCCATAACAGCACTAAAACCCCCCACATCTAATAGGTCGCACTTTTTGGGCAAAACCTGGGCCAGGTCGTACCTTTCAGGCCAAAACCTGCACCCTAGGTCACAAATTTTTCCCCAAAAAGTGCGACCCGACCGTAATGATGAAGTAGTGGTAGTTACTAAGATTTAAAGCCCTAATCTGCAATTTGAATCCATCAAAAACAAAGGGTAGGATTAGGCCTCTTACCTACAACTGATGGATCACAATTCCAACGGTCAGTTTGTCCGCTACGATTGCTGCAAGATTTAGGGCCTTCTCTCCTCTCCACATTCACCACAGCTACACAAGCAAATGAATGATTTTGGAGGGAAAACGCCTTGTTAGAAGAAAACCCCTGTTTTTTCTTTCGCCCACTGCGACCAAACCATAGCCCCGTTTGACACACCGTCTGCACCGTTGGAAAGCTCTCATCGAGCACTCAAATGGGTATCTGTCAGTTTTTTTTTTTTTGATACTTCACCAGGACAAATTTTGTCCATGAATGGTCTATTCACCTCTTCTTAAAATCGAATTTCTTCACTTACGACACTTGTACTTAGGGCACCACTTTGCCTACTTACTCGTCTTCGTTCGTGTTGATTTTCGTCATGAGCTACCCGATTTTACTCATACTTTTATGGTCCCCCATTGGACCTGTACTATGAGGCAACACCCTTGCATCGCCCTTGTTTAGAGCATTCGAGTCAAGTCATCATCACATCCATAGAGTCTATTCCGAGCCCCTTTGCACCCCACTATACTCCTCCATCCTTTCTTCCTTGATCCCTCTCTCGTGTTGCACATTATGGCCTTCAGTACTCTTGTCCCCTATCCCTCATGATATTGTGTCCATTGCTGCCAAGCCATTCATGCCCTTTATGCTCTAACAAGGGAATTCGTCCAACCACTCCTTCATATCCCCCATTCCATCATCATCATTAGTTTCTATCTGTTTGTTGCTCTACTACTTTCCCTCGTGCCTTAGTTGGGTTTCTCTTATTTCCTCACCTATGGCGGACCTACTTCTGTCGACATCAACTCATTTATTCCAGAAGCCAGGTCTAGGGGGCAGTGTACCTTGGTTCGAGCTCTTATTAGCATGATCTTGATCTCTACACTTGATGGTCCAGTGATGCAGCAACAGCTATTGGTGATTCCCGGGCATGTGCGAGATGTCTCAACCCTCATGAGGGGGTGGCCTTGCAGGTAGCCCCCCACATGCCCGGATGACTTCTTCATTTCCGCCCTTGATGCAGCTCCTCTCATTTGATGATATCGGCCTCAACCGCTTGCAGTGCCTCTTCGATTTGCATATATCAGTCAGAGTTTGTGAACCCTTCCCCGTGTGTAGGGGACATTTGGGTATATTTGTATCTCATGTACTAAAATCTTCTTGTATAAGTCCTGAAGGTTATTCCAGGCATCACATGTATGTGGGATTCATCATTTTTATCTGGCTCCTGTTTAGGCCAACACATACTTCATTATTGCGTTCCGTGGTTTTTCGGGCACCTTATTCTTTGTACTATTGTATCGGCGAGCATAGGTATGCCTCCCCCGCTGCCTTTAAACACGGGTACTACTTCATCACCTAGAGACTTGTTGCACCTATAAGTCTCGTCTCCTCCCGGTCTAGTCCTTTAGCTCATTAGACTACCTTACATTCCTCTCTCTCACTTCCCTCTTGATGCCTAGTGATTGAGTTCTTACAACGTACTTCGGTCATAAGATTTGCTCCTAACACTCGTACGTTGGGGGGCAATCTGTTACACCATTTTTTTGGTTATCTAACCCATTATCACTAGATGAACCCAAGTACACCATGTAAGACCAATTTTACCCTAAGTAAAATTGCTTTCACCATATAAAATAACATTTGACCATATTTCCTAGTCATATTTAACCCAAAACAAGGAAATTGATTAAATAAATCATCATTTATTTAATTATTTCCTAGGAATAAGTTATTCAAATCATTATTTAATAAGATTCCTAGTTAAATTTGACTAAATCGTTTGTAAATAATTAAATAAATAATTATTTATTTAATTATATTCCCATCATTTCCCTAAAATGATAAATAAATCATTTATTTATTTATTATTTATAAATAAAGGATTTGACCCAAGTTAAGAATCCTTTTCCCTCCAACAAATATAGTAAAATATTCCTAAAGGGTGCTTCTAGAATTCAATTAATAATATTTTATTTACGCACCGAGTTCTAGGCCACCCCAATATTTTGTTATAAATAGGAGGGTTTTCCCCATTCATTAGTCACCTTCATTGCATTAGATCACACTAGATCTATTCTTGGTCACCATTTTACATTTTTGCTTTGTGAGCTCCCATTGAGTTCTATGTTTGTCAGGGTTTTCTACCACAATAAGAGAGAGGAATTTTAGATCTGAAACACTGAGGACTTTCAAGAACCCATCCCATTGAGGAGAACCGAAAAACACTTTTCTTGTTTTCCTCTCAGGTGCCCCATTCTTTAATATAATATAAATCATTCTTTTAAACATTTTGTTCTTGTCTTGTTTATTGGATGCATGGAGCCATATTACATTTTATCTGCTTAATATCTTTTGTGCTTAGATCTGAATTTGTGCAGCAGACTTAAAGATATTTTGCGGCCATTATCGATGTTAGGGCTATTTGTTATGCATAGCTAAAGTGATCTTTTATGACGAAAGAATCATACTAACAAAGAGAGAATACCATACCACTAGAGTTAACATGATGGGAGAGAAATTTCATGGGTGGAAGAACATAATTTAGAAAACAAGATTGAGGAAGAGGAAAATCCATAAAAATGAGTTTTTAGTGGGAGAGAATGAGTGGACTTGCACAACTAATAATTTCAGCCTAGATTTATCATGATAGTGTTTGGGCTTTAGAAGGTGAAACTGTCAAAATTGTTGGTTTGTTTGCTGAGAGAAAGAGAGTAGGGAGCTCGTATCTATTTTCTAACAAATAAATTCATCTCTTTGGAGTGTGTAGCACAATAGTATTATATAATAGCTTTAAAAACATAAAAAAAATAACAAAAATGATAATTATTTCTTAACTAAAATATTAGTGTATTCCTTTACAAGGTTTTGGATTGATAATAAATGGATACTGGTGAGATATCTTTAAAAAAATAAAAAAATTAACAAAATGATAACTATTTCTTAACTAAAAGATTAATATATTCGTTTACAAGATTTTGGATTGATGATCAATGAATAGTGGTGAATGAATATTTTATTAAAACAATTTTTTTTTTTGGTCATAAGCCACATGTTTCAATTCTACCTCACGTTTTATTTAAAAATATGAAAATATTAATAATAAATCGAGTTATATTCTTAATATTAAAGTGATAACAAAAACATGTGATCCTTTAAAACTTCAGCAAAATTCAAATTTAATTGTATTTAGATTGTTAATTATTACTTATTTTATTTTTATTAAATATTATATATAGAATTATTGTGTAAGAATCATGCTTAAAGATCATGTTAAAAAATTATTATGGTCAATTGATTACAAATGTGATTAGATTCTAAATTATAATGATAAACTTTTTATATTAAATATATTATTTTAATTTTAATTTGGTTTAAGTTATTAACTATTTATTATTATATAATATATATATATATATATATATATAATCTATGAATTGTACTTAAAAATGGTGTTCAATGGATTTTTATGGTAGGTTTATGAAATAATATAAACCTACGCACATTTATATATATTTCATTGATTATAAACTCACTTTGTTTCTTGTCTTTTTTAAGTTACGCAATGGTGAGGCGTCTTAACACCATACCAAAACACCATACGGACATTTTGTTTCCTTTCTAATTGTGTTTTGTTTGGACATTTTTTCTTAATAAGTATGTACATAGAACACTAATTCATAAAATATTTGCTAAGTACCATTGAGATATATAAGACAAAATAATATATATCTCATGGGACACACATATATAATCTAGTTTAAAAAACTTTATTTATAAAATATTCATTTGTTATATAATTGTGTACTCCATAGTTAGTATGAGGTAGATGTTGTCATATAATTTTATAATTAATAATTAATAATTAATAATTACATTAGAAAATAAAAAATTGTAATAAAAAAAATTGCAATATAAAATACTTCAATTTTCATCTTAATTTTATACTAATTTTATATATATAAATAACACAAAGTTAAAAAAATAATTTACTTATATGATAGACAGATAACACAATGTGGTTGAGAGATGACGTATCAAAACAAATATTACATAGCAACAAATTTAAAAAAACATATTAATTTGCAAAAATATACTTGAAAAAAGATAAGCATACCATACCATGTTATTTTTTTTAGACACGGAACTAAGCAACCTCTCCGGGTATATGCAATGGCCCGCAAGCTGCATATATCAGTAACTCATGACTTCGCAAGGACAGAGGCATCCGGAGACCATGGAAATATCCAGGTCCCAAACTCCAACGGGACATCTATCCCTCTAGCTTGGTCACGACGGGCCATAGACAACCCTACTACGATACCATGTTGTTACTACATGGCTACATGGCCTTACATGGCATTATTATTATTGGGTACATGGCCTTACATGGGGTTACTAGTATCCGGTCTCTGCCCACCAAAAAAGCTGAAAAAAAAAATTACATTACCAAAAATCTTGTGCCCTATGGAAAATGCAATTTGGTTGTGATGCATATAATTAAGATAAAACAAGTATTATCTCATTATGCTCTATTTCAAGTGTTATGAAGGTGGAAATTAGGTCTCCAAAATATGAATATGTGCCAATGGTACAATTACAAATTGGTTTTTTTAATAATGTTAAAAAATAAATATATAATTTATAAAGTTAAAAATTAGAGAATATTTATGTCAAAACTCTACTAATGAGTAGTCAAAAACAAATAAATTACTAGAGTTTTCTCTTTCGAGTGACTAATCAAAATAGATCTCATTAATATATATATATATAGAATTTTAAATAATGTTAAGAAATAAATATATATTTTATAAAGTTAAATATTAAGCTATATATTAATCAAAACTATACTAATGAATAGTGAAAAACTAATTGATTGATAGAGTTTTCCTTGTCACTCACTAACAAAGATAAATCTCCATAATTAAGAATATTTTTCTATATTTTACAATTATATTAATTATAACAACGTGATATGTATAATAAACTAACTATTTTTTATACTCTATTTAAAATAGGCAAAAATAAATAGTGATATAAAAGTGACATATAACCAAGACACACTCGCTCATGATTCGAGAAGTGCTTCCAATAATGTTAAATTTCTATTTAAATAGCGATACAAAAGTGTCATATAACCTAGACACAGTGGCACATAATTTTGAGCAGATGTATGTGGGACTGTAATCATTGTATATATATTATGTTGTTATTCCCTATCATTGCAAGGAATATAAAAATTAATAGCTTAACTGGGATACAATTGGTTATTGTATTGTATTTATTTTTTAGTAATATTTTTAGATTGATTTTCTCTGAAACTTAGTGGAGATATTTTAGAATGGTAAGTTTGGGATTCACATATTTCAAGCGTCCTGAAGTTTTTGAGGATGTTGAATCTATTTATGTATTAAAAAATGTATTTTAAATAACAACAATACACAATTATTTTATCAGATAACTCCTAAAAAAAAGGGCAAACCATTAGATGATTAACCTAGACCTATTTCGAATCAACCTTAGTAATTATAGCCGACTTTAAAATTTTCTATAATTGACTTTCAAATACTTTGCATAATTAATTTTTTTATAAAAATATTTTAATTAAAATAAGAAAATTAATATACATGATGACCTTGGAAAATACCTTTAAATGAGAAATATATTTTAGGTGAATATCCTGCAAGTAGACAATCTAGAAATTCTAATGGTCTTTGCAATTTTGAAAGGAAATGCTTCGGATGAGGACCTTTTGAAATAAGTGTGTTAGACTAGAACTTTAAAAGTTTCAAATGAAGTAGTTATTATCAATTTGTTGTATATCCATTACTCACAATGGATTTTTTTCCTTTCCTATGAAAAACAATTAAATATGTTGAAAGCATTGACTTCACTGTTTATAGGAGGTCTTATCACTCTGTAATTTTTCCGAGTTATGAAAGGAAAACTTGGAGATAATATTGAACCTATCTTTCAGATTGGAAGCTAGCTCTTAGTTGTCCAATGTCACTTCAACACCTAGTTTTGTGCTCAATAATGTGGCCAGATCTTTGGTAGGGTAGAGGCTTTACATAGTGGTTGGATAAAGAAAAAATCTATTGGGAATGGAGTCATAAATTGGATATCAATTTCAAGGTCATCAGAACTAGTTGATGAAAATATTTATTGCATAGGCCAGATAGCTATCTAATTGCTAGAAATATAACCTTTAAAGCATGATAGTTGAAGTAGAAAAACAAAGAAACTAAAACAAAGCATCAAATATAGATGAATTATATGAGAATTTTCATAATAAGAGGTGTGAATAACTGAACTCAAGAGGCACAAAGAATCATATATAAATGAATTATAAACCCATTGTAACTCATTAAAATATAGAAGAGATAGATTCGATGATTAACAGGGAAAGAGACACAAAATGCTGAGAAATTGGCTATAATAGCCAAACATAGAAATATTTGAGGCAATAGTTCCAGTACTTCTATCTGAAATTTTTTCATTAATATCCAAAAATAGCCTTTACATGGAAAACCAGTGATATTCCCTCAAGATACGAAACCCCTATTACCTTACAAGTGATACAACATATAGGAAAATACATATAATTGTTTGCATATTTCTCTTAGAAAACATTAATTACAAATTCCAATAATGGAATTTTTCAAAACAAATCAAAGTCTTTGATATCAAAAGAGAATGTCTTCAATTAAAAATAGTCTTATTAGCCTTCAAAGTGTGTGCCATCTATGCAACCATATGTCTAGAAATTCTCTTCAAATCTACTTCAAAACTGCCATCAAATCTCAATTGCTAATTTTTCTCCTAGAAAATTGCAACTTGTCTTTCAAGAAACTACCTTTATCCTTTTAATATATGATGGATGTACCCCATAATTCCCACAAAATCTAGAATGAAATTCGATCCCAAAACTTTGAGTCAAATTGAAGATTATCATTTGTCTGAGATAAGGATTCATTGTGATTTGAGGAATTGTGATAGGATGAGATAGTTGATTTTGATCATTCTTGAGACTTGTATTTGCATTTTGGTGAACTCCCTTAATAAATAATATCGACGAATAAAAATTGTGTGAAAAATGACCAATAGCTTATCCTTTCCATCATCTTTGTTTCAAACAAGAATATAAGGGAATTTCTACCTTTTTTCTTAACTTCATGTGCTTTACCCTGTCATAGTTCAAGGTACTGAATATTCCTTAGGGCTTTAACTCTTCTTTTGAATGAGCTAAGTTAAAATTAGTTCCCCACTCATACTTCTTGTTAGTCTCAATAAAGTGATACAAAATAGGTTTGTATAGAAGCAGAGTAGATATCTTAGTAACGGGTTGCTCCTTGGCATTTTTAATGCCATCATCTTCAACATATAAATAAACCTAACTGAAGTAGAAATCACTAGTTCAATACCAATCTTTAATTCTTTTAACTTTTTGTGCTTTGAAATTCTTTCATAAGCACCAAAAACATGGGTGTCATGATATTTTCTAAACTTTGTTGCCTTAAGATAAATTTGTTGAACCAATTCTCTTGTAGGTGCTTGCTAAATGTCTTGCATTATTAATGGTTTCAGAATCAATCATAGTCATTAGCTTCTCTTGAAACTTCCTTCATTTTTCTGTATGATTCAATATAACATCTCTCATTTTGTTGCACAAATTTGGACTACAATTTCCTACTTTGTTGATGGTACAACCATCTTCACACCAAATGTTGTCTATGCTAACTGAAAGGGGTTTTCATATAATGAGAAATGAAATATAGCTATTGATTTTTGTAGTCAAATCACGAACACATATTCTCTCTAGTGGTGTGATGTAATCTTTAATAACATCTTTGGATGTAGAAATCATGACAAGACCTCGAACATTTCCAGTATGGATATTAACAAGAGAAAAGATTTTCATTTGATCATGAATAAACAAAATCCTAGTTTCCCAAAATTTCCATTGCTTCATAGAATCACAAATTTTTTCCTCAAGAATCCACTAATGAAATGTTTATTTTGGACATTGGAATTTTGGCATAAGAATTGGAGGTCGATCTCTAAAATAAAAAAGTCCCATTTTATCCTTGTCAACTTGGGAGTTAACAATGGACTTGACATTTTTCATGTCATCGACGCTTCCTCAATACTGTTGTGTTAGGGTTTGAACATATCTCCTTTGGTGTTTCATGGAGATTTAAAATTCTCTTAAATTTAAATTTAAATTCTATGTCATCAATTATAAATTCATAAACTAATAAAACAATGCCACATTTCCGTTAACTATTCCAATTCGAAAATGAGCTTGAAAATTAACCTTCTTGCATGTTAAATCATGAAGTTCCTATGATCACATTGGATATACTTTTTCGCCTGATCAAATGAAAACTGGAACTTACCTTGATCACTCCATATGTGCTTTTGATGCAGGAGCATCCTGACTTAGGCAACAATGTGATTGTATGTTCACATGTTGTGGCTAACATGAGATGGATAAACATTGGTCATTAATATTTTAGTTAGTTTTAAATGAGAGAAGTTAGTCGGTTTGAGTTTGCTAAATTAATTAGGAATAAAATAACAATTGGTTTCTCCCTGTGAGGAGATTGAGCCAAGTAGGATAAGATCTTAGAAATAGGGTAGAATTGTTTGTTAAGAGTGGTTCAATAGAAATCTATTTAGAGGTGAGAAGGACTGCTTCATATATATATATATATATATATATATATATATATATATATATATCAAATAGGTGAGATAGCAGTGTTTGAAAAAGGATGAGATAAGTGTGAAATAGGTGTGCGAGAGGAGAGAGTAGAGAGAGCAGAAATAATTGTAATAAGTAGCCGACCAAGGGCTTGGATCTATATTTTCTTTCTTATTAAAAATCCAAGTGTTTTTTGATTAATCAAGCTCTCTGTCTGAAAATATTGGTTAAAAACTCTGTTGAATCGCGTATATATTAGTCGTAGAGTAGAAAGGACAATCGGATTTGCAAGCACAACAAGGACCATAGATCCGACACTGATCAACGAGAGAGATATCATTGCAGTTGGAGGACACCACACAACGTACTGAATAATGTTCAAAGTTGGGAATTTCAAAAATTAGACTATTTGACTTGTGATGCAAAGCGAGTCGACAGAGATATAACTTGGACCGTCATATCCAACAAAGGGTCAACGGTGGAGATTGCAGCGCACAGGAAGCAACTTCGTAGTTCGAAAAGTTTAGAAGTTAAGAGTTAAGACGTTGCAAGGTAAACTAAATTGGTTGAGATGTAAAGTGGAGAGGACATGCGTCGACACAACGCTACTTTGCAAATCGCAAGAAATAAGTTGTAAAGTTATAGTTAAAGTGTAAATACGGTGAAGTGCGATTGACGGTGATTGGTTTGGAGACTTGTTGGACCACCGGTAAGAAGTTTCACGTGTATGCATTGTTTTGGCTTTATGTGTGTATGTTTAAAAATATTCGTTGGTTTCTTTGATTATGTATGTTTGTGAATCTTTAAAGAGTGAAATCCGATGCGAATAAATAATTGTATTGACCCATAAACTATATAGTTCCATGCATATTCTGATATTTTTGCAGCTAGTCTGCATCATTTGGTATCAGAGCAGATTTGATTTCTATTCTTGAAGGTTGGAGCAAAGATGCCACCCAGGAGAGTAGTTGGCATAGGTCAGGGAAGACCGTAAGCAAATGAAATTATTCTAGATGAAATTAAACATGTTCGTACAAGAATGGAGACAGTATAGGTTGCTCAGAGGAGAGCACCTAAAGAAGGAGATGTCAGCGCAACAGAGGAAATTTATGAGGAAGAAGAAGCGGAAGAAGACAAGGCAGCTAAAGTTGTCAAGATATTGGCAAAGGTTAGTGGGAAACCGAGGATGGAGATTCCTTCATACGAAGGGAACCTTAATGTGTATGAGTTGATCGATTGGATCATTTCAATGGATAACTATTTAGATTTGGAAGAGATCGAAGATAAGAAGAAGGTAAAGTATGCAACTACCAGGCTGAAGGGCCATGCATCTATCTCGTGGGATAAACTACACACATCCAGAGTTAGAAATGGAAAGCCTAAAATCGAACAGTGGGATAAAATGATAAGGAAGTTAAATAATTAGTTTATTCCAAAGGACTATCAATTAAATATGTTCAAGAAATTGTATAATTTGAGGCAGAAAGGAATTACTATCAAGGAGTATACAGAGGAGATTTACAAGTTGAGCATTAGAGCAGGACATGTTGAAGATTATATGGAGAAAGTAGCTAGATACATCAATGGCTTAAGGTATGATATACAAGATCAAATCAGTTTGTTGAGTCCGAAGACAATAGAGGATGCTTGTCAAGCATATTTGAAGGCAGAGGAGAAAATTTTGAGGAAGAAAAATTAGAGGAATAGAGGTGAAAGTCTAGCAAGAGCACGAGGAAATTTCAGAGCAAGATTTCAATGCTCTCAAAATGAAACAGGAGGTTCAAGTAGCAGACCATCATAGAGAGGAGACTTTGGTAGAGGAATATTTTCACCTAGAGTCAGAGGTCGAGGAAGAGAGATTCAGTGCTACACATGTGGAGAATGATGACACGGATCATGGGATTGTCCTCATAACAAATCAACAAATTAGCGGAATGTGAATGTCACTAAGGAAAAGGAAAAAAAATCCTCAGGTCATGAGGAAAGAAGAACTACCTAAGGCAGGAGAGTTTTTATTACTAAAAAGAGTATTACTTAAAGTAGATAAGGAATAAAATGATCCATCGCAGAGGAAGATTCTATTCAGGACTTTATGAAAATGTAAAGAAATGTGTTTCAAAGTTGTGATTGACAGTGGAAACACTGCTAATATTTTTTCCACAGATATGGTTGATAAATTGGGGTCGAGTAAGGTGGTACACCCTACGCCTTATACAGTGTCGTGGCTACAGAAGGGACATCAAATTTTGGTGATAGAATAGTGCAAATTAGAGATACATATTGGTACCTACAAGGATGTCATACTGTGTGATGTGATGCCAATAGACGTGTGCCATGTATTGTTGGGAAGACCTTCGCAATTTGATATAAAATCCATTCATGATGGAAAAAGGAATACCTACACCGTAGAGAAGGATGAGAAGAAGCACACATTACTACCTTTGAAGGATGAATCAGATAAAGGAACAATTGAGAATAATTTTATGCTAATCAGTGGAAAGGACTTACTGCAAGAAGTCAACAAGGAGAAAGAAATGCATTTTGTTGTTGTGGGTAAACTAAAGGTAATTCTGACTTCTACTAATTTATAAAATATTCCTGTGGAAATTAAAGATCTGTTAGATGATTATGCTGATATAGTTATTGATGAAATACAAAGTAAATTGCCACCAATCAAAAGTATCAGTCATCACATAGATTTAATACCTTGTGCAAGTTTTCGAAACAATGCAGCATATAGAATGACCCCTCGAGAGAATGAATAAGTCAGAAGACAAGTATAGGAGTTTTTAGATAAAGGACTAATCAAAGAAAGTCGTATTCCATGTGTATTAATAGTCGTGCTTAGCCCAAAGAAATAAGGTGAGTGGCGCATGTGTACTGATTCCAGAGCCATAAAAATATCACTATCAGGTATAGATTTCCATTGCCACGCATAGATGATTAGATGGATTGTTTAAGTGGGTCAAAGTATTTTACTAAAATATATTTGAAGAGTGGATACCATCAAATAAGGATTAGAGAAGGTGATGAATGGAAGATTTCTTTTAATACCAACAGTGGATTGTATGAATTGTTAGTGATGCCTTTTGGACTCACTAATGCACAAAGAACATTTATGAGACTAATGAATGACGTTTTAAAAGAGTATGCAGGAATTTTTTTGATAGTCTATCTTGATGAAATTTGGATTTTTAGTCAAAGTAAGGAGAAGCATCTAGAGCATTTCAAGCTTGTGTTAAGTACTTTGCAAAAGGAGAAGTTGCTCATAAATTTGAAGAAGTGTAGTTTCATGCAGAAGGATCTCATTTACTTGGGATTTATAGTCTCAGAGGAAGGCTTGAAGATGGACCCGGAAAAGATTAAGGTAATACTGAATTGGCCAACTGCGAGAAGTATATTTTAGTTAAGGAGTTTTCATGGTCTTGCAAGTTTTTACAGAAAGCTTATAAGAATTTTTAGTCAGATCTGTGCACCAATAATTGAAACTATAAAGGAGAGCAACCAGCCATTTAACTGGATAGAAGCAGTAGATTGTAATTTCAAGTTCTTGAAGAAGAATATCACTAAAAGACCTGTTTTTTCTTTGCCAAATTTTGATAAAACATTTCAGGTTGAGACTAATGCCAATGGGATATAAATTGGAGCTGTCTTGAGTTAAGAGAAGAGATCGATAGCTTACTCTAGTGAAAATTTAAATGAGGCGAGGAAGAAGTATTCATCCTATGATAAGGAGTTATATGCTATTGTGTAGCCTTTAAAGAAATGGAGGCATTGTTTGTTGCCCAAGGAATTTGTGTTGTATTCATATAACCGTGCACTACAGTTTATAAACAATCAACCGAAGTTGAACCAAAATCATGCAAAGTGGGTGGAGTTTTTGCAGATTTTTACCTTTGTAATCAAACATAAAAGTCATAATTCAAACAAAGTTGTTGATTCTTTAAGTAGAGTAAATTTTATTATGCAGGAATTGAAGATTGGACTTTTACAGGGGTTTGAAGAGATGATTGACATGTATGAGGAAGACACGGATTTCAAAGAAATATACGCAGCTGTTAAGAATCCAGTGATTCATAATAGAAGCCATTGGTTAAGAAAAAACATAGTGGAGGACTGTATGGACACTTTGGACAGGATAAAACATTTTCTCAAGTAAGTGATTTTTATTATTGGCCAAAAATGCAAACTGATATCAATTTTTTTTATAAGTGTAGGATTTGTCAACATGCCAAAGGAAGAAGCAAAAACACTGGGTTATATCAGCCATTACCAATACCCAATAGACCTTGGGATGTTGTCAGCATGGATTTTGTTTTAGGATTGTCGAAGAATCAAAGAGGACATGATTTTATCTATGTTGTTGTAGATAAATTTTCTAAAATGGAAGATTTTATTGCTTGTAAGAAAGATATTGATGCAACTCACATTGCTAATTTTTTTTTCTCTGAAGTTATAAGATTGCATGGATTTCCTGTGAGTATTGTTTTATACAGGGATACAAAGTTCGTAGGACACTTCTAGAGGAATCTATGGAAGAAGCTGGGTACAAACCTCAGTTTCAGTTGAGACTATTATCCTCAGATGGACAGACAAAATGAAGTATTGAATAGGAGCTTGGGAAACATATTAAGGAGTTTGGTTTACCAAAATCAAAAGCAATGGGACTTAGCCCTTACTCAAGCTAAATTTTCCTACAATGATACTCCTAATCGAAATACTGGGATGATTCAATTTCAAATTGTTTCTGGGATTCATCCAAGAGGGGTGTATGAACTTATATATTTGATCAAACAAGAGACAAGGAGTGCTAAAGCTAAATAATTTTCAGAATAGATACAGGGGTTGCAAGAAGATGTCAAGCAGAGCTTACAGAAGAACACCCAAAAGTATAAACAAAGAGCTAATATGAAGAGGATTGAAAGGGAGTTTCAAGTAGACGATTTAGTCATGGTTTATCTAAGGAAGGAAAGGTTTCTAGTCGGGACTTATAACAAATTAAAAATGAAAAATATAGGACCATGTAGAATTTTGAGGAAATTTTCTTCAAATGCATATGAGATTGAACTACCCCCAGGAATTGGAATTTCACCCATATTTAGTGTTGAAAATTTGTACCTATACAAAGGAACAAAGGAAGATCTACAAAAATAATCTATAGAAGAGGAAGACCAGACTTTGAATTGGAAGGAACAAAGGCCAAAGGCAATAAAGAAAGAAGTGGAAGCCATTTTGGAGAAAAGAGAAGCAAAGAAGACCAGAGGAAAAACCTACTATCAGTATCTAGTCATATGGAAAGGACACCTTGTGGAAGATTCCAGTTGGATGACAGCAGTGGAGTTATAGAATTTTAGTACAGATCCTAAAGAATTGATGGATGAATCTATTCTTCCCCGGGAGTCTGATGCAGGAGCATCCAGACTTGGCCAGCAATGTGATTGTATGTTCACATGTTGTGGCTAACATGAGATGGATAAACATTGGTCATTAATATTTTACTTAGTTTTAAATGAGAGAAGTTAGTCTGTTTGAGTTTGCTAAATCAATTAGGAAGAAAATAGCAATTGGTTTCTCCCTGCGAGGAGATTGAGCCAAGTAGGATAAGAGCTTAGAAATAGGGTAGCATTTGTTTTTTAAGAGTGGTTAAACATAAATCTATTGAGAGGCGAGACAGACCACTTCAAATGGATATATATATGCATTAGATAGGTGATATAGACGTGTGTGAAAAAGGGTGAGATAAGTTTGAAATAGGTGTGCGAGAGGAGAGAGCAAAGAGAGAAAAAATAATTGTAATAACCAGCCGACCAAGCGCTTGGCTCTATATTTTCATTCTTATTAAAAATCCAAGTGTTTTGTGATTAATAGGGCTCTCTATCTTAAACTATTGGTTTAAAACTTTGTTGAATCGCGTATATATTAATCATACAGTAGAAAGGATAATCAAATTTGTAGGCGCAATAGGGACTGTAGATCTGACATCGATCAACGAGAGAGATCTCATTGCAATTGGAGGACATCGCACATCACATTGAATGATGTTTAAAGTTGGGAATTTTTCAAGTTAAACTATCTCACTTGCGATGTGAAGCGAGTCGATGGAGATATAACTTGGACCGTCAGATCCAGCAAAGGGTCTGTTGTACATATCCCCTTCCCCATTTAAAATTCGGCCACCACCTTCTCTAAAATCCATTTCTAGTGTTTTTGAGAGCAAAAACCCCTGGGCCCGTTTAATTCTATCATCTCCGCCCGAAAATCTGCTTCAGAACGTTTTAAAATGTATATTTCATATATCGGGCCGAAGCCCCTTAAACCTTGGCCCCTCCCGCCTTGATTTTCATGTGACCCGAGCTACAGGACCACGGGCTGGGAGAAAAGGGGGCTTATCATTTAAGTCCCGGGCGCTGTCACAGCCGTCCGATCAAAGTTCAATCAACGGCGCAGAGATCGTCAGGAGTGAGGGCCCTACCTCTGGCCCCGGCGCACAGCAAAACCGGCGGTTCTCCCCCCGCACCACTCTTGTCGGCTGGCGGTATTTACCGCGGGGCCAGCGATCCCACATGAGCGATGCCACGTGTCCTTGGTACGGGCAGGAAACCGCCCGTCCCCCGCGCGTTAAACTTCCAACGATGGCCGGTCAGCGGGGTCCACGCAGACCGTCGGATCTCTAGATCTCCATCCGACGGCGGAGATGTAATTAAAACGTTCGTCCATTGCTATCTCCCGCCACGTCCCACAGTTCGCCACCGTGTCACTATTTCATGCCTCCGCCCATCAACCTACCCGCCACGTCGTCTCCCCCGCTAGTCTCCCATGTACCTATGTGTCTCTCCCCCGTACATCCATATTATGTCCTCGTGCCGATATATATAGATATGCGTGTGTTTCTATATGTTTAACTCATAATCCACCGCTATTCTTCTTCCACGACCATACTGTGTCACATTTCACTCATTCACGAAAATCTCCATCGTCTCCATTCCACTACCCTGAGTGTCTTCTTCCTCCGTTCACATCCTTCTCATCTTCCCCATTTTCCACCTCCATCATTCACGCCTTCGCATGTGTCCATTTCTCTAATAATTTTGAGGGTTTTGCAGGTTACGGAATTGCAGGAAGATATTTTAAACTGCCGCTGTTACAAATGTCGAGGGCCCATAAAGGACGTTTTCTGTGGATGAAGTTTAATGAAGAAGCGGAGGGTAGGTCCAAGAAGCGACCATGATTAAAGAAAATACAGATACAAATGATCGGAACCCTCTAGAAAAGTTCATCTCGCATTTAAGGCTCGGGGCTCCAGTTCAGAATCAAAATCTAAGCGTACAGTACTGAAAGGAAGATTTTCTCAGAGCTCTCATGGTAGCAGATTTGCCTTCAGCCGGAAGCATCCTGATGTGTATATTTTATTGTTTTTTGCCCTGTACATGAGGAGATTTTTATCTCCAGCATTTATTTCTTTAGACAGAATGTTAGGTATATTCATTTATAGCTAGTCATTCATGAAGGAGGCGCGAATGCTCCCCACCTTTCTTATTCAAATTAGATCAATAAGTGTGGATACCTACCTCTCCCTCCAGAAGTTTCGGTCTTCTCTATAAATACTGAAAAGGAAGACATTGTGAAGGTTCCAGATTTCTGAAAACAAGCTGTGCAGCGAGAAGACTATTGTATACATCTTGTGGCATTTCTGTATGAGGTTTCAGAGCCCGTTGGGTCTCAGTGAGGAGGGGTTATGATTGTATTGAGGATTCTGGTCTTTGGTATATTGCAGTATGTAATTTCTCTCTCGTGTTAATATATCATCCTTTTTCATGCAAACTTTCTTCTTGTATCATGTTCTAGAATGCGAGTGGCTCACTAATTTGCAGTAAGGATTCATCTGAAATGGTGCCCTTTCTGGAATTGGTCAAGCGCTTTAAATAGGCCTAGAAGTGATATGCTGTTCCATGTTCACTCCTTTCATAACGTCTTCTATATTAATGGCTTAAGGATTCGTAAATTGATGCGCCCTTTGGTCAATAATATCTTCTCATGTTTCCTTCCTGCCCGCACTCTTTGATATTTGATTTCTGTAATATATTACTTGAATCGGCCCTCTTTACAGTAAAGCGGTCTCTTAGCTGTCTGATACTATCATGCTGAAGTTTTACCTGATGTCTTTACTTTATTCCTATCTGTGTATCAGCCACTGAAAGAGAATTGGGACCAATTAAATCTATTTCAATTTCCCTGTTTAAAACAAGAGATAGTAAGTGAGTCCCTTGGACTGACAACCCAAACTATAAAGGACTCCTTGCTATATTAAGATGTCCTAGGCACTGGTCTATGGCAACTCTAGGCTGTCTCTAGGGGGGTGACAAAATCATCCACAACAGGGTCAACAGTGGAGATCACAGTGCATGGGAAGTGACTTCGCAGTTCACAAAATTTAGAAGTTAAGAGTTAATACGTCACAAGGTAAACTAAATTGGTTGTGATGCGAAGTAGAGAGGACACGCGTCGACACAACACAACTTCGCAAATCACAGGAAATAATTTGTAACGTTAAAGTTAAAGTGTAAATGTAGCAAAGTGCGATCAACGGTGATTGGTTGGGAGGCTTGAAGGACCACCAGTAAGAATTTTCGCTTATGTATGTTTGTGAATCTTTAAAGAGTGAAATATTTTGTGAATAAACAATTGTACGGAACCATAAACTATATAGTTCTGTGTGTATTCTGATATTTGCGCACCTAGTCTACATCAGCTTTTTTTTGCGCTAGGTGATAATATCATCTCCATTGAGGATGTTATCCTCCCTTCTAGGTAGCAAAGAACCTGAATACTAGTTCCTGATCCCATTAAAATCTGTGACCAACTCAATTTGATACCTGCTCCTTTCCAAACATGTAATTTTCTCTGAATGCAAACTTGTACCATACTGCAAACTGAAGTATGAAAACGCATATGTTGAATACCAACTAACACTATTGAAAATCAAAATTTTAATGTTGAAAAGATGCCCAATCCTCTAAGTTTATTTTCCAACAAATTTCTACCATGTTCTAATAAATTGGACAATCTAATTATGTAACATTAAAATTCCAATGTAGCCATGTAAGTAAATGACTACTTGAGTGAAACTTACAGTTAACTTCTACAAGCATAAATAAAAACATAAAAAATTAAAAATTAAAAAAAGACAAAATTGATACCCATGGTCCATGAAAAACAAAAAATCCAACTTCATGTTGATATCTGGGTAGCATCATATGTGCTCTAGCTCTGAAAATTTGTGGAGGGGCTAGAACACATGAGATCTCCAAGGCACAGAAAACATTTGGAGAAATTCCACCTGGAGCTTAAGTTATTCAAATAATTAATTATTTTAATGCTGACCCTAAGTCTAACTTAGGTAAATTAAATAATTAAAGTGAATTAATTCAAAGAGGTGGGTAAGAATGTTCTAAGTGACGAGGATCAAGTCCTTTCTAATCTTAGTCGTCGATTAGAGATTAGATCATGAGAATTGATTCATCCACAGGAAAATTATTAAAGGAATGTCTGGGATCTGTTGGAGAATACACACACACACAGTAGTAGTACTTGAGCTAAGTCTAAATTCTAGGGTGCGGCTTTCTAAGAATTTCAGAGTGAGCTTACAGCGTGTTGGATCAATTTATTGTGTAAACTAACGCAAGTATTTATTATCAATCCAGGATAGTGGAACTTAGAAGCATCCCCAAAGTATATGGGTTTAAATTATGATCAATTTAGAAGATGATTTATCAATGATTAAGGAAATGCATATTACAAATATAAATCTAACTTAAAAAATTTCTAAATTCAAGTGTGCAATCAGAAGCAGAAGAATCTCCTAACTTAAGAGATTTGTTTGTCCTTCTCTAACAAGATTACTTCATGAATTAGAAATAAAAAAACTACTAATTGAGCAATAGATTAAGATACATGAAACAATAATTGAAGAGGCTATTCACTGAAGAGGTCCTGGTTGTCCTTCATCATAGATTCATTTATCAATAATGCTATTGTTGGAAACATGAATTCAAAAAAGCATTAAAAGCATGTAAAGATGAATTCTAGCTTAAGATCTCAACCAAATAGAAATAATGTTTAACTTAAACATTTGTTTGTCATTTCATATATAGAATAAGAATGATAATTAGATTCATCAACACTCATAAATCATCATCTTCAATAAAATAAACAAGTTAAGCATAAGCAAACTAATTTAGAAATTGCAACTACAAATAAACTAGGAAGTGCACTTAGCTCAGTGTGGGGGCCCTCCACCCTTGCATCATACACTAAAGGTGTTTTCAGCTACTTAAAAATTCATTCAATCAATCAGCATAAAAGACCATTAAATGGAATAGAACAAATCTTCAATTAGGTGTCCAAATTTTTAGAAAATAATAATGTTAAGTGATACAAATTCTACATATCAATGCCTTCAAAGTTTAAGGCTTAAATAGATAAAGTATCCAACCAATTCATCTAAAATATCTCCTATAGTCATGACTATCCCTATCTTATCCAATCAGGTCGAATTCATCCATCAGATCCATCAAAATCTCGAAAATCCCACAAAATAAGAACTTTGACCTAGTTCCCAGGGATCCTCCATAAAAACAGGTCTTGTTTGATCGCCTTTGATCGGGCCTATTAAAGCTTAGTTTGACTATACCAACAGGTGTACACTTAATCTTAGTTCCCAATACTTCTAGAAATATATCCATCTCGAGCCCAAGTGTCCTGCAAATATGCAAACCATGAGGCCATTACGGGAGTTTCTAATGTTGTCCAAAAACACACTTAAAATTCAATTTTTACAAAAACTTCTAAGAATTGAAAAACTTAATTTAAATACCTGTATATGCATTTATTGGGCAAAAAAAGGTGGATATGATTTTGTATAGATGGATATTATGGAAAATAAGATGTATTTCATAAAAAAAAAGAGATAAAAAATGAGGGCCAACATCTCCCCCAAGCTGATGTTCAAGCATGTCCTCATGCTTTCTTTTTCCTTTTGGACCTCCTGAGCTATGATGTTGATCCTACTCCTGACCTTGAGACTTCCTGTTGTGCTATATGTAAAAGAGAGTCTATATATTTTCATTTTTTTTCCTTGTAAATTGAGGCTTTGATCTTCTATTTATGATATTTGGCCTTCCAGGAATTTTTCTCTTTAAGCCACTTGAATGATTGTATGTAAAGAAGATTTTTTTGGCTTTCAACTTTCCCATTTCTTCAGTTATCTTCTCATTTTATTTAACCAAATTTTCATTACTTGTATTATAGCTTTCATTTTCTCTTTTCAGTTGCCTTTCCATTATCCTGCTCACCTCTAGATTATCAGTTAACTCTTTGATCCTACTAAGGTTTTGGTCTTCCTCCTTGGTATTTTTAGCAATTGATGTAGCCTCAACCTCATCATTTTCAAAATAAGAATCTCTTTCAGGATTTTCATAAACTTCTTGCTGCAACCTCTCAAGGATTTCATTAGCTTGTTTGGTTAAAGGAGATGTCTCTATGATTTTCACTTCTGGTTCTTTTTATTTGCTGCTTCTATCTATTGAATTCCTCTTTTTCTGTCTCCAACAAATGGTCAAGAATGATTTTTCCCTCTCTACCATGACTGTTTCATGTTGTTTCCTTGATCTGGTTCTTGGAAAGAGAGGTGAATGCACTATATTTCCTTTGTCTTGCATTGGTTTAAGTTTGTTTTCAAAGGCTTGCTCTACCAACTTATTTTGAATATGGAAATCTTTCCAAAACATTCCCTTAGTTTTCAACTGGTAATCAACAATGATTTTTATGAGTCCCTTGTGATAAATTTGGGATTCTTTGGGTTTGGTATCATATTTTATACTTTCAATCATCCTCATCAAGTTTCTATAAAAGAAGTAGGGCAAATTGATCATGGTATCTCCTTTAATATGTTGTAGCAACCTAATATGATATAGGTGTACTACATTATGTTTGCTATCACAAGTGAAAAACTTTTGTATTATCAAAAGTAATTCAGCCCAAGGTTCATTGAACCATTCCCTAGGAATCCCCTTTGACCTATAAAATGAACCCTTTATGTTCTTATCCAGGAATAAGGTCCAACCCTTCTCCTTGAAATGCAATCATTTGTGGTAAATTTCTCTTGATAATGGCGACTCTAAAGCTTCGGAAATAGATTTTGGAGTTAAAAGAATATGTAAACTACCCACCATAGTTTCATCTCGTTTTCAATTGTTTATAAATTCCCTTGTGATCTCTTCATTATGCCCTTTGAATTTTTGAAGGAACCTTATCAAGCCTAATTGATAAAGTTTCTCAACTATGTCCCTACTCCAATGTTCAATTTGAAAATAATTGGGCTCTGTTCTTGATGTCATATTGTCTGAAAACCATTTGATGTATCCATCTACTGTCATTAACTTCATTTTTGAAAACACAAATTCAGTACTAGATGTTATCACAATAGTGAGGCTTACCTTTGTTTGTTGTTTTTGCCAAGTAATTGAAATCAATCCTCTGTTTTCTTTGGAAGAAGTGAGCTTACTGCTTCAAACAGACACAAGATTTGATATAGAGAGGTATAAAAATAAAAATAAAAAAATCATGTTTCTATTATCCTACTCTCTATTTGATCCTCTGTCTCTTAAAAATAAAAATCCTCTACCTCTGTTTTGTAAAAAAATTTCCTTGTTTGATTGTGTAAAAAAAAAATGAAATTTTTTTATACAACAATGTCTTCTAACCCTTTGATTCCATAAAAAATTCCTTTTCTAAGGCAACGCTTTATGTATCTAATATAAGCTCACTATTTATTCAAGAGAATTTGTAAAAATAGCTAACTTATTTCATCAAAAATTATCATAAAATGAGTTCACTGTTTTCTTCAAAATTCAGTAGACTCTTCCCTCTGTTATGAAAAAATGCAAAAACATGTTGACCGTGCCTTTTAACTAATCATTCACCACAAAACCTGATTTGAATTCTCTTGCTGAGTGCGAAAATGAAATTAATTTACTACATAACCCAATTAAAAAAAATTGACTGTGCATTTCAAACTAAACTCTCCATTCTCTGTTTGCATTCAATTTGAAATAGAAAATTGTGCATGAAAACGTTTTTAAGTTTACCTGTC
Source organism: Pinus albicaulis (assembly GCA_034641835.2). Classification (NCBI taxonomy): domain Eukaryota; kingdom Viridiplantae; phylum Streptophyta; class Pinopsida; order Pinales; family Pinaceae; genus Pinus; species Pinus albicaulis. Next base: position 479,680,158 of record CM076574.1, read on the forward strand.
TCTGCAATGATCCTCTTGACTTTATGTTATGATCCTCATGATTTTCCTTTTAATTTACCTGGAGTCTCTATGTTTCAAGTAGCGCGAATCTTATCAAAATCTCACTCAATATCTTCATCTTTTACTCATTCAATAAATAGAGGATTTAGTGTTGACTGGTGGCATAGCGTTTACGAGTGGTGGTAATGACAAAACGTAAGGCAATGACAAGTTTTAAAAACTGTGATAGAAGATCTCCATTTATAAATCACAGTTTGTTCAACAACCCCGATATTTACTCATACAAACAATCATTCTTTTAAACAAGAAAATCGTAGTTTGCTTCTTACCTCGTTCTTCACGGGATTTTTTCCTCCTAACCGCATGCTTGCTTGACACATTTTCTAGATATGTTGGCTTGAAAAATTCGGTAAATTCTCCTTATCTATCCATTCTTCTCAGCACTATATCTCCTGCTCTCTTTGCTGCATTATATTTCATCTATTCTCCTCACAACTCTCCCTTGTATTCTCTTGTTTGTTTGTTTCTCATAGAGTTTCAAAAGGATGCATGTTTTTATTACACAACATTCCTTCTCTCACTGAGCCTTCGAAAGGCAATGATGGTAAAAAACACAGTGTGTTTCAGTTTCTTGAGGTCTTAGAAATGGCGGAGGTTCTCTCAACAGTTTACACAGTGTTGTAATATTTCATTTTGAATTTGTTTTGACCGTTCATCAACCACTTGACTGGTACATACGTGGCTTACATTTCTTGACTTATTTGGCACGCTGACTCCACGGTGTACATCTCATCATCGGCTTCACTTATTACGCAGTCCTTTTCACGTTTTTTTATCATTCTTTGCATTGATTACTATTTCCGCTTCCATTCTCCATTGAAACGCATCATACCTCATTCAATATGCGCCATCATATTTTCATTTCATTGCTTGTATATACATCACTATGCGCCATTATATTTGCATTCCACCATTGTCTCATCATATTCCCATCCATCCATATATGCATCATTTCCATGCATTGTTTTTCATAGCATCATACTTTAGGTTAGTTTGCATTCCATTGTTTGGATTATGATTGCTCTTTCGCTCTATTACCTTAGCTTAAAACCATATTTTATGATTGTTCTTTTACATTTTTTTTTTTGTGTTTTAAATTTAAACAGTTGCGCTATCATATGATTTAGACTTTAGGTTTTCTCTTTTATTTAATTTTTAAAATTGACCAATGAAATGGTCATATTTTAAAATTAAATAATTATAATGAAGCTAACCTCTTGTTTTTTTATTGTAGGTCCAACAACGGTTTAATGTTAATCCTTTTGTTTAGAAAAGTAGGGTAGGGCATGGTACGGATAGATTATGGAATGTTTATTGAGTAATTAGGGTAGTGGTATAGATATGGATCAAATAGGGTTAAGAACATAAGTGATGAAATGTAGGTGATGAAAAATTTAGATGAAATGTAGGTGATAAAAATGCATAACCAGTACTAAATTACCTTTTAGCAATTCTAGAATATTTTCACAAAAAATTGAATTTTTAAGAGAAATTTTTACTTACTGTACTCGTATTCCCTCAAACCATTTGATGTTCATGATGGTCATCGACATTGTGCTTTTTATAACGATTTTTTTTCCAGACTATGTAGAGACATATTCTGCTTCACATTTGATTTGATTTGGAATTATGTTGTTCAAGTCCCTTCTGTAGGTTAACTTTTTGACATTTCAGGTCCCTTTTATCATGATATCCAATATTGAAGTAGCTCAGGTCCCTTCTGACATTTGTATTTTCAGGTCCCTTTTGGCGTAATTTGCATAATGTTTAAAATTTTCTTTTGTCGCAATGATACAGGTCCCTTCTGGATAATTTTCTCAATAATAATTCAGGTCCCTTCTTTACATATTGAATGATCTGCCAGGTCCCTTTATAATTGGAATTCATATTCTTTCTTTAATTTAATTGCTGAAACTATTTTCATAGTTTTATTACACACCTTCTCCCAAGCTGATGTTAAGACTTGTCCTCAAGTCTAACATGTCTCGGAGGGTATATCTGCAAAAATCATAGTGAAGTAAAATGAAAACAAAAAGAGAATTGATATTGGCCAAACAAATTGGTTTTGTAATATGAATTCAAGTTTGTATTGTGCTAGTTTCCTGGATTTTCACAACCAAAATCTTTTATTATTTTTTTTTAATTTTTTAATTTAAAAAAAATATATATATATATATATATATATATATATATATATATATATATATATATATATATATATTCTTCTTCTTCTCTTGGAATTATGGGAGGCATATTGCTATGCTGCCCCATTAGTTCGAGATCTGAATCTATGGATATTTTTCTCATAAAATCCTCTTTATTTATAGGCTTATTGTAGACTTTAAGCCTATGCCCATTAACGATAAATGAAATACATGCTTTGTCAATTTTTTTTATCTTCAAAGCTCCATTTTCAAATATTTCTTCAATCTCATATGGCCCAAGCCAATGAGTCATAAAATTTTCTTTGAAATCTTTGAACTTGGAGTTCAACAAGAGTGCCCAATATCCTTTCTGAAATACTTTATTCTTTATGAATCGATCATGCCATTTGATTCTTTGTTCTTGCACAAGAAATGTGTGCCCTACTGCTTACTATCATATCTCATCCAGTTGATTTAATTCCATAATTCTTTGTTGTTGTGCCTCAGATAATTCCAACCCCAACTCTGATGCTAGCTTGAATGTATGTATTTGAAATTCTGTGGGTAATAGGAATTATTTTCCATACACTAGCTAATATGGAATGAACCCAGTTGTGCTTTTCCATGTTATCCTATATGCCCATAGTGCATCTCTCAATTTTTCTGACCAGTCCTTTCTGTTCATTTGTACAGTATTTGTCATAATGTTCTTTAGGACTTTGTTTGTTGATTCCACTCGTCCATTTGCTTGAGGATGATATGGAGTTGATTTTCTGTGTTTGATATTGTATTTCTCCATAAGATCTCGAACAATTTTTTATGTGAACTATGTGCCTTCGTCAGTTACTATCTATCTCGGAACTCCATACGTTACAAATATCTCTTCAAACAGAAAAGACACAACAATATCTTATGTTGCTCATGCTACTGCCTTTGCCTCCACCCATTTAGTTACATAATCTATACATACCAGGATGTACTTCTTTCCATTGGATGGAAGATTTACTTCTTTCCATTGGATGAAGGGTTTATTGGTCCTACGAGATCTAGAGCCCACTGTTCATATGGTTCAATCAGTACTTGTGGCTTTAATTTCATTTCATTTGATACCACAGGTCTACCAATTCTTTGGTAGTTGTCACATCTCTTTATATAGGACTTGGAGTCTTTGAAGATGGACGGCCAGTAGTAGCCAAGTTTTAGCACTTTGTATGTTGTCCTCTTGTCTGCAAAATGACCACCACATGGCTGGTCATGACATGCTTTCAAAATATCAATAATCTCATCTTCTATAACACATTTTCTAATCACTAGATCAACACCAGTATAAAAGAGATCTCCATTGACCCAACTATATCCATCACTTTCTCTAATTATTATTCTTTTCTGTTTATTTATGTAATATGATGGTAGGATGCGAGATGATAAATGGTTAGCTATATCTTCAAACCATGGAGTCTTGACATTTATAGAAAATAGATGTTCATCTGGAAAATTATCTGATACTGGATTTGGATCACCAAGTGAATGTAGTCTTGATAGAAAGTCTGCAACTTGATTATATTTTTATGGTCGATATTGCACAGTAATGTTAAATTCTTGCATTAATAACAACCATCTAGTTATTCTGCCATTTATGATTGATTTTTTCATTAAATATTTTATGGTTGAATGATCCGTGTGGATGTAAACTCGATAACCTGTTATATAATGTCGAAATTTATTAACTGCATGTACTACAGCTAACATTTCTTTTTCTGTAATAGTTTAGTTCAATTATTCTGGTGTTAATTTTTTTCCTATGAAATATGTGGCATAATTAAACTGATTCTATTTTTTTCCAAGTGAGGCTCCAATAGGAGTATCAGATGCATCTGTTGAAATGTGAAATGGAAAATACCAATTAGGTCCTCGAAGAATGGTGCAATTGACAATTTTTCTTTTAATTTTTCAAATGCATTTTGACAATTACATGTCCATTGGAATTCCACAAATTTCGAAATTAACTTGAATAATGACAAAGCTATTTACTGAAATTTTTAATAAATCTCCTATAGTAGCCTACATAACCCAAGAAACTTCTAACTTCATTTTTTTGTTGTGGGTGGTATTAAATTCACAATGACTTGAATTTTTGTTGGGTCCAACTTGATTCCTGAAGAAGAAATATGGTGTCCCAACACTATTCCCTCAGTTAACATCATAAAAAAAAATTCATTATTGGGAAAATCTTTGTGTTTATTTGTTTTATGTTTTATGCTCTCGCTATTGTTTATTTTTTGTTTTAAGATTCATTCGTAGATAATTTATGTTCAGGGTTAAAACCTACACTTGGGATCAGAGTTGTTTCGGCTTCAAGGGGATGCCTTTGCTGCTGAGGGTTTTTTGCTTGGGCCTGTGGTAGACCCTGTTCAGTGGGAGATCTGCGAGATCAATTCTTGTGGTGAAAGAAGATGGCGAGCAGTAGAAAGATAGAGATTGATAAATTTAATGGTTAGATTTTTGAGTTGTGGAAGCTCAAGATGGAGGATCTGTTGGTGGATAAAGACCAGTGGATCGCGGTAGATCTAGGTACTAAACCAATAACAATGTCAGATGAAGACTAGAAGAAGTTGGATCGGAAGGTGAAGAGCATAATACGGTTGTGTTTCTCTGATTCTGTATTGTTGAATGTATCTGGGGAAGCTACGATGAAGAATTTGTGGGACAAAATTGGGACTTTGTACCAATCTAAGTCTCTCGTGAATAAATTTTTCCTGCGGAAAAAGCTGTATAACCTAAGGATGAAGGATGGAGACTCGGTCACAGAGAATTTGAATGCCATCAATACAGTGGTAATTCAGTCGTCATCTGTTGATATTAAAATCTCAGATGAAGATAAGTGCATCCGTTTGTTGTGTTCTGTACCAGATTTGTGGGACAGTCTGGTTATTGCAATAGGAAGCAATACAACTACCTTGAATTTTGATGACATTATCTCATCCTTACTGTCGGAGGAAATGAGACAGAGAAATATGGAGGGCCATAATGGAGATGCCTTATCTATACGAGGAAGGTCCCAAAACAGAAATAAGAATAAGGTTTCGAGTGGGAGATCTAAATCTAGAAAGAGATCTAAATCTTCTAGAAAGTTTGTAAAGGTGTGCTAGAAATGCGGAAAGGAAGGGCATTACAAAAAGGACTGCAGATCTAAAGCTCCTTAGAAAGGAAAGGGATATGATGACGCTCCTTCTGGAGAGGAAAAAACCACCTCAGATGAAGGTGGGGATGTGTATTAGGCTTCTTCTTCAAATATACATGTAGATCATGAGTCATAGTTGATTGACCCGGGTGCATCCTTTCACTTCACTCCCCATAGGGAGTGGTTCTACGAGTATGAGAAATATGATGGTGGTGATGTCTTCCTAGGGGACGATAGGAAGGCCAGAATCATCGGACGTGGAAAATTCAATCTGAAGCTGCAAGGTGGAAGGAATAGAACACTTCCTGGTGTTCTGCACATTCCTGCATTGGCCAGAAATCTGATTTTTGTAAGCAAGATGGATGATGCAGGTGTAAAAACAGTGTTCGAGAAAGACACTTGTAAGATGGTTCGAGTAGCACTGGTATTAATGCGGGATTTTGGATTGGAACTCTGTACAAGCTTTAAGAAAGCATTGTTATTGATACGTGCAATATTTCTGTGGTTCCTGAAAGTGAAGCGGAAAGCCTAACGGTCTTTGGAGAAAAGACCATGCTATGGCATAAAAGGCTTGGAAATATTGGAGAAAAAGGCCTTCAGATACTGCATGGAAATGGTATGGTAGAAGGTATATCTAATTTCTCTCTGGATTTAAATTTCTGTGAACATTATGTATATGGGAAACAGAATCAGGTGAGTTTTCCTTCTGGTGCTTTGAGGGCGAACAAGATATTATAACTTGTGCACAGTGATGTGTTTGGACCTGTGTCGGTTCCATCACTGGGAAAGTCTGTGTACTGTGTTTCATTCATAGATTACTTCTCAAGGAATACATGGATATATTTCTTGAGGAATAAATCTGAAGTCTTCGACAGATTTAAAGAATTTAAGGCTCTGGTGGAAAACTAGATAGAGAAGAAGATAAAGGTGTTGAGGACAGATAATGGTGCAGAGTTCTGCAAGAAGGAATTTGAAGATTTCTGTAAGAAGTGTGGTATAGCACGGCAGAAGACTACTCCATACACACCTCAGAAAAATGGAGTGGCATAGAGAATGAACAGAACATTGATGGAAAAGGCAAGAAGCATGCTTAGTGGTACCGAGTTAGGAAAAGAATTCTGGGTAGAGGTAGTGGAGACTGCATGTTACCTGGTTAACAAATCACCTTCATCAGCATTAGAGGATAAAAATCCACATCAGGTATAGACTGGTAAGAAACCCTCTCTTTCACATATGAGGGTATTTGGATGTGATGCATATGTACATGTTCCAAAGGAAGAAAGGACCAAGTTGGATAATAAATCTGAAAGGTGCATCTTTATTGGGTATAAGGATGGTTTAAAGGGTTACAAGCTTTGGAACCCAGAAACAAGGTAGGTTGTGTATATCCGAGATGTGGTGTTTAGAGAGGTGAAATATGTTGTTAAACATGAAGTCCTACCAAAGGAACCTGAGAAGATAGAGTTTGAGCTAAAGGAGGATGAATCAGACTACAACTGAACAAGACTGAGAAGAGGAAGAGCCACAAACTCCAGCTATGAGAAGATCAGTTTGGGAAAGAAGGAAAATAGAAAGGTATAGTCCATCTACTTTCTGTTCAAGTTTTTCCTTAAATATAACTGATGATTATCCCATAACTGTCAGGGAGGCAATAGATTTAGAGGATGGAAAACTCTGGAAGGAGGCCATGGTTGATGAAATGGAATCCTTGCACAAAAATGAGGCATGTGATCTGGTGGAGTTGCTGGCTGGAAGGAAGCCCATTAGGAGCAAATGGGTGTTTAAGAAGAAGATGAATGTAGAAGGAAAGGTGGAGAAATAAAAAGCTCGGTTGGTAGCAAAAGGTTATTCCCAGGTTTTGGGAATTGATTTTGGTGATATTTTTTCTCATGTTGCTAAAGTTGCTTCTATTAGATTACTTTTATATGTTTCTCCTGCATTTGATTTTTAGATAGAATAGATGGATGTGAAAAAAACATTTCTTCACGGGGATCTAGAAGAGGAGAGCTACATGAAACAACCTGAAGTCTTTATGGTGAAGGGGAAGAAAGAACTAGCATGCAGGTTAAAGAAGTCTTTATATGGGTTAAAACAGTCACCAAGGATGTGGTATCAGAAATTTGATACCTATATACGGGGACTTGGCTTCACCAGAAGCAAGGAGGATCACTATGTTTATTTTAAATTAATTGGTGACCGTGTTATTTATTTCATCTTTTATGTGGATGATATGTTGTTTATTGGCAATGACAAAGAAATTATCCAAGATTTAAAGACCCAACTGTTCTCCAAATTTGACAAGAAGGATCTTGGTGCTGTAAACTATATTTTGGGCATGGAAATTAAGAGAGATCGGGCAAAGAGGAAGATCTGGCTAAACTAAAGGAAGTATGTTGAGACTATATTGCAGAGGTTCAATATGCAGGATAGTAAACCGGTGAATGCTCCTATTCCTGTAGGTGTAAAAATGTTTGCTGAACAGTATCCCAAGACACAAGAAGAAGAGGAGGATATGCCCCGTGTTCCATATGCAAGTGCAATGGGTAGCCTGATGCAATGGTCTGTACTAGACTAGAAATTGCACATGCAGTGGGAGTATTGAGCAGGTTTATGTCAAACCTAGGGAAGGAGCATTGGACATCAGTGAAGCGGGTTTTCAGATATTTGTGTGGCACTAATGATTATGGCTTGTGCTACCATGGAAGACCAGGATTGAAAATAGTGTTGTACATTCCTGGTTTTGTTGATGCGAACTAGGCTAGAGATCTAGACCAAAGAAGATCTACAAGTGGGTATGTGTTTATCCTATTTGGAGGTGCAGTCAGTTGGATGAGTAAAAGACAGTCTGTAGTGGCTCTTTCAACTACAAAGGCAGAATACATGGAAGCCACTCATGCAATCAAGGAAGAATTTTGGTTGCAGAGATTGTGTTCAAGTATGGGGTTGGTGCAGCGAGATATAAGGATAGACTGTGATAGCCAAAGTGCAATTTTCTTGGCTAAGAACCCTACATATCATTCAAAGACAAAGAACATTGATGTTCAATATCACTTTGTGAGAGATATGGTTGAGGATAAAAGGGTGTTGCTGGTAAAGGTGGACACTTTGAAAAATGTTCCATATGCATTGACGAAGTTTGTGAGCACTCAGAAGTTCTCTTAGTGTAGAGAAACAATGGGTGTTGTTGAGCTGGACTAAGCTCTCTTGTGGCCCCCATGTGGAAAGAAAATAATGAGTGGGAGAATGTTGGGTATCTGTTATATTCTTTGCACAACTAGTCCCACGTGCTATACGTTGCACCGAGCGTAGCTCCCCGGGAAATATTTTTTGGTGTGTGGACTGACCCATGGTTTTGTGCATGAGTTTGCACAATGTTTTAGGGGGCGATGGTTTTCGGCCCCTAGTATTTTGTAGATCCGGCCAAGGGAACTACGATTATGTTCTAATCTAGGGTTAATGGATTGGGGTTTATGTATGCTTTGGCAGGTATATATATGTGTTGTAACACTAAAATGAATATAATGAAAAATCAAGCTAGTCATCCCGATTTGGGATCTAGGGGAAAATCTTTGTGTTTATCTGTTTTATGTTTTATGCTCTCGCTATTGTTTATTTTATGTTTTAAGATTCGTTCGTAAATAATTTCTATTCAGGGTTAAAACCTACAATTATGCCATTTATTCCATTATGCCATTTATTTTATCAGCAAGAATATGTCTAAAACCGAGTTGAATTATATTGTTACTGAGAAGGAGATGTTGGCCCTTGTCCATGCATTGAACAAATTCAGGGATTATGTCACTGGATATTAGACCTTTGATCACATTGACGATGCAACCATCAAGTATTTAATGAAAAAACTGGATGTTAATGCTAGAATAATTAGATGGTTGTTACTTTGGTAGAAATTTGATTTGACTATTGTTGATAAACCTGGAAAGGAAAATGTTGTTGCAGATTTTTTGTCCGGGTTAGTTCTCCCTGAAGTTGAATAAGGAATGGTGGATGACCAGCTCCCAGATGAACACCTCTTTTCCATATCAACACTCTCACCATGGTTTTCTGATATAGCCAACTACTTGGTTGCTGGAAGGCTTCCTCCTAATATTTCATTCAGGGAGACGAGAAGAATCATCATAAAAGAGACCCCTTTCACATGGATGGGGGGTAATCTCTTCAAGCTAGGTCATGATCAAATCCTAAGAAGATGTGTGAGGGAAGAATAATTTTTTTATATCCTCTCTGAATGTCATGACAACCCATGTGGAGGCCACTTTGCTGCAAAGAGAACTTCTTACAAAGTGTTCCAGGTGGGGTAATATTGGCCTACCCTTCACCAAGATTCCAAAAGGTACACTAGTAGGTGTGACCAGTTCCAAAGGATGGGGAGGCCCACACAAAGGGATGAAATTCCTTTACACCCTCAGGTTTCTCTTGAGCCATTTGAAAAATGGGGCATTGACTTTGTTTGACCCATCGACCCACCATCCGGACAAAAGAAGTATATCATAGTCTAAAATGATTACCTGACAAAGTGGGCTGAAGAAAAAGAATTGAAGGTAGCAACTGAAGAAAAATTAGCAGAATTTCGAAGAGAGAATGTATTTAACAAATTTGGGTATCCCAGAAAAATAATCACTGATGAGGTATCATGGTTCACCTCTCACCTCATTGAGAATCTTTTAGGAATCACAAGATTAAGCATAGAACTTCTACTGCCTATCACCCTCAGGCGAATGGCCAAGTAGAAGTGACTAACAAAGCTTTAGAGAGTATCCTCCCCAAGGTTGTGAGCAGCAGCAGAAAATATTGGGCAGATAGATTGGTAGAAGCTACTTGGGCCTACAACACCACTTGGAAGACAACAACAGGACTCACTCCTTATGAACTAGTCTATGGTAAGAAATCTCTACTTTCAGTTGAGTTTGAATTCAATACATTAAGAATGGCTATTTAATTAAATATAGGCCTAAAAAATGCCCAAAAAGAGAGGTTGTTGCAACTAAATGGATTGGATGAGTTCAGAATGCAAGAACTTATTCACACAGAGGTAGTTCGGCTGCAAAGGAAGGTATGGCATCACAAGAACATCAAAGAAAATACCTTCCAAGAAGGATATCGGGCACTATCGTATGATTCAATATTTAAATACTTCAAAGGCAAGCATATGACAAGATGGTTGGGGCCTTACATAGTGGAGAATTGCTTTGATAATGGCACAGTTCAAATCAGGACCATAGATGAGGAAGGGATCCCCTTGCTTGTCAATGGTCACAGGCTTAAAATTTACAAAAAGCCTTTGTCAAGGGCATAATTCACTAATTCAATAAGCAGAGAGGTGTATGTGATGAGGAACTCCATAGTTTCCCACAACTTCTGATAGAAAAAAGAAAAAATAATAAGCTTGTGGGTTGAAAACCTCGATGGAGGCAGCTCACTTGCTCTAAAAAATATATATAGAATAATAAAGGTCCATGGGTGAAAAAATATCTGAGGTGCCCAAGGAAAGTTTTTGGGCTTAAAACCTCCATGGAGGAAGCCCAATTTCTTTCCAAAAAAAAAAGGAAGAACAAACCCAAATTTTTTTTTATCTCCATCACTATGTTTTTATGTGTTTGCTATTTTGCAGGTTGATTATGGCTTCTGGAAAACACAGCGAAGCATTCATCATCCTTTCCCTTCTTCTATCTCGTCGTCCAACCCATCATTCACTCCATTCATCTTCATAACTTCCTCTATCACCTCCATACACCACACTCCTCCATTCCTGAGCACAATGTAGCAAGAGAAGAAGCACACAAACAGACTGCTACAAGCATGAAGAAGTTCCTGCAAAAATAAAGTTGTTCATGGACTGACAAGAAGAACAACAAGGGCAGATGCATAACAGACTCTAGGAGAATGAGAATGCCACCCATGGCATCTCAGGCTCCTCATTCATCACGCTAGTCATTCATCTCAAGCTCCTCATTCAACAAGTTTCCCATTCAACACACTCCTCATTCAGCACGTTGCTCACTCAGAGAATAGGATATGGTGAAGAACACAACATCCAAAAATGCTTGTCTCAAACCTCCAACTCCTGCAACCGCCTTGGAAACAACAAGTAAACTTAGGTATAAGCTCTCACCCCTTGCTATGGATTCATAATAGCTAGAAATAATTAATTTGTAGACTTAGAGTTTAAGGGGAAGAAAGGTGGCTAGTTAACTCGACCACCACAGTGAGGTATGACTGGAATAAAGCTGGAAGTACACACCACATGGGCATGCAAAAGAAAATTTTAAATCAATGGATTGGAGGAGAACGAGGGAAGGAAAACATGTTGTCCATCCTGAATTAACAAGGAGGAGGAACCAATTGTCTATGACAGAACTGGAGCTGAGCAGAGTTATATTGGAACTCCAATTCAACTGCATCATCGAATAAAAGGAGATGTCGTCTCATCCAAACCAATGAATTGACAATTTTTAGAAGGAGACGACCGACAGAATCACGTAGCACTTGAAGAAGAAGAGGAAGAACCAAAAGAAACAAGAAGAACCAGAAGAAGAAGAGAGAGAGAGATAAAGGGCCACAACAAAATAGAAGAGATGGCCATAGAAGTCACAAAGATAGAAAAAAGTGGGCGAGACACAGACTCACAACCCAGCGCTACATCCCCTCACTACAAAAAGAGAATTTCCACCATGGCTCCTATGAGCTCAAAAAGAATAAGGCAGACCTCTAGGTATTCCCGAGCTGACACGAATCAGAGAAAGCCAGAAACTCTGCCCTTAAGCTCGATCATAATTGAAGTATCAACAAGGGGGGAGGAAATAATCAAAGAAATATTTCTAGAGCAGTTGCAGAAGGCACAGGTAGAGAATGTAGTGCTAAATGAAAAATTGTAGCAAAAAGAGGAGCAAGTAGCCACCATGGAAGAATTATGCATAGAAGCCCTTCAGTATAGATTCCCCTCTGACTCATATGATGTGTACCTCAAAGAAAAATGGATTCTATTTCAAATCAACACTCTAGCCTCCCATGAATCACTCCCTTTCCAAGATTGTAGGCAATTCATGAATTTCTACAAGCAGGCCAACATAGTTGATCAAGCAAAGATGGCATAATTTTATATGTATAACTTTATGCTGACAAATTTGGAGATTTGGGACCCCAATCCTACAATGGGGGATATGCAGTTAATGGCTCTATCATCTTGGATGGTGAATGAGGACAATAGAGCCAAAGCAATATGGAAGGTCATGGGAAGAAGAAATAGAGAACCCTTATATCTCATACCAAAAGTGTTCAGCCCAAGAGGAGTCATCCTTAACCATTGATATACTGAAAAGGACCCTGCACTCGCTAAAACACTACAAGGAAAAGACCCTCTAGCAGATGTTTTTGAGGAACCCCTTATAAAAATACCCCAGACATCTATTTATAGCGAAGGTTACTATAGGAGGTTGGTGGGCAGAGGCTTTTGCGGATGTTTTTCATCGAATGCGCTTATCATCCTCAACCGCACCGGTGTGCACAAAATATTGGCACACCGGACACTATGCGCTCCGTACACACCCACACAGTGCATCTTATTATTATAGCGCACCAGTTCTTTACAACTCTACCACACCAGTGCATCACAAAATATCGCTCCAAAATAGCAACCGCCTGGTGCGATCTTGAGAAACCGCACCAATACACCTATAAAACTCCGCGCACCGAAACAAGGTTAAATTAAAAAATATATATATGGCTAAAAAATCACATTTTCACTTTTCTCAGTTCTCCAGAGCTCTCAAGCACTGGTGCAATTTATCCTTGTCTGAGCCGCCCTGACATCGATGCTCCCATTGCACCCATTGCATGCACTGCTGCTGTGCATTTCCCACCAATCTCCAGCTTGAAGTTTTCAAAATGGTGGGCAAATTTTCTTTTGCAAATTCTATAGCCAATATGCCTCCTCAATGGCCAAATGTACAGGTATTTTTCTTGTTTTTCCATATTAAGGTTTTTAGCGGATTATAATTTCAAATAACCTTAAAAATAACCATCTAAAAGAAAAAAAATTGTCACACAATGCGCTCGAGCCATTCAGCTCGCACCGGTAAGCGGTGCTGCCTGTAAATTTACAAGCCACACCACAACTGGTGGTAACAGTATCCACACTAGTTCCAGGGTGGTATCAAAAGATGCACTGTGTTATTTTAAAATTGTTAAAAAAATGTGGTGTGGTCGTTTACCCGGCCGCACCGTTAACCATGTGGAATAGCAGCAACGCGTTGCGTTGAATTAAATATCTGCCCCGGGGCGGGTATTTTTTTAGCGCACCGCATTCGGAATTTCGATAGGGTCAACAATGCGGTCTGGTAAAAGACCACATCGTTTACTATGTAAGGATGTCAGGAGGTCAGTGTGCTGACCCAACTATACGCGTTGGGGCGTAGATTTTAGTCAGCGCACCGCACTCCTGACATCGTACATAGTCAACAATGTTCTACGAATTTTCAGGTGCACTGCCACCGATGCACGACAAAAAAAGACGCACCGGAACCAGTGCATGACTATTTTTTGTGGTGCACCGACTGTTTTTTTTTTTTCCCAAAATAAATTAGATATGTATATTCCTAAATACATGTCTCATTTAATAAAAAAATTGTATTTAATATGTCAATCATTTAGAGAGAATAGGGAGAACAACAGCAACAACAGGCAGAGCAGTATGACATGGTTCGCCTGTGGGAGGCACGAGAGAGGGAGAGAGATGTGTACCTTTGCCCTATTACAACAGCTAACTAGGGGCTCCTAAGGCAGGTAGGCCTACCCAAGTTCTATGAGGAAGCTAATTCCCTAAAGGGCCATGGTGTGTATTTGAGACATCTTATCCGCAGGTGGAATGCCCAACGGTAGGTTTTCTGGGTTGGTTCTAACCAGTGGTACATGCCCACTAAGGAGGACACACATTGCATTACAGGGCTATCGAGGAGAGGGGTGGATTTTCCCTCATTCCTAGAGGTGCCAGTTGGCTATGCAACAAGGAGTCAGTTGGTGTACTCCCAGAGATACATTAGTGCAGCTATATTGTCTCCTTCATATTTTCAGGTCTTCGGAGGTTAGTTACATATTGGTGCATTTGGTAGTGAGGAGGTGAGGTGCCTCTCACTTATGATTTACCATTTCACACAACACCAGTGATGGGCAATGCATTAGTTGCTCACTTCTATATTATGTTGATTCTTTAGTACAAGAGCCATGACTTGTTAGGTGCTCTGCCATTTTTTTGCGGCAGTTCTGTACAACCTTAGATAGATGTCGTGCTCATGCACAAGGGAGGGTCAACTTCCCTTTCGCTTCAGAGATTTTTTGTTTATTTTTTGAGAGGTTTCCAGAGATGAGGCCTACTTTTGTTCGGCAGCCTCGTACGCCAATTTTCAAGGAACAAATGCACATGTGGGGGAAAATGATGCCTAAGAGGGGCGAGGCTATGTTTCAAGCAAGGATATCACACGATGCATTGGAGTTCCTAGCCAGTGTTGACGAGCTGCATCCCTTTATTATGGTCCCTTTTCCTTATGTTGGATTGGATTGGTGAGGGTGTGCCAAAATCCTCTTCACAGATGATGAGCCTCGAGATGATAGAGATAATATTATTGTTTTATTTAAATTTATTCTAACATTTCTTTAACTTGTTTTTATTAAATTGTGTAATGAAATTTTCTAATTATTGTTGTGTACTTGTATATATTTTGCAGAAATTGGGTCTTTTGATGGCGAGGGCATGCCAGCACCACCACATGATCCAGGTGTGCATCCTGATGATGACCAGGGCATGTCATATGTCAAGGATCATCAGGAGGCCGGTGCTCTTGCTGGTGCACCAGTAGTGCCTTTTGCTAGGCGCGGTCGGCTTGATAGAAGATACAGGATGGAGTTGGGCAACCAACTCACTTCATTGATTATTGAGGCGGGCATTAGGCCCGCTAATATGAGAGACATACAAGTCAATCGTAGGCTATTACATATGTGGAGAGGCATGTTGCATGACATGTACAACTTGATGTGGCATGTCGTAGGAGCTATGACCTTAGTTACGTGACTGAGGAGGACCATTGCATGTTATAGGCATGGTAGAGACGTAGCACATGATCGACAGTCCATGAGCAACGACTCATCATCTCATGATCGTTCACCTCACGCCACACCAGATGAGCAGCCTCCACTAGAATCTACCAGCAATCATCATGGAGAGCAGGATGGACCATCAGCCACGTCCAGTCAGCAGTGTGCAACATCCAACAGTACTCATGATCATGTGCGGGTTGGACCATCGACCGTGAAGGTTGCACCATTAACTAAGCAGGCCTCGACTAGTACTGCTATTGATGTTGTACCACTAGCTGATCCAGGACATTTATATTACAGTTGCATTGTATAACATCATCACAACACAAATATCAAATATACATCTCATGTCAAATAAATCATGCTATCACATACACATCTATCTGTAGGCTGCACATTAAATGAACATATCTAACATGACCTAACAATACACACATCATGATGATCGCCAACATATAAATTAAGTACAACTGCAACATGAACATTGTAATATATATATATATATATATATATATATATATATATATATATATATATATTATGTTCATGTTGCAGTTGTACTTAATTTACATGTTGGCGATCATCATGATGTGTGTATTGTTAGGTCATGTCAGATATGTTCATTTAATGTGCAGCCTGCAGATAGATGTGTATGTGATAGCATGATTTATTTGACATGAGATGTATATTTGATATTTGTGTTGTGATGATGTTATACAATGCTAATTATGTTTTGCTATATGATCATGATCATGATGATGTTAGCGAATTTGAATGTGTTTTTAGTCGAATATGATGTTTGTACGATGATTATCATGATCGTGATGTTTATTAATTAATTTAATATTAAATGATCATGATATTTATTAAATATTATGTCGTGATTGTAATTGAAATTTTAATTTTAATTAGTATGTAAAATTGTAAATTTTTATTTTTATTTGTAATTGTAATTTTAACTGTAATTGTATGTAAATTTTTTGTAAAATTTATATTGTAATTGTAATATTTAATTGATTGTGAAATGATTGTAATTGTAATTTTCATTGTAATTGTATATATGACAAATTGTAAAATTGTAAACGTAATTCTAATTGTATGTAAAATTCTAAAATTGTAATTGTATTTGTAATTCTAATTTTAATTGTAATTGTATGTAAAATATTTGTAAAATTCTAATTCTAATTCTAATTGTATGTAAAATATTTGTAAAATTTTAATTGTATTACTATGAAATGATTGTAATTGTAAAATTTTGATTGTAATATTTGTAATTGTATGTAAAATTCTAAAATTTTAATTGTAATTGTAATTGTAATTTTAATTTTAATTTTAATTGTAATTGTATGTTAAATATTTGTAAACTTTTAATTGTATTAATTTGAAAATTTTAATTGTATTAATTTGAAAATTTTAATTGTATTAATGTGAAATTATGTTATTAAAATTTTTAAATTTTTAAATTTGTAAAATTGTAAATAATTGTAAAATAATAAATCTAGAATAATATGAATTTTTGTAACATAATAAAGTTTAGAAAATAATGCAAATAAATTAATGTACTTTAGAATTATCATTATTTTACTATGATCTTACATACAAAAAAATGAAATTTATACAGTACGCCATTTTTATTAAGATCAACATAATTGCAAATTATCAAGTGAAATATTGATTTTAACATTAATTCAAAATACATATTATAATGTTTCGAAAAAAAGAGTCTTATAAGGTATAAGGTAATTAAGTCCTCTTCTTTATAAAAACCCATTTTAAAAAGTATAAATATTGATGAATTAATAACACATGTACCATTTCATATGTACTAATTCCCTTTAGAAGAATTCGAGTATATTACCATTGTGTTGCCTCTTGTGGATGCTAATTCCATGAACAAATTTTAGAAGAATTCGAGTATCAAGAATGCAATGGACAAAAGAGAAAAAAAAAACATTTTTGGACTATTTTTCATTTTATTAAAAGGTTTTTGAGATTTTTTGTGTGGTTTATGGGTTCATGGGATAATAGATAGTACTAACCATGTCGTATTGGGATTTTAGTTGAATTTTTCCTAGAAGCGATATGACCGAATCTTGTAGCTATGCATTTAAAAAAGAACCCATATATTTGAGAATATGATTGAAGACTCTTGTCATATACTTGAGCACTATTCCATATTCTGCAATTTAATGAGGGTTGGAGGGAGCTTACAATCCTGTATCTATTAGTAACTACACCCTTTGGTAGAACCAAAGAAAATTCAGGCAAATTCCTTAACGAAGTATACTTGCCATAATCAATTCCTTCGAGACCTCAATAGAAGAAATAGATATTCATGTCAAAGGCTCCTGTTGGCTCCTTTTCTTGTTGCAGGTTGTGGAAAGGTTGAAGTTTCTTTTTCTGAAAGAAGAAGAGGTGTATTTTTGAAAATAAATGGCCCAAATATTTTCATAGCAAAATGCACATTTCCAACATGTCTAAAAACTAAAATATCTCCAACTTCAATAAACTACTCAAAAACAAAACTTTCCCAACCATTTGTGAAAACTGGCCATGTCTTAGCATAGCACAGGTTCACATGCCACAATTGCCCACTTGGACCCTGTTGTATTGCATATTCACACACCCCAGATTGCATTCTCTCTACATAATCAATGGGGACTTCATGCAATAAACAAAATGCATTGGAAGAATAGTTATTTCCATCAAGAATTTATCCAATTCTAATTCTCAAGAATGAACATAATTCTAGATCTAATTGCATATCTCCATCAAGAATAAACAAAATTCTAATTCTCAATTTCTATGGTTGGAGTTCACTAAATTTTGATGTACACACCTAAAAGTAATTTCGGAGCCTTAACCACAAATCGATGCTAATGTACAGATAACCGCACCAGTGCATTTTAGTTACTGCGCACCGGGGCCATGTTATTAATGGACGCACCGGTGCGGTTCTATTAAGTGACGTAGCAGTGATGAATAACTCTCTTTGCTGGTGAAAAAAAGCATCAAATTTGAAAAAATGGGTGGCAAAATATTTTTTAACTGTTTCATAAAAAAAAAAAAAAAAAAAAAAATAAGACGCACTGGTACCTATTTTAACAAAAAAAAATCTGCATGATTTGCTTGTAGAACCTTAAAGCAAGGGAGCATGAGAGCACTGTGGAGTAGTGAAATATGTTCTAACAGAAGTATTCAGACAATCATAATTCCAAACCTCTAGTGATTCAAACCCTGTAGCATAGAATTTAAAATGGTCTCATGATTAAATTTGATTACTTTTTTTACTTTTTCTGTAGTTTTGTTTTTCATTTTTAGAAAAAATAAAAAATAAAAAATAAAAAAAAAAATCCATTTTTACCCTAAACTTCATTCTTTTTTTCTGCCCTTTCTTCTCCCTATTTCTATGATTTCAGAATTAGGGCTTTTAATTTTAGATTTACATCCAACACATGAGACGACTTGCATAGTCAGATCCCAATCCATGTCGTCCCTTGCGTGAATTTTTGAAAAGAAAGGGTTTTTTCTTTTATTTTTTTTTATTTATCGTTGTGCCCTAAGTAACCTAGCGCACTCGTGTTCTGTATTATCCCAGTGCACCGCGCAAGTACTGTGTAATAAAAAATTTAAAAAAAAAATTCTAATTAGTGTGCCATATTTAAAATAGGGCACCAGTGCTCTAAGTTACAAGGGGCACACCGATAACTAGCTATTTATTTAAGGTGCACAACAAACATGTTGTTTCGCAAAAAATGTTTTATTGTGTTAATCGGTGCACCATGTAATAAATAATGCACCGCATCGGGTCTCCTAGTTGACAGAGAGCATCGTATGGTGGTCCCTTGTTTGCGCAGGGTGTTTATGTTACAAAAACTAATGGACAATTTTTATTATTTTCACTATGTTATTATGTGTGGTAGTTAACATGTAACACACTGGTGCTCCTTGTTGACATAGAGCACCTTACAGTCTATTATATTGTTTTTTGCGGTGCATTTATAAGACCGCCACACACCGACGTCGATGCGTCCATCATTAAAGGCGCACTGGTTTCTTGAGATTTCTTTTTTACCTGAAAAGTTGACAATTTATTTATAAATATATTAATGAATGATATGGTACAAGTTCCATATTGATAAATAAATGACTGACAAGAGATCAAGTAAAAACAATACTGATAACACATCAAGAAAAGAAAAAAGGGCAAGTTCTTTGTAAATTATTTACAAAAAATATTATTTTTGAACTATATGTAAGTTTAACTAATATTTATTGTTTACTATGTATCATGCAGAGCCACAAAATGATGAAGCTCGATAATATTATTTTTGATCTAGGACCATAAGAGCATAAAATATTGATGGAAAAATTGCAAAAGATGAATCAGGTGAATGAAAAAAATACTATTGATCCAATATGAGTTTCTTTTTTAATTTTCATTAACAATATACTTAAAATGATTAGATAACATGTGTCAAACATTCTATTAATTCACATATGTTTAATGTTCCACAGGGACCAACAACTTAGAAAATGAATGTTGTTCTAAGAAAAGAAAAAAATAGAACATGCAAATGTAAATGAATTTCTCCTTAGCTCATCTGGAGTGGTGCTAGAGGTTAACGAAAGGGGGGAAAACTTTTACAAAAGTTTGAGTGATCTAGTGGAACGAATGTATAGACGTCCTTTCCACTTACAATACAAAAATCAATTCAATGATCCAAGAACCAAATTTTATCTAAATTACAAGAAGAGTTTCCAGAGAATTGGTTAATGAGAAATGTCATACTTTTAATAGAAAAAACGTACAACAACAAAAAAGAAGGAATGAAAAAGTAATATTCCTTTAAATGTTTGTCTAGAATTATTTATAAATATGACTTTTTTTTATTTAGTTTTTATATATCAATATAAAAATTAAATAGTTTCTTGTCATGTCACATTTTCAGGAAGATTATGAAAATCTCAAAAGATGAATGAGCAGATATCAGAAATATGCCAGTAGGAATGTCCAAAAAGGTGTACAAGGAGATGGTTAAAGAAATGGAAAAAATTGCATCGCAGGAGGAGCTATCTCAACAACAACATGCTTCAAATATAATATGTAATCATTGATTTTTTTGATCATTAGGTACAATAAATAAACAATTTAGCATTAAATATTAATTTTCAAGTATTTTCTTGCGGAAAAGAAAAGAAAATGGAACCCATTCAGCATATAAAACAGGACAACAAGGAAGAAAAGGGTTGATATCTAATTTTGTGGGTAATTGTTACTTCCTTATAACAACTTAACTAGATTTCATTTTTTTTTTTTTTAAGTTGTTTTAAAAAAATCATCATTGAATGTCTTCAAACAGGTGCTAACATACAACGAAGAACCATTAGACAAATTGATTGAAATTGGGTTAAATATGGGCTGTGAGTATATCTTGGCATATCAAAAATTAATTGTGGAATTTGTAAGCATCTGTCGATCTTGTTTTACTTAGCTTCGTCTATAATTAATAGAAAAAAAAAACTTTTATATTAAATATATGATCTGTTATGGGGTTAAAACTTGCCGGAAACAAAGTATGGGACTGCGCCAACAGATGAAGTTTTGAAAGATGGCATGGTACGTGGTTTTGAAAGAATGTGTATAGTTTATGAGTCAATTGTTGCTATGGTACGTCATTTATTTTCGATTTACATTGATGTAATATATTATTTAATATTGCAATTTTCATTATTCTCACCAATGTATATACACTCATTACAATTTATTTTTATGTTTGTAGATGGAAGGTGAAGAAGAAGAAAACAATAAACACTGTGAACAAAAAATTCCTGAAAATAACCCTAGGCATGGAAGTAGCTCTATTAGTGACATCCGTTCAAGTGAAGAATAATGATCACTATGTTTGGATATCAAAGCAAGGCGTTGCATTTTTTGAAATATTTGTCTGTGAAATCAGACATTTTGTTTATTGTAATGGACATAGTGTCCCAATTGAAAGACAAAGGGATACCAATAACTGTCCTATTTTGTATGACAAAGATTGTCTTATATATATATATATATATATATATATATATATATATATGTGTGTGTGTGTGTGTGTGTGTGTGTGTGTGTGTGTGTGTGTGTTTTAATTTATTCTATTACATTCTCCATTGTCGCTATTGTGTTTTCCATTGTCGTTCTCAAATGCACTAATAAAAATTTAATTCATATCAATATTGTTATAAGATATATATGTGTTTACTTCTGATGAATAATGAATTTTAAAAAATCACAATAATTATGGTATGATATAACAAATTAATCCAAACATCACATTCAAATGCATTAATAAAAATTTAATTAATATGAATATTGTTATAAGATGTGTCGACTTTTGATGAATAATGAATTTTTAAAAATCACAATAATTGCACTATCACAAGTCGATGTTTCTAAAAAATACAAAATGAACACCGGTGCGTGTCAGTTACTGTACACCGGTGCGTTTGTATGTTGCATCACACCGGTGCGTTTCTACGACCTATGGGCAACGCACAAATACCAAAACCAATTAAAAATCGCGGTGTGTTTGTACAATATTGCGCACCATTGCTTTTATGTGAGACTACGCATCAGTGCATTTGTACGATGTATGAGCACCACACAAATACCAATACCAATTATAGAAAACGGTGTGTTTTTCTAATACGGTGCACCGGTGCGTTTCTATAAGTCTATGTACCGGTGCGTTGAGACGACCTATGACCACCACACAAATCCCGAGACCAATTAGAACAGCCTCATGCAGTGTATCACCAACACTGCGTCTAGTGCGGTTTGATACCTTGACAGTCTGGTGCATGCACTTTCGACTGCCCTGGGGCCACTGACTAGATGACACGCACCGGTGCGTTGAAACCTTAGTAGCGCACCAATGAAAAAAATATCCGTAATAACCTCCGGCCACCTAGTTTTTTTAGTTGTGTTGAATTTTCGTTAAAAGCTCTGCCAAAACCTCCATAGCCATAAATGGATGTTGTAGCAAATGTTTTTTTGACAATTTTGGCCAATTTTATAACACTAAAAACCTCCCTTATAACCTCCGCTAGAGGGTCTTTTCCTTGAAGTGAAAGCTACCTTCAGGCTCAAAAACAGGTGATAGGACACTTTGATGATGTTTCTAGGTAGATACAAGAGGAGTGCATTATGGCCAGCCAAAGGAGATGGAACAACCTCCCACATAGCCTCAAGAATAGGGAGTATAATACTCCAGAAAAACTGAGGGGTGCATTAGAAAAGGCGTCATTGTACAAGAGGGACATGTAGGCCAAAAATATTCAATGGTTGGGACTAAAGCACAACCCACCTTTGCTGCTGGGGCTGACTGATGAAGAGGACACAGATGCACACGATAAAGAATGGGAGAGTGCAGAAAAGAATGATGGATTTTACCCCCTTGGGGAAACTCCCATACTTCTTCCTTAGGAAGTCAGGGGGGATATCAAATCTTTGAAAGAAATGGAGGAGGATCAGTTGCTCAAAGGATGAGAAACCATTCTATAAGGGGGTGATGATGAGATCCATCATTATACATATTTCGAGGGGTTAATAGTCTCCTTTTTTCCTTCTTAGAAATTTTTTTCTTACATTTTTATTGTTATTTGGGTTTATGATGCTAGTATAGGTGGTGATTAAGGATAACATACTCTAAGTGCCTAATATAAGGTTGATTTTAGAAAATCATGATTTATTAAGAACTTTTATAAAGATTTATCAAAAAGACTTGGAGGAGACAACAAGGATAAATTATAGGAGGATTGTCCCCCCTCAAAGGCAGCCAAAGGATCTCGAGGATTCTCTCTAGAAATTCGAATTCCAGAGGCAGCCGAATCACTCAAAGAGGAGAGCACTCAATCCTGGTTTACTTGGAGTCCAATGCACTCAATCACCATTTTTCTAGGGAGCTGTTGGTAGCTTCCCTATAGAATAAATAGAACAGAGCTAGAGCTAGGAAGAGTTAGTCTATCCTAGTCTCGCTTCAATTTAGAATTATTGTTGTGAACTATTGAAGCTTTTTGTTTAATTCAGGGATCGAAACTTTCAGGGATGTATGCAATTATTATTTTATAAAATGAGAATACTTATTTCATTTTATTGATTTAAGTTTAGAGGGCTAGGCTTGCGGGTTAGGGCCCAATCCATGTGCTTCCTCTTCTCTGATGTTTTATTATTTCCTTTCTTCCATTAAGCTAGTTGTCTTTCTGTCATTTAAGTTAATATCTGCTTCCGATAGTTTCGTTACTATTTAGTTTTTGCGTCGTTGTAGTTTTTAATTGCTTATGCATAGTAAAATAGAGGAAAAACTCCAAAAGTTGTGGTCAAGCCTCCCCCTCTCATCTCTGTCAATAGAGCTCGAGTAGGGTAGACCTTCCCATAGGCCAAAACCATTGATTCATGTTTAGTATTTACATATTTTTGTTACGCTCCTAAGCCTTGCTTATGCACCTCCATTTCTTCCTGTTTCCCTCTCATTCTCCACTGTTGCATCCACCTATTCCCCTAACAGCACTTCAACCTTTCAGCTGCCTTATTCCTTTGTTTTTATTATTCACGGTCACCTTTACCTTTTTAACGCTTAATGCTAAAAAAAACCATCAAAACCCATCTTCCACCTTTCCTCCCCCAAATCCCCGCTACCTTACTTCGCATTTCGCACTTCGCATTGTTTAAGATGATCCCGTCAACACTTACCGCTCTTCGTGCCGATCGCGATATTGCATACACCGCAATACCACTTCACACTGCTTACCTTTTGCTTGAAGACTTACCACTCTCCTTTTTCGAGTGCCCACCATATTCCTTTGTTCTATCGATCATCGTCGCCTTACTCATTTTAACGCAAAAGTGCTTGAAAAACCATTGAAAACTAACCTCTTCCTTTCTCCTTGAAATTCCCGCCAATGTACATCGCATTTTACAAATAGAAACACTCATCTCTTACCTTTAAACACTTACCGCTTGTTCTGGCCGATTGCGATATTCAGATCATGCAAATCGCAAATTGCATCATTTACCTTTTTGCATAACACTTATCGCTTATTCTGGCGATGCGATAACTCCACCATGTCACACATCGCACATCATAGCATGCAACCTTTACTGCAACGTAAACCACATGTCACACATCTTAGTTCATTCCATTAAGACATTACCGCTATCCATTTCAACTTGCAAAGTTGCGATTGCGACATCGCATATCGCAACGTTTACCTTCATCACAGTCTGCCATCACACTTTCCCACTCATTTCCGCTCAAAAGACATTTCTTCCATATCATAAGGTTTTATAAGGTTTTAACCCCCATTGTAATATTCCCATTTTAGCACACAGCTAAATGAAATATTAAAATTTTGTTTTCATCACCTAGTAGCTAAATAAATTGGTAAGGAAGCCCATGCTTAGTAAAACAGGAATAAAATCCCTCAAATGTGAAAAGGGATAGTCATAAGAGCTAGATTTCACACCCCTATGTGTGAAAAGGGACATTTGCATGGAGACAAGGTCAAGTTTGACCAAGTCAACAGCGGTGGGAGAGGAGGAGGAAAACACTTTGATAGACAGCACAGTGTGAATGGGAAGAGGGTTCTTTGGTGAAGAAAACCCTAAATAGTGGGACCCATGGAGAGAGGGCTTTCACTTGTTTAAAAGGAGGGCAAGACAGCCATTATTTCTCATGTCATCTATTATTGATTTTATGGTCTATTAAGACTTTGTGCAATCTCCAGCTGTTTAGCTGAGTTGCAGTGCTGCTTAGCACAAGGATCTCCTACTTAGGAATCCTTCTCCTTCCAAGAGAGGCCTCTTGAAGGATCCTGTACTTTATTATCCACATTCAAGCTCAAGGCCAAGCCACCTCCTCCAGCTACAGCGTTATTTCTTCTCAAGTATAACATTGTGTTGTAGGGTGTTGCAGTGGAGGACCTCAACACCATTTCCGAAGCTGATTTTTAGAGGAGGGAGTTTCCATTCCTTTGGGAAGCTAGTGAGGAAGGTTTTAGAACTTATTGCAAATCTTAGCATTAGGTCAACTCATCCTCTTGCCCCTAAAATGCAGTTTTCTTCAGTGATTGCGTTATTTCTATTGAGCAATTGTTGTGGGGCTTTGCAGAGATGTTTGGAGGGTGAGATCTTTAGTGATAGGATCAGCCTTTCACTTGGAAGATACATTGGAGGAGGCATATTCAGTTTGGGCATCATCTTCAGCCATCTCCATCTAGTTCCATTTTCTGAGTTGCAGCTGCTACCCAACAACTCAGGCATTTTGCAGATTTTGTATATTATAGCCAATCCTTCGAGGATTGACTTGAGGTAGCCTTTGGGAGCTGAGATCTTCACTCCCAATGTTGTATGGGACATATATTTGTATATCCATGTATTTGACATATTTTATCATGTAGTTACTCTTATAAAACTGTGCAGTCATAGCTTGGGCACACTTGTGTCGCAGTGTTTTATCATAATTTATGTACTTGTCTCTTGACGCTGAGCATTGCCTGTCTTGAGTAACATTTTCCTCAAGATCTTGTATTCTTTTGTTGCTGCTATTACTTAATAAGATGGCTATGGATCTTTCTCACATTTATATGAGTTGAGTTCCACTGCTACTCCATTGTTGTGTTTGCATATTGCTGGGTCTCCAATTTGGGAATATTATAAGATATTCCTAACATTGTAGATTTTCCCTGTTTTGGGATATTACAGTGGTATCAAAGCTTCAATATTGGCTCACCCTATGGATCTTAGCCATGATTCTATCAAGAAAAGAGAATATTAAGACTCCATTATGTGGAGAGAGGAAGGAATATAAGCTTACAAAGCTTATTCCAAGATCTGTACAGAATATTCATGAAGATTTCAAGAAGATAAGGAGGGAGATATGTACAGAATCTCTAAGAGGGTTTGAAACTGAGTCAAACTATAGATTTTCTTATGGGGAGTGTGAGCATGCAGCCACACCCTATGATGCACAACACAGTCACATGGCCAGTTTTTCCATAAGGGAGAGAGAAGAATAAGGAATGCTGAAGAGGGGAAATCTTAGTGGTTTCTTGCATGAGTATGAATCTCAAACTCAGAAGTTTAGATATCATATCACTTTTCCAGAGTTTTGCAAGATCATGGTGAGAAGGAGCAAGCACCATAATATGGATAGATATCTTCTATCTATCTTTGATGGTTCCCCTACATGTTCAGCTAGGGCTTGGGTGGAAGAGCTAGACACCTTTCTGCAGCAGCATCAGATTTCTGAAGATGAAGCCATCAGAGTAGCAGCACTGCACTTTGGAGGTAAGGTCTATGCATGGTTTTTATTCGATTCCTTTACTTTAAAGAATGAAAATACTTCTTCCTATGCAAGGTTCATTAAAACTTTGATGCAGAGATTTGGTAGGAATAATTCTGAAACACATGTGGAGGAAACAAACCCATCTAAACAAAAAAAACCCTTGCATGTGATGGAGGAGACCATAGACTCAAAATCACTTCAAAGAACCATAAAGGAGGCTGATATATTGCATTATTCTTTGTTGGAGGCAAGACCTTCATCTTGTATTTTGGCACAAGGAGGAAAAGAGATCCCTTTTCCAAAAGAGGATCCAATCATTGGAGGGTTGCCCCCTCATTTTGAGGAGGCTAAGGGCAACAACGCTGTCATTTCTAGAGTTGATCTAGCACCTCATGCAGAGGAAGGAGGAGCTCTTTCTCCAACTAGAGGGATTCTTGCATATTTGCAAGGAAGTCCCCAGGATCTCATGTGTGGAGATCAAGGCACAACTCATGCTTTACATGTGCCATTGATGATTAGGTGTGGAACTATCGAGATATAAGGAGGAGATAGGGAGGATGACCAACATCAGGTCATGAGGAGCACACATCCCTGTCTATTTCATGAGCTTGATAAACCTAAGAGGGAGACTGGATTGCGTAGTGAGAGTAGGGACAAGTCTGTCCATTCACATGTACAGTCCACTCTTGAAATTTATGTTTCACTACATGGAGGGATTCCACCTAGGAGGCCACCAGATCTATCATTGATGGAAGACATCTTGTCTTTGGATTCACCACTCTTGGCTTTTGGAGAGGTGAAGATTTTGGAGGAGGACTATGGCATGAGGGATGTCAAAGTAGCAGGCAGTAGCATGAGGAGATCTTAACATGACAGATCACCAGTGTTGTCTCTTAGAAGGATTGATCCTTACTGGAGATCTCAACTCTTAGTAGAGTAATCAAAGGATCTTGGTGCATGCATGGTTCTCGAGGACCCGAATAGATATGATGAGTATATAGTGGATGATATGGTCATCTATTCACATGGAAGAGTCTTCTTGACAATAGCTTCTAGTCTCAAGGAGAAGTTGCTACTTGCAGCACAGGAGGACTTATCTTCTATGCACTTTGATGCATATTTCCATTTGATGGAGGAGTTCACTTGGGAGGGCATCCAGAATGACATATTTCAGCATATGGAGAGATGCATAACTTGGATGATGACAGAGAGGAGGTCACAGCCACTTCCCTACTCATTAGAGGTGAGGGAAAGATCCCAGTTGAGCCATTTCAGCTCAAGATCTCAAGTACATGATGGAGGAGGTATAATTTCACATTTTGTATTGTACTTATTTTCCTTGTTTGAGCAGCATGATGTATCAAGAAGAATTATCTCTTCTTGCATATGGTATGATGATGTACTTGCAGCTAATTGTAGCATTGACTTTGGCTATCCTTTTGGTGGTTTGTGGGTGAAGCCACATGATTCTTGGTGTGCACAATTGACACCACATTGTGACTTCATGTTTTCATCTTATGAGATGACTGTGGCAGCAAACAAGTGGCTGGTAAAACATTTTTTATCTCTCATTTTGATGTAGGCAAAGGATGCACTACGCTAATTCCATGAGTGGAACTATGATTCACTCTTCGATTGTCATTTGGCAACTTTTTTTCATTGTACTTTGCTTCCATACATTGCTGATATGCTTATGTTCAGGGGGAGCTTTGTTTGGAGAGTGGGCTTGAGATTGAGGATGCCCATTGGGAGGATGATCCTCCCCACTTTACATGTTGTACATTTCAGGAGGAACCATGGGCAAACCATGATTGCCACATTACATTTTTGTGGGATGAACCACTTAGAGAACTTGAGGAGGCACTTCATGGATAATGTGAAGATGGAGGAGTTAGCACAACCAACTCTTTTCCCTTTGAGGATGAGTGGAGACTCATCTATGAGCCACTCCATTTATATGAGCAAAACATATGGTAAGAGTATTGTTGATTTGCATAGTAATTTGTCTTTATGTATGCATCTCTTAACCATATATGTGCAGGGATTTGATCGAAGGAGGAATATTCTTCCTTGTAGATTTTGTGGTCAACATAAGGCCATTATGGATGATCACTCCCTAAGAGGATATGGGGAGGATATTTCTTATGGAGAACATACTTACATTTCACATTACATCATTCACTTTCTCCAGACTTGTGAGGAGATTGGGGCAGCAAGAAAATGGTGGGGAGGCCACCCATCATTTCATTTTCTATGGAAGTCGAGAGTCAAACTGCATTGGCTACATTTGAGGGATCATTTTCCTTCTCCCCTACTTCACAGGGCAGCCAACATGATTCTCCTTATGGTTCCCTTGGTTTATATTGCTAATGCTTTTCTTGGGAGCATGATTGGGGGAGAGACACATTGTGTGAATGTGTCCTTGGAAGGAGAAAACTCCCACACTCTTTTAACTACATGTTCTAGAGGGAGCATGGGAGATGGTACGGCCACCACAGTAGCACATTGGTTTCCTTATGAGGTGAGCCATATGATGAATGTGATGCCATATGATGATGACTTCCAAATCATCACATATGAGATGATTTGGGCCAACATCTTTCATAACGTTGGAGGAGATATCCTTAGAGGTCTTATCTTCATCCCGCCACTTGAGGGCAATACCATTGCAGCCCAGGATCAACGTACACTCTACACTTATCCTAAGTGGAGAGGAGGACAACATGGCGTAGGCTATTTTTTCTACCAAGATCAGATTTTCAGCCCACCTACACTACCAAAGCCAGAGGTGGAAGAGGATTTTCAGGAGTTTCCATGTTGGGAGGTAACTCATTTTGCATGCATGATTGCTTGGGGGATGGAGGATCCACACGAGGAAGATGTTCCTCAACACATTTTAGACTCCATGCCTTGGGAGGAGGATTTCCAGTTCTATCCTTGCAGTTGCTTGGGGACAAGCAACATTTGGGAGGGGAGGACCGTAATATTCCCATTTTAGCACACAGTTAAATGGAATATTAAAATTTTGTTTTCATCACCTAGCATCTAAATAAATGGGTAAGGAAGCCCATGCTTAGTAAAATAGGAATAAAATCCCTCAAATGTGAAAATGGATAGTCATAAGAGCTGGATTTCACACCCCTATGTGTGAAAAGGGACATTTTCATGGAGACAAGGTAAAGTTTGACCAAGTCAACAACACTGGGAGAGGAGGAGGAAAACACTTTGATAGACAGCGCAATGTGAATGCGAAGAGAGTTATTTGATGGAGGAAACCCTAAAGAGTGGGACCCGTGGAGAGAGGGCTTTCACTTGTTTAAAATGTCACGTATTATTGATTTTATGGTCTATTCAGACTTTGTGCAATCTCCAGTTGTTTAGCTGAGTTGCAGTGTTGCTTAGCACAAGGATCTCCTGCATAGGAATCCTTCTCCTTCCAAGAGAGGCCTCTTGAAGGATCATGTACTTCATTCTCCACATTCAGGATCAAGGCCAAGCCACCTCCTCCAACTACAACGTTATTTCTGCTCAAGTATAATGTTGTGTTGTAGGGTGTTGTAGTGGAGGACCTCAACACCATTTCCGGAGCTTATTTTCAGAGGAGGGAGTTTCCATTCCTTTGGGAAGCTAGTGAGGAAGGTTTCAGAACTTATTGCAAATCTTGGCATTAGGCCAACTCATCCCCTTGCCCCTACAGCGCAGTTTGCTTCAGTGACTACGTTATTTCTAGTGAGCAACTGTTGTGGGGCTTTGCAAATATGTTTGGAGGGTGAGATCTTCAGTGATAGGATCAACCTTTCACTTGGAAGATCCATTGGAGGAGGCATATTTAGTTTGGGCATCATCTTCATCCATCTCCATCCAGTTTCATTTTCTGAGTTGCAGCTGCTACCCAGCAACTCCGGCATTTTGCAGATTTTGTATATTATAGCCAATCCTTCCAGGATTGACTTGAGGTAGCCTTTGGCAGCTGAGATCTTCACTCCCAATGTTGTATGGACCATATATTTGTATATCCATGTATTTTACATATGTTAGCATGTATTTTCTCTTATAAAACTGCGTAGTCATAGCTTGGGCACACTTTTGTAGCAGTGTTTTATCATAATTTATGTACTGTCTCTTGAGGCTGACCATTTCCTGTCTTGAGTAACATTTTCCTCAAGATCTTGTATTCTTTTGTTGCTGCTATTACTTAATAAGATGGATATGGATCTTTCTCACATTTTTATGAGTTGAGTGTCACTGCTACTCCATTGTTGTGTTTGCATATTGCTGGGTCTCCAATTTTGGAATATTATAAGATATTCCTAACATTATAGATTTTCCCTGTTTTGGGATATTACACCCCTCCTTCCGCTTCTAAGCCTTTTTCAATTATCTCCTCTCCAAGGTCGTTTCTCACATTATACTCAATTTTTCTAAGGTTTTAACCCCCTCAGTCCGCTTCCAAACCTCATTTCATGTGTTGAACCTCCCATTACCCTATTTTAGCCCTTTTTCTTCCTCCAAGTTGTAAAATAAATATTTTTAGTTAGAATTAAGTCATGGATAGATTAGTTGCATGGATAGGAGTATGGTAGATAGATCATAGGATAGGTAGAGTGAATTTAGCCATTTGGCCAAGTTAAGTGTGGTTTAGAATTAATTTTCTTTCTGTTATTTGTTTTCTTCAAATTAAATTAGTTTCCTTTCTGTAATTTCTTTTCAGCAATTTAATTTAGTTTATTTCTGTCATTTAATTTATGAAATTTAAATTAGTTTAATTCTTGTCATTTCTTTTCATTGATTTAATTTAGTTTCCTTTCTGTCATTTCCTTCTAGCAATTTACTTTCCAATTGTTCTCATAGTTTAAGAAATAGCACCCTTTCGTAAAGAGGAATAGAATGACATGAACAGAATGCATCTGCTATGTATATAGCATTGTCACCTCAAATTTTGTATGAACCCCGAGTTGATAAAGTAAAGTAGGGCAGCCCATGGGAGTTGCGACACTCTTGGTGCAATACCAGGGCTCCCCAATAGCCAAACTCAGGATCTATGAGACAATAGTTTCAGTATGTCTGAAACGTTTTCATTAATATCCAAAATGATTCTTTACATGAAAAACCAGTGATATTCTCTCAAGATACAAGCCCTGTGTTACCTTACAAGTGATAAAATATATAGGAAAATACATATAATTGTTTGCATATTTCTCTCTGGAATTTAATTACAAATTACAATAATGCAATTTTTCAAAACAATCAAAGTGTTCGATCTCAAAATAGCAAGTCTTCAATTAAAAATATTCTTAGTATTCAAACCATCTGCCATCTATGCAACTTTGTGCCTAGAAATTCTCTTGAAATCTGCTTCAAAACAACCAACAAAACTGTATCATTTATTTTGCTCCTAGAAAATTGAAATTTGTCTTTCAAGGAAACACCTTTATCCTTCGAATATGAGATGGATGTACTCCATAATTTCCACAAAATCTAGAATAAAACTCGAGCCTGAATCCTTGACCCAGACAGAATATTATCATTTCTCTCAAATAAGGCTTCATTGTGACTTCATGAATTGTGATAGGCTCAGATAGTTTATTTTAATCATTTTTTAAAATTGTATTTGAATTTTTGTGAAATCCCCTAATAAATGATACTGAAGCATTAACTTTGTGTGAAATATGACTTATAACTTTTCCTTTCCAGCATCTCTATTTCAAACAAGAATATAAGGGAATATCTAGCTTTCTGCACAACAACTTCATGTGCTTCAAGCTGTCACCATTCAGGGTATTCAATATTCCTTAGGCTTTAACTATTGTTTTGAATGAACAAAGTGACAATTAATTCCCCACTCATACTTCTTACTAATCTCAATAAAGTGAGAGAGAATAGGTTTGTATAGAGGAAAGATAGCTGAGATCTATAGATTTCCAGTTTGTTGTGTCTATTGTCTATTTCTCTTGGGTTTCTGAGATTACTAAGAAATGTGTAATTTCTCATTTTGGTAATGAAGAATGAATTTTTTTCTACTGAAATGAAAAAAAAAAAGAGGCAACATAACTATCTTAGTGACTAGTTGCTCCTTGGCATTGTAAATTCCATCATCTACAACATGTCAAACAACCTACTTGAAGTAGCAAAGTAGAAATCACTAGCTCAGTAGCTTTAATTCTTTTAAATTTTGTGCTTTGCCTGCTTCCATAAACAACAGAAGCATGTGTGTCGTGATATTTTGTAAAATTTGTTACATTAAGATAAATTTTCTGAGCCAATTCTCTTGTGGGTGCTTGCTAAAGGTTTTTCATGATTAATGCTTCTAGAATCAATCATAGCCATTATCTTCTCTTAAATCTGCCATCAATTTTATGTAGGCTTCAACATCACATCTCTCATTTTGTTGCTCAAATTTGGACTGAAATTTCCTTTTTTTTGTTGATGATACAACCATCTTCACGCTGAATATTGGCTATGCTAATGAAAAGTGGTCTGCATATAATGAGAAATTAAATATAGCTATTGATTTTCATAGTCAAATCATGTACAAATATTTTCTCTCGTGTTGTGGTATAATGTCTAATAGCCTCTTTGAATGCAGAAAGCGTGGCGAGACATCGAACATTTCGATAGGGATATTAACAAGAGATAATATTTTCATTTGGTCATGAATAAACAAAATCCAAAATTCCAAAAATCCCCATTGCTTCATAAAATAACACATCTGTTCCTGAAGAATCCATTGATGAAACGTTTCCTTTTTATGCCGGAAATTTGGCATAGGAATTAGAGGTTAATCTTTAAAATAAAAAACTCCCATTCTATCCTTGTCAACCTGACAGTTGACAATGCACTCAACAGTTAACAATATAGTGGGATTTTCCATAACTTTCAATGCTTCCTAAATATTGTTGCATTAGGGTTTGAACAGATTTTCTTTAGCATTTCTTGGAGATTTTATTTTCTCTGAATTAAAACTAAAATTCTCTATCATACATTCTAAATACAGAAACTAATGAAATAGTGCCACATTTCCATTAACTATTCCAACTCGAAAATGAATTTGGAAATTAACCTTCTTACAGGTTAAATTCTGAAGTTTCTATGATTCACCGTTGATTTACTTTTGCGCCCAAATGGATGATAGTTGGCACTTACCTTGGTTGCTCCATATGCCACATGCAAAAGGGAACGGTTTCTTCCAGCATTAAAATAATTGAACGCCCACAAGTTCTCATCGTTCGTAGCTCGTGAGTCGATGCCCTTATAGGCTATTCCCATGCCTTTGGTCCATTTCTATGTTTCTTGTTTTAGTCTTGGCTTGTGACTTCACTATAAGTTGGAAAATTAAATGTCCCAAAAGAACCCTGCATATCCGTCCATCAATCCGAGAGCATTCAAATACTTATAAAACCAAAACCTGTGTGTTTTTAGATTTGGTCTTGGCTTGTGACTTGGAAAATTCCATCAATCTGAGAGAATTCAAATACGTATAAAACTCAAAAACCTTTGTATGTTTCTAGATTTGGTCTTGGCTTATGACTTGGAAATAATTTCTATGCTTGGTGTACCAATAAAAATTAAATGAACCCTGCATATGAGTCCATCAAAACGAGGGCATTCAAATACTTATAAAACCAAAAAGCCCCTTTATATGTTTCTAGATTTGGTCTTGGCTTGTGGCTTGGCAATAAGTTTGATGCTTCGTGAACCAATAAAAATTAAATGAACCTTGCATATTAGTCCATCAATTCGAGGGCATTCAAATACTTATAAAACCAAAAAGTGTGTTTCTAGATTTGATCTTGGGTTGTGACTTGGCAATAAGTTCGATGCTTCGTGGACCAATAAAAATTTAACGTCGCTTTGTATGTTTCTAGATTTGGTCTTGGATTGTCACTTGGCAAAGTCCATCAATCCAAGAGAATTCAAATACTTATAAAACCAAAAAGCCTTTTTATGTTTCTATATTCGGTCTTGGCTTGTGACTTGGCAATAAGTTTGATGCTTCGTGGAACCATACAAATTAAATGTCCCTTTCTGTGTTTTTAGATTTGGTCTTGGCTTGTGACTTGCCAATAAGTTTGATGCTTCATGGACCAATAAAAATTAAATGAACCCTACATATCAGTCCATCAATTCGAGAGCATTCAAATACTTATAAAACAAAAAAGCTTTGTAGGTTTCTAGATTTGGTCTTGGCTTGTGACTTGGCAATTATTTCGATGCATATCCATTAATTCGAGAGCATTCAAATACTTATAAAACAAAAAAACAATTGTATGTTTCTAGGTTTGGTCTTGGCTTGTGACTTGGCAATAAGTTCGATGCTTCATGGGACAATAAAAATTTAATGTACCTTTGAATGTTTCTAAATTTGGTTTTGGCTTGTCTCTTGGCAAAGTCCATCAATCCTAAAGCATTCAAATACTTATAAAACCAAAAAACCTTTGTATGTTTCTAGATTTGGTCATGCTTGTTGACCAATAAAAAATAAATGAACCCTCCATATTAGTCCATCAATATGAAAGCATTCAAATATTCATAAAGCCAAAAAACCTTTGTATGTTTCTAGATTTGGTCTTCTCTTATAACTTGGCAATAAGTTCGATGCTTTATTGAGCTATAAAAATTAAATAAATCATATGAATCCATTAATCCCACATCATTCAAATACTTATAAAACCCAAAAACATATAATGGTCTTAATTATTAAATTAAATTAAAAAAAAATCAAATAAGATTATATTATTTTATATATTTAATATAAATTAAATAAATAACACACTAAGTAACCAAAAAAAATTATTTACAAAATTTCACTTACAAATGTTTTGGAGAAAAAAAAAATGTTTTCAATAATATGCATGGAAATTTTTTATGTTAATGAGATGTATTTAAAAAAATTACAGGTTATGAAATGAAATTAAAATTAACTAGTTCCTCTTTGCCGTGTTCTTTTGTACAATATCATTTATGAATAATAAATAATTATACTACTTTTAAAACTCAACTCCACTCCTCTCCTCTCCTCTCCTTTACTATTTATTATAGAATTCTCCTCCCAATTGGTGTTATTATTACAATTTTTTAATTCTAATTGTGATGGTTGATAGCTTGTTATTTTAGAATTATAGTTGCATATGTTTTTATCGTGAATCAAAATATAACTTAAAGTAGGTTGGAGTCTAACAATGGTTGTGATTGACTCCAAGGCAGTCCTTACATTTGTGGAGCTTCTTACCTCTCAGAACAATAACGCTTAGAATTTTATTTTATTTTTATAATTGGGCTTCAGCTGAGTTTTTACAATGATAACCTTAGTTTTCCTAACCGTCTTTATATCTTCAGTGTTTTTCCTAATCTATTCCGTGACTTTTCCACTCGTGTTCTCGTAAAATTGTTTGGGCTTTGGGAAATATATACTGAACCTTAATAATAAACTACCCCCGACTTTTCAACTCAGTCATGGAACATTGAGGAGATTAATGAGAATGCCAAAATTTCAATGGTGAGAAATGCTGCATGGACTTTCTCAAATTTGTGTGGAGGTAACCCTCCACGTCTGTTTGATCCTGTAAGGAGAGTGCATTTTCTGGCTCTTCTTTTAAGTTTGTATTTAATGTAGACTTTTTTATAGCTCGTGATACTCGCTAGATTGAACATTAGATGCATCTTCATGCTTCATTATAATGAAGCTATCATGTTGTTTTAAAATTTGTTTAAAAATTTGTGCATTTCACCACAGTAATTACCATTGGTTGCAATTCCAGGAATACAGAGTGCTTGCTTTTATGAAGTTTAGGAATTTGATAAGTGGAGAATGTGTGTCTGTTCAAGTAGTCTATTGTTTATGTATTTATGTGTGATTTTGGCAATAAATTCGATGCTTTGTGAACCAATAAAAATTAAATGTCTTTTTGTATATTTTTATGTTTAGTCTTGGCTTGTGACTTGGTAAAGTCGATCAATATGAGAGCATTTAAATATTTATAAAACCAAAAAAACCTTTGTATGTTCTTAAATTTGGTCTTGATTTGTGACTTGGAAAAAGTTAGATGTTTCCTTGACCAATAAAAATTAAATGTTCGAAGAGCATTCAAATAAGTATAAAACCAAAAAACCTTTGTATGTTTCTAGATTTGGTCTTAGCTTGTGATTTGGCAATAAGTTCGATGCCTTCTCGACCAATAAAAATTAAATGTCCATTTGCATGTTTCTAGATTTGGTCATGGCTTGTGACTTGGAAAAGTCCATCAATCCGAGAGCATTCAAATACTTATAAAACCAAAAAAACCTTTGTATGTTTCCAGATTTGGTCTTGGCTTGTGACTTGGCAATAAGTTCAATGCTTCTTGGTTGAATAAAAATTAAATGTCCATTTGTATCTTTCTAGATTTCGTCTTGGCTTGTGACTTGGAAATAAGTTCGATGCTTGATGGACCAATAAAAATTAAATGAACCCTGCATATCAGTCCATCAATACAAGGGCATTCAAAATGTACACTAGACCCCTACTATCCATGACAGACATTTCATCAAACATGTGACAAATATGTAATCTACAGGTCTAAACAACATATCTGAGTTCAAGAGTCTGATACTTATCTTAGAATCTCTAATAAGCAATGTTATTTTACATCATTAGCTGCATTATCATCTATTAGGTCATAGATACATTGTTTATTCATTTACAAATAAAAACATGAGGAGATCCATACATCATCACTATTAGAATACATGCTTATAACCAACAAAATAACAATATAAATATCAGGGGTTCATCAGCCATAGAATCCACATATAAACCAATACATTTAGACATAAGATGTCAAGGAATGGATTTCTTATTAATTAATGTAAAAATCAACTAAGGATGAGACTACCATGTTCCACCCGGACATAGATTGGATGAGCCAAGTCTCTCTTCATCCAATCACCCATGTGCCATATTCCAAGCATGAATGTGGGACTCATAACCAACCAAATAGAACCAAACAAGCATGGTTTTTACTGGAGTTCTCCACCTATACCATGAGTAATTTTATTGCCTCATATTCTCTTAGGCCTTACTGTAATCCATAATTTGATCCGGGGATCACTAAGCCCTACACCGAGACCCACTCTCCAGGATTTACCATACATCCCATCCCGAGACTACTAGGCCTAATGAAGAGCACCCACCTCTTGGATTTATCGTATATCCCGCCATTCACCCGCAAGGATTCCTAAGCCCAGTGAGGCACACAATACCTGGCTTTACCACAACCCATAGTCTGGTTCAGGGGTCACTAGCCTATTGGATTTACGGTAATCCACACTCCATTTTAGGGATCACTAGGCCATGTGTTTTTCCATTCAGAGATCCACCTCACTCAACTTCGAATCTATCTAGAAATCTAGCTCAACCAAAACATGAGAACCCATCACCTCAAGGATATCAGGAAATGGTAAGGCTAGGCTAAAAACACTGTCATACCTCGCAAAAATCATGCCATGATAGAAAATAACCACATGTAATACCATCCATACCAAATGTAGCATGGGAATCACACATGCAAATCGATACATCTAAAGAATCTTGTTGTAGCTGCTTGATCTTACTCTTCCTTGTTTGCTCCTTCATTCCTCTTGCCTCCTCTTCCTTTCTTCATCCAATGCCAAAGTGCTCCAAGAAAACTCTAAGTGTCCAAGAGTGAGAGAGAGTGAGAATAATGAGAGAGCTCCAAAACTGAACTAATAAAAGGCAATAACTCATCCTCATAAGCCTTTTCACCAATTAGGCCTCTATTTTATTCATTTTCTATTTTTTATTTTTTTTTTCATTTTACTCCTCACATGTAACCTATGACCTTTCATCTTCATTTTCTCTTATTTTCCATTATTTTTATCAATAAATGTGCCAAAAAAACCATTTTTCATTTCCAAATTCTTTTCCATTTCCTTTGCCATAATAACCGAAATGAACACCCACTAGAAGTTATTTTCCCAACATTCAAATTGGAAAATTGTCTCATCAACCGTGGTTATTATTCTTCCTTTGTTAACGTGTATTACATGGAATTTTCACCAGGGTTGTTACAGAACCCTCCCCCTTGGGGGACAACATCTTCGGTGTTCAAACACACATGTAACTCAACAAACTGTT
This sequence comes from Pinus albicaulis, assembly GCA_034641835.2. Lineage (NCBI taxonomy): Eukaryota > Viridiplantae > Streptophyta > Pinopsida > Pinales > Pinaceae > Pinus > Pinus albicaulis. Next base: position 479,719,116 of record CM076574.1, read on the forward strand.
GAAAATAAAACATACTACCCATGGAGCTTTATAACATCAATCGATGCAGTATTTATAATCATTACCCTGCTGAAAAGAAAACAAACATGATGACATAACAAAAGTACAACTATAATGACATGACACACATACTGCTTATTGGAGATTAATAACATAGGTCATGGCAGTATTTAAATCCATATACATATGTACATATATCAAAACATCACAAAAAAACATACGCCAAAACATATACCAAAAATTATTTTCCTCAACCGGCAAACAATGAAGGATACATAACCCGGATACGATCCATCGTCTCCCATGTAGCTCCGTCGGGCCCAAAGTGCTTCCATTGCTCTTTAACCTTATTGATTGCTCGGTTCTGGAGCATTAGCACCTTTCACTGCAATATACATTGAGGCTCTCACTCGAATTCTCCATCTGGCTCCACCTGCAATACAAACCAGTCAATCACATGATCAACATATTTAACATACTTATTAAGAAATGATATATGAAAAACATCATGGAACTTCACTATGGAATGTAGTGAAATTCAATAGGCTACTGGTTTGATCCTCTCAATAATATTGTAGGGTCCACAAAATCATTGTGCCAGCTTGGCACATGATCCAATCTACAAGGAAATCTTCTTGGGCTTAACGTGCAGGTACACCTCTTCCCCAAATTGACACTCCTTAAACAACTTGTTCAATCTACGTAGCTTTTCTTTCTAGACTGTGTCGCTTTCAAATTCTTCTTGATTACCTGCATTTCCTATTCCATTTATTCTAACATGTATCGTCCAATCAATACCCTGTTCACCGGATCACTCCACCTGCTGGGAGTATTAAACATTCGTCCATACAATTCCCCAAATGGACTCATCCTCAATGATTCCTAGTGTCCTCCAAGATCCTGTTGAACCTCTCAATCTATCCATCTATCTGCGAATTATAAGCTATGTTGAAGGCCAGCTCTATGCCCAAACCTACAAACAAATCCTTCCAAAAATTTTAAGTGAACTTCGCATCTCTGTTTTATACAATGTTCTTTGGAACATTGTGCAATATGACCACATCTCTCATGAATAATTCTGCCACATCACTAGCTGAATATGTAGTCTTCACAAGAATGAAGTCTGCAACCTTTATCAACCTCTCCATAACAACCATGATGGAATCATGATGTTTAGATGTCCCGAGTAACCCTGTGATGAAATACATGGAAATGGCCTCCTATTTCCATTCTAGAATCACAAGAAACTGTAGCAATCCACTTGGATTTTTACACTCTGTCTTCACATGTTGAAAATCCAAACATATAGCCACAAATTTTGCCACATCCTTCTTCATATTTGGCCAACAATAGAAGCTCTTCACTACAGTCAATGTATTCTAATAGCCTGAGTGACCATGCATGCGATGAGCGAGAATTCCAACTCAAATTTCGAGGTGAAAGCCTCACCAGCTGCAGATCTAGAAGTCTTCTCGTTCTTCTTCTTTTGTGGACAAATATTGGCATAATGTCCATGCTCGTGATAGTGAAAACACTTCACTTTTGACATGACGCGCTTCTTTCCTTCTTTACCGGTCTCGGATTTGGAATAGGATTTCTTTCCTTTCCCCTTCTTTGCCTTACCATCCAAGGCACAATTTTCCTCATAATCCATCTTGGAGGAGGATCCATCCCTGGTATTTTTCCTGAATTCTTATTGCACCAAATCCAACCAAAGTCACTCCCAATATGGCAGCTTATCCCTCCCATTGAAAGAGTCCTGATAACTCTGCCAACTCTTAGGAAGGCCTAGAAGAGTTAGGCTCACCAAGTCATCATCATCGACAGTAATTCCGACGATCCCATGCTCATATCGACATTCAAAAAACTTGGCTTAATATTTAGGAATAATGTCTCCTTTATCCATTTTGATTTTCCTCGGCTTGTCCTTTAGTGCCAATTTTTTGTGGTCACTGCTACTCTGAAACATATATTTCAAAGCCTTCCACATTGCAATGGAGTCATTTTGTCATGGATCCGTGAGACAATGTGGTCTCGTACACCCTCTAATAAGATCACCTTTGCAACCTTATTTTTCCAAGCATCAAGAAGAGTGAAATCTGCTGCTGCAAGTTTGGGAATGTCATTATCAATGAAATCTTTCAACATGTTGTCCTCCAGAACTGCCTCCATCCAGTCTTTCCATGAAATATAATTGGAACTTCCCTCGAGTGCATATTCCAATCTCAGGCCATTGAAAGCCATCTTGATCTTGATCCACCTGTCGCACCAAAGAATACTTTTGCAAATTCAAATGTTATTCAACACAAACTAAATTTCTTCTCCACTATAGTGATTTCATGTGCTCTGATACCATGTAGAAATTATACAAACAATATGTATACCAATGGATTCAATTTGATCATGCGATATGCTAAAGCAAGACACTGAATCCTTCTATAAATCAATTGCGGAAAATAAACACGATTGCGAATCACAACAAATAAATAAAGAAGCAAATAAAACCACAACGCAAATATTTTCCCGGGGAAATCTTTCTCCTCGAAACCCCACTATATTCTATTGTATATTTACCAAGGAATCATGAAACAATTACAATGCACTCTTCTCACAAGAGTCTCCTGCACTCTCACAACTATCTCACATTGATTTGGAGAAACTCAACCAACACTTAGCCAATTTCCTACCTCTAATCAAACTGCCTTGCTTGCATAATTAATATGGAATGCAATCCCTATTCTTCAGGAAATTCAACCTTCTAAAATTGTGCAATTCTCATGGAAAATCCTATGGTTATTTTACTGTGTGTGGGCAGCCTATTAATGATACAATTGATAGTTAACATCCCTTTAACCTTTGTCTCCACTGGGTCTCCACTGGAACTAACCTGCATGCAACTATTAATTCTAAATCATGAGTTGCATGATAGATCACTACATGTGAAGTAAATCTGGTTTAATTCACTTGACCTCTCACTAGTACAACAAACAGTTACAACTAGTTCAACTGATTTTAACTCAATAAATTGAGTTAACTTATTTCTCATGCATTAAAATAATGCAATAACTACAACTCAAACTCCATAACTAATAGAATCACTCTGAATGCCTCACCAACAACTGTCAACTCGAAATTCATGAGCTAACTGAGTTTATCACACTCAGTTAACTATTACAAGTGATTATGAGATAAGATTACATTTTATTGTCCAATTTAATTAAGGGAAAATTAAATTAGACACACATTTCTTGTTGACTTTTCAAAAATTAATGGGGAAAGAGAGACAAAATACTGAGAAACTGATTGTAATAGCCAAACTCAGGAATCTCTGAGACAATAGTTCCAATATGTTTGAATGTTTTCATTAATATCCAAAATGAGTCTTTACATGCAGAAATAGTGATATTCTCTCAAGATACAAACCCCCTGTTACCTTACAAGTGATAAAATATATAGAAAAGTACATATAACTATTTGCATATTTCTCTCCGAACATTAATTACAAATTACAATAATGGAAATTTTCAAAACAAATCAACGTCTTCAATCTCAAAAGAGAAATTCTTCAATTAAAAATATTCTTAGTATTCAAACTGTCTACCATCTATGCAACTATATGACTGGAAATTCTCTTGAAATCTGCTTCAAAACAACCAGCAAAATTGTATCATTGATTCTTCTCCTAGAAAATTGCAACTTGTCTTTCATGAAACCACCTTTATCCTTTGAATATGAGATGGATGTACTCCATAATTTCCACAAAATCTAGAATAAAGTTCGATCCCGAAGCCTTGACACAGACTGAAGATTATCATTTCTTTGAAATAATGCTTCACTGTGACTTTATGAATCATGATAGACTGAGATAGTATATTCTTATCATTATTTAAAGTTGTATTTGAATTTTGTGAACTCCCCTAATAAATGATACTGAAGAATTAACTCTGTGTGCAATATGACCAATAACTTAGGGTTTCCAATATCTCTATTTCAAAGAATAATATAAGGTAATTTCTAGCATTTTGCACAACAAATTCATGTGCTTAGGCTGTCACCATTCAAAGTATTCAATATTCCTTAGGCTTTAACTCTTATTTTTAATGAACAAAGTGACAATTAATTCCCCACTCATACTTCTTATTAATCTCAATAAAGTGAGAGAGAATAGGTTTGTATAGAGGCAATGTAGCTAAGATCTATAGATTTCCAGTTTGTTGTGTCTATTGTCTATTTATCTTGGGTTTCTGAGATCTGCTGAGCAATGTATAATTTCTCATTTCGATAATCAAGAATGAAAATTTTTTTCTACTGAAAAAAAAAAAGAACAAAAAAGGGAGGCAGCATAACTATCTTAGTGATAGGTCATTCCTTGGCATTGTAAATTCCATCACCTAAAACATGTTAATCAACCTACCTGAAGTAGTAAAATATAAATCAATAGCTCAGTACCAACATTTAATTCTTTTAAGTTTTTGTGCTTCGACATGCTTACATAAACAACAAAAACTTGTGTGTCGTGATATTTTGTAAAATTTGTTACATTAAGATAAATTTGTTGAACCAATTATATTGTAGGCACTTGCTAAAGGTTTTTCATGATTAATGGTTCTAGAATCAATCATAGCCATTATCTTCTCTTGAATCTGCAATCAATTTTCTGTAGGCTTCAATATGACATCTCTCATTTTGTTGCTCAAATTTGGACTGCAATTTCCTTCTTTGTTGATGATACAACCATCTTCACAGTGAATGTTGGCTATGCTAATGGAAAGAGGTCTGCATATAATGAGAAATGAAATATAGCTATTGATTTTCGCAGTCATATCATGTACAAATATTTTCCCTCGTGGTGTGTTATAATGTGTAATAGCCTCTTTGAATGAAGAAAGCATGGCGAGACATCAAACATTTCCAATAGGGATATTAACAAGAGATAATATTTGCATTTGGTCATGAATAAACAAAATCCAAAATTCCAAAAATCCCCATTGCTTCATAAAATCACACATATGTTCTCGAAGAATCCATTGATGAAACATTTATTTTTTACGTTGGAAATTTGGCATAGGAATTAGAGGTTGATATTTAAAGTCAAAAACTTTGATTCTATCCTTTTCAACCTACCAGTTGACAATGCGCTCAATAATTAACAATACACTGGAATTTTCCATAACTTTCAATGCTTCCTCAATATTGCTACATTGCTACATTAGGGTTTGAACAAATCTCCTTTGGAATTTCTTGGAGATTTTAATTTTTATGAATTAAAACTAGAATTCTCTATCATTAATTCTAAATACAGAAACTAATGAAATAGTGCCACATTTCCATTAACTATTTCAACCCGAAAATGAGTTTGAAAATTAACGTTCTTGCTGGTTAAATTCCAAATTTTCTATGATTCACAGTCGCTTTAATTTTGCGCCCAAATAGATGATAATTGGCAGTTATCTTGGTCGATCCATATGTGCTTTTTGTTTCACGTTATTGGATATATCCCACATGCAAAAGGGAACGGTTTCTTCCAGCATTAAAATAATCAAACACCCACAAGTTCTCATTATTTGTATGCTTCTAGATTTAGTCTTGGCCTATGACTTTACAATAAATTGGAAAATTAAATGTCTCAAAAGAACCCTTCGTATTAGTGCATCATTTCGAGAGTATTCAAATACTTATAAAACCAAAAAAAATATTTGTATGTTTCTAGATTTGGTCTTGGCTTGTGACTTGGCAATAAGTTCGATGCTTCCTGGACCAATGAAAATTAAATGGTAGGAGAGCATTCAAATACCTATAAAACCAAAAGACCTTTGTATGTTTCTATATTTGTTCTTTGCTTGTGACTTGGCAATAAGTTGGATGCTTCCTGGACCAATAAAAATTGAATGTTCGTTTCTATGTTTCTAGATTTGGTCTTGGCTTGTGACTTGGAAAATTACATCAATCCAAGAGCATTCAAATATGTATAAAACCAAAAAACCTTTGTACGTTTCCAGATTTGGTCTTGGCTTGTGACTTGGCAATAATTTTGATGCTTCTTGGACGAATAAAAACTAAATGTCCCTTTGTATGTTTCTAGATTTTGTCTTGCCTTGTGACTTGGAAATAAGTTCGATGCTTGATGGACCAATAAAAATTAAATGAACCCTGCATATCAGTCCATCAATACAAGGGCATTCAAATACTTATAAAACCAAAAACCCCTTTGTATGTTTCTAGATTTGGTCTTGGCTTGTGGACCAATAAAAATTAAATGAACCCTATATTAGTCCATCAATTCGAGGGAATTCAAATACTTATATAACCAAAAGACCTTTGTGTTTCTAGATTTGATCTTCACCTATGACTTGGCAATAAGTTTGATGCTTTGTGGACCAATAAAAATTAAATGTCCCTTTGTATGTTTCTAGATTTGGTCTTGGCTTGTGACTTGACAAAGTCCATAGATCCAAGAGAATTCAAATACTTATAAAACCAAAAAACCTTTGTATGTTTCTAGATTCAGTCTTGGCTTGTGACTTGGCAATAAGTTCGATGCTTCGTGAAACAATAAAAATTAAATGTCCCTTTGTATGTTTCTAAATTTTTTCTTGGCTTGTGGCTTGCCAATAAGTTTGATGCTTCATGGACCAATAAAAATTAAATGTACCCTACATATCAGTCCATCAATTCGAGAGCATTCGAATACTTATAAAACAAAAAAACTTTGTATGTTTCTAGATTTGGTCTTGGCTTATGACTTTGCAATAATTTCTATGCTTCGTGGAAGCATAAATAAAAATTAAATGTACCTTTGAATGTTTCTAAATTTGGTTTTGGCTCGTGAATTGGCAAAGTCCATCAATCCTAAAGCATTCAAATACTTATAAAGCCAAAAAACCTTTGTATGTTCTAGATTTACTCTTCCCTTGTGACTTGGAAATAAGATCGATGTTTCATTGACCAATAAAAAATAAATGAACCCTACATATCAATCCATCAATCTGAAAGCATTTAAATATTTATAAAGCAAAAAAACCTTTGTATGTTTCTAGATTTGATCTTCTCTTGTAACTTGGCAATAAATTTGATGCTTTACCCACCAATAAAAATTAAATGAAACATATGATTCCATCAATCCCACATCATTCAAATACTTATAAAACCCAAAAAAAATACAAAGCTCTTAATTATTAACTTAAATTAAAAGAAATCAAATAATATTATATTATTTTATATATTTAATATAAATTAAATAAATAACACACTAAGTAACCAAAAAAATTATTTACAAAATTTCACTTAAAAAAATATTTTCATATAATATGAAAGGAAAAATTAAAAAATATATATATTTTTAATAATATGCAAGGATAATTTCCATCCAGCTAGTCCCTGCCTTGAGCAGGAGTTGGGAGGGAGTAGTTATTTTCTTACAATAAATAAAACTTGAATTCCTTATACACCATGTATGTGAGACTTTTTCCAAATTTTGATAGAAAGATAAAACACGCCATTTCATAGATATGTAAAAATACGTGTGCAACCGTGAATGTATCATAAATGGTGAAACTTATAAATGACAAACCTCTCAATACATGCTTTTATTTTGATTTCGTTGGAATGTCATTTGACTGATTCAATCATTTTGATTACTGTGAGCGAATTTTGGTCAAAAGAATACGTGGATCATAAGAGGGCAACCAAGATTTCGATCACATAAATATGGATCACGTGCATTTACTGACTACAATTACAATAGTAAGTAGTAAGCAGTCAACCGAACCTGTTTATCCAACCCTTGAACAACCACAACCACAGGCCTTATTTGGAAGAGTTATATAAAGTTAGGCAGATATTTTTGCGTGTATCTTTAGCTCGTGCAAAAAGAGGTATGCACTATTTTTTCTTGGGAAGATCTAGATCGAAAACATATAGCTAGTGTTGCAAAAATCCGAATATTTAGCTACTGTAGAATTTTCTAGTAATTGTTCTTTGCTTTTTTGTATATGCTAATTGCTAGTTTATCATAATTTTCTAGCTTGTTTATTATTAGAAGTTTAATGTTTAGTGTCAACCCAAAATTTGTGGTGTTGGCATATTCTATTTATATGATTCCATCATGGGTTTTGTTGCTTTACAGGCTGTCTTCTTTTGAGAATCATTTCAGCGTACAAACGTTGCAGATGAGCAAAATATATTATTGCAGGTTGGTTTCCAAAGGTCAATGCTTAAAATGATTAGTAGATATAGGATATGAATGGCCTCACAAAGCCATGCAGATATGTTGTAGATGTAGTTCTTAGTAAAACCTGAAATGGCTTAGCATGATAATCTCTGTGGTTTCCTTCGCTAGACCTATTTGATTGTGGGAAGAAGCCCATTTTGGCTTTCATAGAGACATAGGTTGTGTCCAGTGTATTTGTATGGTTTTCTGTAAACAAAAATTAATATTAATATGCTATCAGATAACACGAATCTAGCCACAAGGCTTACTGTTACTCGTTTGTGTAAGCCGAGGGGGTTTTGCAACAAAATATAATCAACAAAGGGAATTAGGTCCAGTGCCAGAGAGTTGTATAACATGGAATTTTACCTTGTTTTAGCATTTTTATTGCTGCCCTAGGTTTACAATTTTAACAGATCGGGTAGACTAGACCCCTATCTAGCATCTTATGTTCGGAAATTGTTTATTGATAATACATGCCTTTAATTCGAGTGTCCATTAAGTGATTTTGTCGTGTCTAAATGAGGTAGGCGGAAGCTGATATTTTTGAAGGGAAACAATGTGGATCACTTATCGATGTACTTGGATGTGGCGGATTCTGCTACATTGCCTTATGGTTGGAGCAGATATGCAAAGTTTAGGAAGTGAAAGGCTTTATTTTAAAAAATGGACTAAAGTGGGAAGCTTTGCTCTACTTTATGAAACACAGATCTTGGGATTTAGACCACGCGCTAAAATTTCAATTCGTTGTAGCCATAATGGATCCAACGACTCAGCAAAATTAGCTCATTGCACAACAACCAAATTAGCGGTGTAGACACCTGCCTTCCATGCATCCAACACCTATTAGTTTTTTATTTCTTTATTTGGTACAAATAATTGAAGTAAAAAAATAAAAGTTAATTGAAGGAAAAAAATAAAATTTGTGATGACAGGAGAGCTTGGATACAAGCCACATTCCCACTACCTGCAATGACACCTTTCAAATGAATTGGTAAAGCCATTGGTTATAACGCCACCTTTCAAAGGAATTGATAAATATTTAGAAGCATTGTTATAAACCAACAAACCAGATTAACTTCTTAAGATTTTGAATTAGTTGTTGCCAGTTCTGAATCCGTTAAGTGCGGAGGGTGAAGGTATGAGCAACTTCTTAATAGGTTGAATTACTTATTTCCAGTTCTGAATCTGCTATTTTCCCAGAGCGACCGAAGCAATTGAAGAAACAAAGGGCTGAGCAACTTCTTGACAAGTTGAATTGCTTTCCCAGAGCGACCGAAGCAACTAAAGCAACGAAGGGCTGAGCAACTTCTTGACAAGTTGAATTGCTTTCCCAGAGCGACTGAAGCAATTGAAGCAACGAAGGGCTAAGCAACTTCTTGACAGGTTGAATTTCTTATTAACCGAAGCAACGAAGGGCTGAGCAACTTCTTGATAGGTTGAACTGCTTGTTGCCATAATTATTGCTAGAATTAAGAAATCATTGGTTAAATTAATTTCAGAATTTCCAGAATCAAGAAATCATTGTTTAAATTAATTTCAGAATTGCAGGCAAGAAAAAAATTAGAGCTCTATTCAATAACCATAAAAATTAGTGCTGGCTTACTATGGCAAGCTTATTGTCACATGTCTCAAATTCACGTTGTTGTAGTGAGCGGTAGAGTCAGTGTCCAGAATTAAGAAATAAAAAAGAAATCAAATTAAGAAATTATTGTTTAAATTAATTTCAGAGTTGCAAAATTAAGAAACAAAAAAGAAATCAAATTAAAAAATCATTGTTTAAATTAATTTCAGAATTGCAGGCAAGAAAAAATTAGACCTTTATTAGATTCACATGTCTTGCAGTCACGTTGCTGCAGTGAGTGGTGGAGTCGGTGTAGGTTGAGCCTGAGCATTGCAGTTGTTGTTGCAATGGATGCATCCTCGTATCCCCATCAAGTATTTCTGGAAGCATGCCCCCGAGAAAGGGCTACTTGCTTGGATGCGAAAGGGCTACGCTTGGATATGTTAGCTGTCACTATTCCGCACAAATCCAATTACGAGAACAAATCTCTCTTCCAAGAACAAAGCCAATCCCGCCCAAACGATCGATGCATAATGAAGGAGTGGATTCGGGATGCAACGAGCGGCGATTGAAGTGAAGTGCATGGAAATCGTCCCACTTAGTTAGTTCATAAAGATCTTAAAGGGCCCGTGGGGCTATAGCAGTCGAACATGATTTGGGTCTCGATATCGAGGTCCGCAACTCCTTTATCTGCGAGGTCCGCAACTCCCCGCTTCGAATTGCTAAAACTAGGAGAGAACAGGCATTGAATGGTTGTATAGAACTGACATTTGAATAGCTGCGGAAGATAGCAGCTGTGGAAACAGGAACATAAAGTTACTAAGCCTGCATAAAGTAATTACAGAACAACAAAAAAGTTACCTCAACACCCTTGTCTTTCTCTCACTTTGCAGAAATTCCTAGACCTCGAGCCAGATACATGGAATCAACAGTGAACCAAGGATGTTTTATGGAATGCAGGCAGGTAAAGTCCAATCAATGTTCTTAGAATTTTTCTTCTCTTAGAATTTTGAAATATTGCTATTTTTTTCTTGCTCTTTCTCATTTCGCTTAATTATGAAATTTTGCAGTCCTTCAAAATTTGAAATTTTGCTGTCATTTGAATTCTGAAAATTTGTAGGGCTCCATTGCCGCATTAATTGAGAGCTTGCAGGGATTAATTGAAAGAGCAAGGTTGAGAGATGCCTTGCTCGACACACACTGTGCTTGTGGGCTTCTAAGTGAGAGCAAGGGATGCAGTTGCAGGGCTCCATTGTTGCTCATTAATTGAGAGCTTGCAGGGATTAATTGAAAGAGCAAGGTTGAGAGATGCCTTGCTCTACACACATTGCGCTTCCGGACTTCTGAGCGAGAGCAAGGGATGCAGTTGCAGGGCTCCATTGCTATTCATTAATTGAGAGCTTGCAGAGATTAATTGAGAGAGCAAGGTTGAGAGATGCCTTCCTCGACACATACTGCGCTTCTGGGCTTCTCGGCGAGAGCAAGGGATATAGCGGTTGGTGGTAATGACAAGTGGAGTATGGCCATGCAATCTGTTTAAACATCTGTTATCCATGTGTCACATACGTGTAAAGCTTTGGCAACCTTGTATACATAAACTTCTTCTCTTAATTTGTAAACATAAAATGTTTACAAACTAATGTCAGCATTAATCAGCTGAAACCAAAACACTATATATCAATGGACATTTATGGTAAGTTTCAGTTTGTCTGGCCTCGATATGAGGCCAAATAAGACCTCAAAGTTAGTTATTGGTTGAAATAACAGTTGGACAAGCTCATAGGTTAAAAAAACACTTTATACCATATAAATGGAAAACATTAGGTTAAATTAAATTAGCTCACTCTGGTTTATGGGCCGAGACTAATGAAAATCAGAAAAACAATTACAAGAGTCCCTACAGCCCCGGAGGGCGCAGGGAGTAATAATATGCATGGAAAACTTTTATGTCGATGAGATGTATTTAAAAGAATTGCAGGTTATGAAATTAAAATTAACTATTTAGCCTCTTTGCCATGTTCTTTTGTATGAAAGATAAATAATTATACTACTTTTAAATCTCCTCTCCTCTCCTTCCCTATTTGTTATAAAATTCTCCTCCCAATTGGTGTTATTATTACTATTTTTGAATTCTAATGCTTGTTATTTTAGAATTATAGTTCCGAGTATAGATACGTTTTTATCGTAAATCAAAATATAGCTGAAGTAGGTTGGAGTCTAACAAAGGTTGTGATTGACTCCAAAGGCAGTCCTTATATTTGTGGAGCTTCTTACCTCTAAGAACAATAACGATTAGAATTTTATTTTATTTTTATAATTGTGTTTCAACTGAGGTTTTACAATGATAACCTTAGTTTTCGTCACCATCTTTATATTTTCAGTGTTTTTGCACTTGAATAATAATCTATTATGTGACTTTTCAACTCGTGTTCTAATAAAATTGTTTGGGCTTTGGGAAATATATACTGAACTTTAATAATAAACTACCCCCGACTTTTCAACTCGTGTGCTCATAAGGTTGTTTGGGCTTTGAGAAATATTGTTGGAGACTCTCTACTGTACACTCAGTCATGGAGCATTGATGAGTTTAATGAGAATGCAAGAATTTCAATGGTGAGAAATGTTGCATGGACTTTCTCAATTTTTTGTGGAGGTAACCCTCAACGTCTGTTTGATCCTGTAAGGAGAGTGCATTTTCTGGCTCTTCTTTTAAGTTTGTATTTACTGTAGATTTTTATATCTCCTGATACTCGCTAGATTTGAACATTAGATGCATCTTGATGCTTCATTATAATGAAGTTATCATGTTGTTTTAAAATTTGTTTAAAAACATGTGCATTTCACCACAGTAATTACCATTGGTTGCAATTCCAGGAATACAGAGTGCTTACTTTTATGAAGTTTAGGAATTTGATAAGTGGGCTTAGAAATTTAACAAGTGGGGAATGTGTGTCTATTCAAGTAGTCTATTGTTTATGTATTTACGCCTGGTATAGCTTCTTATGTACTCATGACTTTATAAAATATGATGGATAAAACTAAAGTCGACTATTGATGTCTTTTTCATTAGGGGAATTTTGAGGTCTAAAATGGACCTCCTAAGGAAATAATAAAATAATAGATCAATCAATAAAATAATATTTATGAGCTTGCAATTCACTTTTTGCACCACAATCCATGTAACCATAGTTAAATTCAATTCAAAAGTTGTACCAAAATAAAATTAATAAAAAAATTGTATTGATGTGACTATAAATAAGAATGAGCTTTTCAAGAAAAAGTCAATATCATTGAACAACTAAAGCATTTGTCCTTTGTACTTAAATAACTTAAAATAAAATATAAATATAAATTTATAAATTCTTAATGATGCAGGAGCATCAAGGCCATTTTTTCATTTGTAAATATGTAATAAAGGGCGGTGTGACATTTTTATTATTTTATTAATTAATTTGTTATTTTTAATAAAATAGCAGATAAATTCTATAAGTGAGGATTTTGTAAATATTCTTTTTATTAATTAAAAGGATATGAGAGAAATAGATTAGGAACAAAATTAGAGAGTAGGTATTCTATGTATGGGACTTTGTTGAGTCCACACCTAAAATATAGATCTAGTTGAGGATTAGGTGGAGGGATTTTTGGAGTGAATTAAATGCATTATTTATGTATAAATATGAGTGGTTTTTGTGAGGAAAATACACTTGAATAGATTGAGAGTGTGAGTAGTGAGAGGGTTTCTGCTTGGGAGCCTTCGGCAGTTTGTAAAGGGCCAATAATTGGGAAATCAGGCCATGAAGAAGGACTTTCATTTCAGGTTTGCATGATTAATGAAAGAAATTGATTTTGATTTAATATCCATTGTATAGCTGTGGGATTTTTGTTTATGAATGCAAAGACAATTGTATGAATCGAATTTGTAATGGACTGACAATTCGATTTGAGTAATTGGTGTCAATAAAACCACAATGCAAACTTATTGAACGTAAAAGGCGTAGAATTGGTGTTGAATTGTTGTGTGAAGGATTGTTCACAAATTACAATTGAGTCCACGGGTTTTTATTTGTTATGTCGGTTTGAAATTCAGTTTGAATCCTGAAATGACTGGTTCATTCAAGAAGCAAGGAATAATTGTATTAAATATTTGTTTCTGGGCGTTAATCTATTAACTGGCATTCGATAGATTGAAGTGGCATGGCAGAAGCAGAGATAAGATCTCTGTGGATCGAATCAAAAGGAATTTCGATCATTCCTTTGTGAAGAACGTTTTAATGTAAGAACAGTGTGTAATTATCAAATAAGTTGAGTCTGCATTTGAATTTTGTTGGTGGAACGTCAGTATTGTGATCGAACCGTAAGGTGTGATGTAAAAGAGGACGATTTTTGAGCAGCGGCATCAGAACATTGTTGCTGGAATCATTTTTTTTCATCTGGTTGAGTTTGTGCAGTGTAAAGGCAGAACAGTAAGTACTTGGTCCAATTATTCTTAGCATTCGATTTTAAATAAAGCCTGAATTGGAGCAAATATTGAAATCGACCTTCAGTTAGAATTGGACATTGGATACATGGGTATAGTGTTTGTAAATTCCTACACTACAGTGAAATTGGAGTGATAACTTGAAGCAGCTGGAAATCGCTCTACAGCACTGGTCAATGTCAATGATTAAATAAGAGAATGTCGTAAATGTTTCAATGAATACAAATTGAGAATTGATGAGTTTGAAGGACGCAGGTAATAGCAACTGATCACTGGTATATTGAATCTGCGTTAAGCTCTATTTGGTAAATCGATTTATATGTACTGTTGAGCGCCTTGATTACGGATGGAGAAATCTGAATAGCAAAGAGGTAGAGCTTTATTTTAGCTCTGTGCAAACGATGTGGAAAAAAATGCTGTGATATTTTTAACTGTCAATTGCAATCATAAAAGCGTTGGCATGTTAAGTGGGATCGAATTTTATATGACCAAGATTCATTACAGCAGAAAGAAAATTGCGTGGAAGAGCGCGCGGGGGAAGATATTTATGTTAATGCAGAAAGTGCCAGCCAGTGAATGGGTAAGATGCATTGAATTGTTGTGCTGAATTTAATCATAGGTTATTGAATGTTGATTGGTATAACTTGAAGGTTCATGCGCAAAGGGTCATTTGGTGATTTAAATTGTGATATAAACCTGTGGTCAAATATATAATTAAAGGTATATGGTGTAGCGCTGGTGCTAATACGTGGAGGAGGTAAGATGAGAAATCCGATTGTAGAATCCAAATGCTTGGTTCAAAGTTAATGTTGGATCCATTGTTATTTTAAATGATGGTAGCAGTGTGAAGTTTTATCCAAAACTCATCGATATCAGAATGCATAAATAGATGTGCAGTGGTGTGAATTTGGTAGGTTGCGCTTTTAAAGCATGGGCGCATTCTGTTTTATTGGCTTTTGATTGAAAAATGAATTCCGATATTAAAAGCCATATGTGAATGTTAATGTTGGGAATGAATGGGAATGAGGAATGAGAAGTGTTGAAGCTTGAGTTTAAATTCCAGGATAAAGTGATCGTTGAGTATATGGGTTCAAAGTTTGGGGTTGATTACATGAACCAAAGGATTTAAAATATGGTTTTCATAAATCATTAAAAGGTGTGAATATATGATAAAGCTTCTGTGAATGAATAAGTGTATGAAATTGCCCGGACATTGAAGTTTTATTAGGCAGTTGTTTGAGATGCATAGTATTGGCAAGATTCTGGGGTTTGCAGGCCCTGCCTGCATCACTTCATTATATTATATGCTATTAATTAAAATCTATATTATTTAAATCGTATAATAACATGTAATTAATATATTATATAAAAATAATATAATATAATAAATGTATAGGGATATGCATTGTTTCTTTCAAGAAATATGAAATGACAATAATATATTTTATTCAAAAAGTGTGAAATGACATTTATTATGAGTACTTTACTTTGACTTTAAAAGTACTTAGTGCACTACCATGGTTAACCATGGGTTTTTATCCACCATTGAGAATGTAACAAGTAAGTGCCTTTAACTAATACAATGCCACCTCAACCATTAGGGATGATGTCTAAAATGTGATTGGTTCGCATAAAGTGAATTTTGATTGTACATTTTCTTTAGGAGGCCCAGACCTCAAAATTCCCCTAATGAAATATGATAGTTGTAATATTTTCATAATTTTAAATATTATACTTTGAATAGTTCTAGAATTTAATGAAAAAGAATGAAATCAAATAATAAGTGAAATAATTGACATTTCTCTACATTTCAATTTATTAAATATTTTAAAATATAAAATAAATAAAAATATTAAAATATTAAACAACTGACAATAATTAAATTACCGGCAGAATGAAACAACTGAAAGTAATTAAAAAATAAAAATATTTGACCGGCAGAATGAAAAAACTGACAGAACTAAATTACCGGGAGACTGTGGAATAGGCAAAGCCAATTTGTGACCATACCAGTTAGGGTAGAATGACTAAAGTGGAACTCAATGTTAAAAGGCGAAATGCGAATGGGAAGTTTAAACCAAGTTGCAATACCTGAGAAGGTAAGCTAGCGAAGAGTAACAACATGTAATGTGACTCGTCTTGAACAATTACTTTTTAGTGAATTAGCAATGGACGACGACACCAACCTAGAATCCCTGAAGTGCAGAACAAAAAGTTTCACTAAAAAAGATTTTTGGAGATTTTTCGAAGATAAACTAAAGGAAACCTAATGCGTGTCTCTTACTAATAAGGTTGCTAAGATGAATGCGTGTCTCTTACTAATAAGGTTGCTAAGATGAAGGCTTCTTGGTAGAGTTGCTGGAAGGAGGAAGGCTCGACCTGTGAACTCGAGGAATAAAAGAATCCTGAGGAAAAGGAAAATTTTACCTGCAAGAAATTGAATTTTCTATAAGGAATAACCAAAAAAAACTCAAATTAACCACTCTAAGGTAACAACCTAGCAGTAATAGTCCAATGGTTCTGGAAATCGAAATACCTATTACTCGGAATGCATGGCTATTATTCTGCTGCAAATTTGGTTAGGGTTTGTCTTCAGTTGTGGAGGCACTCTGATGGAGCAAGGGTATGAATGAGACCGAGAACCACCAAACGGTGTGCAGTAGTTACCTCAAAACTAGCTCGAGGCATAACAACTGTTGATCAAACATCAACTCAACAATGGATCAGTAGCCACTTGTAAGATAGTTTAAATTCCACTTGTCCATAGAAGTCTCGATAACGTGATAGGTTAAAGGCATGCAATGCCACCAGGATTTCCCATCGCAGAATCGTAAAGTTGAGCTTAACTTTTCATTAAAAAAAAAATTGCAATCACCCCTCATAAGTTCAATAACACAATGTTCGATGTATTACCGAGCAAATTAAAAGGGACACATATCCATGGAATATGCTCATGAGCAACAAATGTATGTTTTTAATATTCATGTTCATAAATTTGAATGGTTAATAATGTCATCCCAGCAACCTTGGTAGGATAATGAAGTAAAAGCAATAAAATAACTTTGATAAGATATTCATGGAAGAAATTGTAAGTAATTTTGTTTTTGTTTTTGTTTTTGTGTGTTAGGGTGTCTATTCATGTTACATGTTTGCATTTGAAGAGTTTTGATTTCTCAATTTTTGGTAGATTCAAAGTTAGATAGATCTATGATTATTTTTGGCAACACACTTTCTCTTTTATATGCATATATTGAATACTTTGGATTCATGATCCATTTGAGCAACACACTCTCTTTACATATATTGAATATTTTTGTTATTAATATTTCTCTTATATGTATATATTTAATTATTTTTATTATTAATGTGATTACAAACCAGGAGCCTTAAATTAGGAAGTATTTGTTAATGGAATAAATTTTTTCTTCCTCTCTATATTATTTGTTTCATGTTAAAATATTTTACTCAACATGCATGTTGAAATATTCAATATATAATTCATATTAAACTTTTCTTTATTATTATTATTTTAAATCTTATCTATCAACTACACATCTCCCAAATAACTTACATTACATTATTTTTCTTCAATATATACATTGAAATATTTTGTTTATAACTTACCCCTCTCTCTCTCTCTCTCTCTCTCTCTCTATATATATATATATATATATAACTTAAACACCATGTAATATCAATAATATCATTTTATGTTAATTCTATTTTAAATAGTGAAGAAAGTATGTATCTCTTTCATACTAAAAGGTAAATTATTTTTTTACTTTTAATTACTTTTATTTATTTACATAAAGTTGATGTAAAAGTAAAATGCAAATTAAAATATTTTATTTATAAAAGACATCAATTTTGTTGGTTATTAATATTTTTTATTTCTTAATATAAATATTATTTTATTATTTTTAAATGTAACTTTAAGTCACAATAGGTCTCCTATAATGGATGATATAGTACTCATGGCAATCAAAATATAACTAATACAAAATGATAATTTCCCATACACAACCATTAGCAAGAAGTAAATTGTTTAACTATTAAAAGTATTAGAGTTGGAGTTGTTAACTAGTCTAACAATTAAAAGTTTTGGAGTTGTTGATTAGTATTGGGAAATTATTTTTGTGAAATATTTATGTGTATTTTTTAAATTGAGATTTTGACTACATATACTGATTCAGCACTCTGAAAAACCATAAAAATAATAGATTGTGGAGAGTTTCCATCTCAAACTCTGGATTCCAACCAATCTTTACCAAATTCTATGAAAATTAAAACCAACTAAAACCAACATTGATAGACTGGTGTAACAATTTAATGTTAACATAAACTTTTAATGTTATAAATCACTCACATGACTTCCAACCTTATTAATATTATAAATAAATTCGCAATGAGTTTAAAAAACCCAGCTCCATACATTTCCCCGGTTCGGTTTATTTTGAATTATTCACACCGTATACAAGCTCCATATATTTAATAAAAGCATGGCTATATATTACAGTACCATATCCATGGTATAGCATCATTTATTTATTGTAGCTTAAACCATGGGATATGATTATCTATTTGTTCATAGCTTGACCCATAGGGGGAGCAGTGGCAAACCTTGCCTGGGATGCTGCTTGGTCTTGCTTTTCCAGATTTCCCACCCACCCTGCATGTCCAGATCCATATTTACAACATAAAGAAACAATAAAAGCAAAAGCAAGTCCTATCTATGTACAGTTATCCTATGAAGTGTGGAAATAAACAGAAGATTAATTAAGTACCGAGAGAGGGATCAAATCCTCTGTTCTTGAGTTCTCTATATTCCTGGGACAGAGCACAACACTCGCAGAAGCAGTGAACAAGGCAGTCTCCACAAGGCTTTTCTTCCAAATTGAATTTCGCGCGCAGCTTGTTTCTGTACAAACATGAATAACAGCAGGCGCAGCCCGTAAAATAGAGCAGCAAAGCGTACAGAGCACCACTAACCCCGCAAGCTGCAAAGGAAGAAGACAATATGAAAACATGAAGGAAGAGAAAAATAGCCCAATTGCCAAAATGATATTTTGGTTTAAAATTTAAATTAGTGGTAGAATAAATAAATTACTACTTACAGGGAGAACCGCTATCAGCTATTTCGGCAATCTGGCCGAAGGCGATGCAGGGGCACCAACATGTGAGACAACCTGCGCCAATAGTCATGCATGCAGTTAATATCTAGTGAATACTTACCATTCAATAAATCATATAACAATTGTGATTGAGGTAAGAAATGTAAATATACTCACAGCTGCTACAATCTTCACCGCAGCCACAGAGTCCAGTGGTCCATGTGGAGGGATGTCCCCGCTGCTGCTGCTGCTGCTGAAGAGGCATTTGAGGGTAATTATTAGTGTTATTGTACGCATCGTAAGCGGGAACACCAACAGCTGCTGCAGGTTGCGGGTAAGAACGATTGTGATAATTATGAGATCCACCCGCATGTTTAGGCTGTTCATCAACGGAGGGATACATGGTTTCTTTCTTTCTTTTCTGAATCAATTGCAGGCAAAACAGTCTTGGTTTCTATCCACTCCCCTTCTGGTTTCTTTCTTTCTTTCTTTTCTGAATTAATTGCAGGCAAAACAGTCTCGGCTTGTATCGACTCCCCTTCTCCTCTCTCTCCTCTTCCTGCTTCTTAAATAAATACAGAGATGATAGCATCTTGGGTCAATTACGCGTACCTGAGACCGGATCCATTGCTTGACTCTTCAGTTCTGGGCTCATGTGCGTTGAAATTTCACGCGGATATGGACGCTCACGTTGGTTTATAAGAAAGTAAAGGAACCTAGTGGGTTACGCGGCAGCCCCGACTCGGTCATTCAGTAGTCATCCAAATTTAATAACCACGAAGCGTTGAAGATAAGTACCTCCCCAATAACAGGGCTTTCATGGCTACTAATCGCCAAATTTGACTCATTCATCTAATTCTTTATCATTTTGAATTTGAAGTTCACTGGTGCACGCAAATTCTTTATCATTTTGAATTTGGAGTTCACTTGTGCACGCAAAGAGGAAGTCAATGGCGTTGAATTCTTTTCATATTGACCGAAAACCAGATGCAGGGAAACCTGGGACGAGATATTATATTATGATGACGGAGGCTGTGAGCATTTGTGGGTGAAAGGGTAGGGAAATTCATTAGGTTATATCATAAATTCTTTTAAGATTTTTTTTTATTTCTTCCAATCATTTTTTTGTTTTTGACTTTTATTGAGGAGCTAAAATTTGGTATTTCATTAGTTTATATGATAAATTCTTTTAAAGTTTTTTTTGGTTTCTTCCAATCATGTTTCTGTCATTTATTGAGGCGCTGATATTTGGTATTTATTTTATATATATATATATATATATATATAAGCTTTGTATAAAGGCTTGGAGATTTAGTATTTATTTTTTAATGTTTTTAAAATTTTTGGATGATTTGGTTTAATTAATGATAAATTAATTAATTTAATTTTTTTAATTATGTTAAATATTTTGCTCTTTCAGGTTGAAATTGTTATTCATTTTTATTGTATAAAATTATTTAAGGTTGTGTTGTGTTTTAATTTATTGGCTTATATAATCGCTGAGTGGGTATAATATTTTAATGTTGTCAACAACATAAAACTCATATGAATACATCAATTGTTCTTTCATTTCTGGATTTAAGTGATCCAATTATTTGACCCTTTAGGCTTTTTCAATATTCATTCTTAAAGTTACAAATTTTACTTATTTTAAAAAGTAATTTTTAATAAACTAATTTTTTTCTCTAAAAATTTATTGAGGTGATTAATAGATTTTTTTGGATATGTTAAGGTTACCAAGAATTTCATAAATCTTCTATTTTATTTAAAAATGAATGAATAAAAAAAATACTACCAAACGTACCTAAAAACTCTCTTATAACAAAAATTACTTTTATATTAATTAAATAATAACTTAGAAAATCCAATGTACCATATTTTTCATATAGATGCTAGTGCAAGTGAATGTTGTTATAAGAATTTGTCCATATTTTTTATGCAAATGAAGCTAGTGCAAGTGAATGGTGTGCAAATGGCAAATTGAGAGAAAACTTAGAACACAATAACTTAACTTGCTATTTGCATTACCGGAGATGGAAATATATATACAAAGAAGAACCTTCTCGAGGTTCATTGTCTATGGCGATAAGTTTCAGCTAGGCTTACAATAGTACATGACAATAAGGCTTTCATTTTTGTCTTCTTTTTAAATGGTCCATATTTGTTTATTTGCAAAC
Organism: Pinus albicaulis; assembly: GCA_034641835.2. Taxonomy (NCBI): domain Eukaryota; kingdom Viridiplantae; phylum Streptophyta; class Pinopsida; order Pinales; family Pinaceae; genus Pinus; species Pinus albicaulis. The sequence goes on from CM076574.1 coordinate 479,740,654, forward strand.
ATAGTTTCATCTTCACTTTTCTAGCCATAAGATAGTGGTGAAGTTTCTCCTTTCTTGATTGCAGGCGAACATTCTTTCCATTCACCATTGTTGAAGGTTTTCGGGGTTCACATTGGTAAACGTTCATGGGATTCACAAAATCATGTTTTATTTTTCTTGCAAATTCATCTTTATCAACAACAACTATAGTTGTTAGATGTACCACCTCTTCTTCAAAGGGGCTTTTAACTTTCTTCAGTTCATCAACTATTATTGAGTCTTCCACAACTTCATCAGTTGCTATTGGGTCTTCTACAACTTCATGAGCTGCTATTGAAGCCTCCACGATTTTTCTTTCTGCAATCTCTACTTCATTATGTAGATCTTCATCTTTCATAATTGGTTGATTAGTGTCTTCAACCTCTTTAATCAACTCTATTATTGCAATCATGTCATCCTGCGTTTGATTTGTTAGACATATTTCTCACCAAATAACAACTCATTTACTTCACCTTTCTCACTCCTCTCATAGCCTTTATCGGATACAAACCCACATAGTCGACACTGTCCAATGCCCAATGTTCTAGCGTTGGCTTTAGGTGGCTCAACACCTCAACTTGTACCACTTATGAGTGCTTCACCAACACATCTCTCTACATAGTAGGAAGCTTCCCATCTTCACCTGTACATATCTCCCAAAATGCATGACTCCACTGCTACCACACAAACACGCCACAAGTCACTGAGAGACCAAGTCTCCATGACTTTCTTAATAGAAAAATCTCTTTAACGTGCTCCAACAACACTAGTATGCAGAATCATTTATCTCCCTAGTGCAACTCCACACCACTGGTCACACGCACAAGCACAACTCTCCACGGTTGGCTTCGAACAGCTAATCACAACACCTTTTCTGCCTCTATACGTAGTTCCTTGTCACAGCAAGCTTCTCCTCCCATGGCTCGACCTCCTCGATCGTACTCGGAAAATATGCCACCACGCTTCACGCACACAAAGGTGGGCCGGCGACCCAACGCTCACTGAAAATAAAATAGAACTTGGTCAAACTATAGCACACAAGCTCCCACGCGGCACAAGGAGCAACAACTCTTCAGCGTTGGCCTCTTCACAGACACACATCCTCTACAGATCTTTATCCTCCAACAACTCTTAAATCGACCTATAACCAGGCTCCTCACAATAGATCACCTCATACCAAACTCCGCATGGCATTCACACCACCGAGTCATCACCGAGCCATCACATCTAGACTGCTAGAAACCTCTAGACTCCTTTGCATTAAATGCTGTCAGCAGGGTCAGTTGAAATTATAGTTCATCCAACACAAATGAATGGTGTCATAAGAATCCATTTCATAGGTGGATAAGTCTAGTGCAAGTGAATGGTGTAATAAGAATCCGTCCATACAAAAATGGTGTAATAAGAATCCATCCAGGTTTTCTATGAAGTTGAAGTTAGTGCAAGTGAATGGTGTCATAAGAATCGTTTTCATAGGCCGATAAGTTTGTCGAGTGTAATAGACTTTTAGTTATTTTAATTTAGTTTTAAATGTGGTTTAATTTTAGTTTTATTTAAATTACTTTTAATGTTTTAATTTTTAGTTTTTTTTCATTAGTTATTTCAGTTAATTTTTAAGTGTGGTTTAGTTATTATTTTAGTTTTATTTCAATTACTTTTAATTTTTAGTTTTATTCAAATTTTATTATAATTTAGTTTGGTTTAACATTATAATTTTATTTTGATATCGATTGTTAGTTAATATAATTTTATATTATTATTATTATTATTATTTTGTAGTTTAGTTTGAATTATAAATTATTTTATTTTATTTTTTATTTTAAGTTTATTATTAATTTCATTCTTTAGGTAACGTGATTAATTTCAAATTTTATAGGTGATATGGGATACATGACAAACTTTTAACCCAATCAAATGCTAACAAATTATTACTTTTTAAATAAAAAATACTTTAATGATTTATAAAGTTAAACATTAGAAGTTTTATAAAGTTAAACATTAGAAGTTGTCATGGTGAACGCTAAATTAATAGACTTCAACATGAAACAGGGACTAATAATATTATTGACATTATATGATGTGTAATTCACTCTATATTTAGTTGACATGTAATACTTATAACAAAATATATTAATAACAAAAAAAAAGTTTAATCATAAATAAAAAAATTCCTTGTCAATATTAAATAACATAATTTCGTTTAAATTAAATATTTCCTTATTATTTCACTTTTCATTGTGACGGAGATTTGTAATTTATTCTATTTTTGATGTGGATCTAATATATATATTTAAAAGATATTATAACCAAAAAATTAATGTGAATCATAAATCAAATATTGCAATATATTTGTAGACTAAAATTTGAAGATCAAATATACACAGAGAAAAAACAAAAAATATTTAAAGATCAAATATAAATAGAGAAAAAACAAGAGAGTTCTTATTCCATTAATAGGTTCTTTCTAATTCAAGGTATGACGAATTTTTGTAACCCTTCAATAAATGTGAACCATAAATAAAGTATTTCAATGTGAACCATCTATATATTATATAAAACTAGTTGAATATATATATATATATATATATATATATATGTCGTATAGTTTAAACACTTTATTAGTGTTTTTCTCAAAACTAGCATATATCCATCTTATTTCCAATTCTACCAAGATGCAAGGGGAATCAGATCGCACAAGATGCAAACATTTCCTCATGTTTTGCACTCAAGAAGAGGTTTGCATCATGAAATATTTGATATGTCTCTATGCTTGGTAGATTCAGAGTTAAGATGGGTCTACGTTGGTTAATGATTACATAAATAATGATTAAATGCACTAGAAATTAGAATATTAAATACATATAAAATATAGGTTTAGAAGTTATAATCTTAAAATGCAGTTTTTATATTGAATCATTTTATGTCATTGAAATATGTGTTTACCAAATGAATGGCATTATTATGTGAAAATGTTAATAAATATAAAATAGGGTATATACTAGAAGCATAGATAGAATAATATCAAAACTCATTAGTCATTTGTCTCCATGTTAGACTCATCAAGGTCACTATCACTACCATTGGTATCTTGTCAATTCTCCTCCTTTATAATGAAACCAAGATTTATAATTATTGTTGGAGAGGGTGAACTCTTAAGATGATCATGATCATCATGAAAAGTGTTTAGCTCTGAGACTATCTCATTAAGATTGAAAATCGGTTAATTCCAAATCAATGTTATTATCAAAACCCATATAATTAAGAAATCTGTCCCACATGATTTTTTTTCCCTTCATTCACTCATCCTTCCTATTATAAATAAAATGTAGGCTGGACTACCTATACATCATTTTTTTCTCTCTTGATAGGTGAAGTGTGTTCCAAGTGTTTAAATTATGCTATTTTCTTCAATATGTCTAGTAACAAGAGGATCAAACTACTCGAGAGAGGAGCCCTAGGGATAAATACTATAAAACTATCACACACATTCCCATGAGTTCCCAACCAAGTATAGAGCTTCTTAAATCCCCTCTCCTTGAGTGCATCATAGACTCCAAATATCCTATTGCTAGTGGAAAAGTCCATTAACCTCCTCCAAATCATCAAGAAAGGGTCTCTCTCTCTCTCTCTCTCTCTCTATCTCTCTCTCTCTCTCTCTTATGAGATCACTTTTCCATTTGAGGAATGAATCTGCAAGAAAGATCATCATTGAGCCAACCATTTCCATAGTACATGTGCTTCAATAAGTGATATATGAAATGAAAATGTGTGCAATTATTCTCCCACTTATTCATAACATGATTTCTAAACTCTTTTGGATATTCCACTGGAATAGTTTGTCACAACATATTTGATAATTTTATTGAAATCTATACTATGTTAGGTTAATTATCCTTTATATATTAGGTTCCTAAATATTTTATTTTTCATTGAATGAAGAAATAACCAAGATGTGAGAAATAGAGAGTACACACACACACACACAATATGCATATATTGTTCCTTGGGAAACCCTTATTAGAGAAAACCTAGCTAGAAGGTGAGGCCACTCTACATTATTTTCTCTAGTATGAAAATATGCAAATAAAAAGGAAAGGTACTCTATGGAGTTATCTAAGACTTGTGGCCTGTATGTTACAACCAAATTGTAACCCCTTTTGGTTTTCTCTTTAGCTTCCCATTGCCAGTTTCTCTGCCTAATTATGGAACAAAATATAATAACATAAAATGTAAACCCTACTACTCCTAGTGGCTTGGTATTTAACATAGCCAAATAGCCAACTAGAGGTAAGAAGTGACTCTCTCAAACCTAAAGTAGACTTTCGATACTCTATATTTTGGAGTCTTCTTGAAATTCCACACATCGCTAACTCGAAATTCATGAGTGATGGGGGCCAATGTGGCATCTAGTCATACCATGGTAGTTAACATAGTAGGATAACTTCTGGGAGGCATAACATTTTAATATGCAGTTTGATGCGATTCTTGCACCATTGGAAAGGTCTTTGAGTTTAGGAAAATGAAAAAGTGTATGGTGCAAGATAAATTTTTTAAGCCCAACTAAAAATTATTTAATGCCTCAAAATGGCTTTAGAAAGTTTTAGATTCCAGTTCTCCAAACTCGACACTATCATTAAAATGACATTTCAAGCTAACTCCTCTAATATTTTCCATTATGAAAACATCGAGATATATGAAAAATAATATAATGATCCAATCAGATCATAATAATATCTAGCATAGTGGTGAACAATATCTTGAGTGATTTCTTATACTTAGGCATTCATCCTCTACAATCATGTTCTTCATGGACCGAATCATGGAGACCCACCTTTAATGAACATCCCTTGAGATGGGTTGGTCCATGTTTACAAGACATAATAAAGAAATTACGAGGTCCATGATATTAATGGAATTGTCTAATCTCTCCCACTAAACATCCTATAAGATTGTATCTTCTTATTTTTTAGAATTAATTTAATCTATCTTTATTGAATAAGACCAAAACTCTTTAATAAAAAATGACCGTAAGAGTAGTCTTAACACCCATCACCATCTCAAGCATAATGACTAAGGAAGCAAATTAAGTAATTAAAATATTCAATAATGGTAGGTTTGTGTACCATTTTATCGATGGTGAACGCATTGTTATAGTTTTGTAAAAAAATATTGATATGGAGTGCATCATCAATGAGATTTTCCATCGATGTCACATCTAAAGTAATATAATTAACTACTAAGTTAAAATATTGCATCATGTGATATGTCCAAAATATATTTGGATCTTAACTTTCCACATTTGTGCTAGCAACCATCTTGCAAATAGGTGCATTACTTTTGATAATTTTCAAAAGAGAATTAATACATATATCTCCAATGACATTATTGAACAACTCACCCATAGAATATGCATTATTTTGTTTCCAAGAATATCCACCATTTTGAAGAAGTCTAATACATTTTGGGATGACACCATGAAATTAACAAGTGGATGGCATGTTGTTTGATCCACACATCCATCATAAGAAATACTCACATCATATGAAGGCCATGGTTTTTAATAGGTGTTAGAATTTATGATCCACTTCTTCCATTGTCTTAACCAAAAATGTAGCTATAATATTCTATGAATTTGGAGGAACATACTCAACTGGAGTGAACTCAAGTAGAGCTCAACACATCTGAGAGAAAAAATAAGACCTTGAAACATTAAATTAAAGGATTTTTTTTATAAGGAAATAACACAAAAATATGATCAATATCACATCGCCACTCTTTTTCAAATATATTTCCCACTGGACCAACATTGAGAGTTGATCTCTTTCATTCTGGTTCAATTGTAGTCCCACTTTGAATTCTACAATATGGCTTCCTTAATAATGGAAGGGGGTCTTCATCTTTGTGTATTATAATTACTACATTTAGATTCCCTAAGTTAATAACATCATCCCTAGTTATATTTTTTCCATAGACAGAATCCACTAATTTACACAAGGTCCAATAAATGGCCCATAACTCAGTAATAGGTTCTCTTATATTCAAAATGGCAAAAATTGCATTCCTAAAAAATATCCCCCCCTCCCCCCCCTATAAAACAAGCTTTTTATTGAGCTTTTGTTTTCCTCTATATATTTCCATAGTGGATATATTATTTTTTTAGGAGTTTTGTATTCCTATATACAAGTTTATTTTCAACATTGATATCTCCTCTTAACTTGGAGGAGCGGGGAAGCATCAACATTGGATTTGTTCCCTTTATTTTGATACATTAGCCCTTAATTATTTGTTTAAATTCTGATGTTCCATGTTGTAACAAAAAAAATTTACAAAACTTATTTATGCTGCAATATTAGTTAAGCAACTGAAGATAGAACATAAACAATATAAACCATATGAAAAATACAAGACAACCAAGAACACAATGAGACACAACGATTTAAGTCCAATGGCTAGGGAAAAACCCATAAAGGGAAAACCCAACCAAATTCTTCTGAACTATTATATATCAATAGTTCAGCAGAGATACAAAGTAGAATGAGAGATCAAGAGAATGCGAAAGATCACCAAAATCTGAACAAGTTGTAGAATGAATATCAATGGTAGAAAAAACTAAAGCAAACACATAATCAACCTCGGCTCACCAAGTTTTTCTCTTACTCTCGAAGTCTTTCTCTCTCTCTCACAATCTCCTTCAAGTCTCTCCGACTCTCTCTAAAGTTCGAATTCACAATGCACAAGTAAGTGAGGTGAGATGATATGAGATGTACACACACAAACACACACACACACATATATAAAGTAGGAACAATACACATTCCTTCAGGAGGAGTTACATTTTCCATTTAGGGAAAAGTAACTCATGACATTAAGGAGAGGCAATTCCAATTCCATTATGGACAAGAAACACATGCCTTGGATGAGAGGGGGAGAGGAATATTTTATGACGTACCTTTAATGAGTGTGTAAGATAAATCTTGCATTCCATGCCTTGTAAGAGGAATCTTTTATGACATGTCTAAGAGGAATATTTTATGACGAGCCTTTTAATGGGGGTAAGAGAGTGTAAGAGAACATTATTGAGAGCCATGATTGAGCGACTTCAATTTATTTTTAATAATAATATAATAGTATCATTAGAATAATAATAATAATAATATTAATGATTAAGTCAAAATTGAACTATTTGGATTTATTGATGATCAAAAGAGATTTTCCAACAAAAATACTTGATTACCAATTAATGCAAGGTGATTTATTATTTTTGGAAATTCATACTTGAAACTTTCTATTTTTAGAAATTCATCCCTGAGGTACCAAATTTTCATCACTCCCTCTTAGCTCGGGAGGAATTTATTTTTGTAACAAAATATCTCTTCTTTCTTTGCTCATATGTGTTCATCGTTTCTCTGTAGCATCTCGAACAATGATGTCTCACTCTAACAAATAAGAATCATCATAGGGGAGTTCTGATTGCCACTCTATATCCATGGAAAATAGGGGAGATTCATCTATCACCCTATATTCACTTGGGGAATTTCCACTTGCCAACATATGACAAGGGTCTCAAGCAACCAAGTTTTTTTAAACACCAAGTGGTGGAAGACTTTCATCCTATAAATGTCACACATACAAGTCTCACTACACCTATTGAACAGATAGGTGGATTTTTCCCACCTCCGAGACTTTGGATCAAATTCATACTGAGCACTACTCTTATGACACACACTACATAAGAGCTCCCTCATCCTTAAGAGATTTACAACATAATTCCCTAATATTTTAAGCTCTGATAGGGAGGAAAGGAAACTTAGTGTTCTCAATCAGTTGTGACTGCTTCCCATAAGGGTCACGGCCAGAAGGCCAAGATGCTCTAAAATAACCAAGAACTTTCCGTTCAGTAAAATATTTGTAAGAATGTAATCTATTTGATCATTAATCACAATATGATGGAGCCTCATTTCTCCTCTCTACACCATACCCCAGATATAGTGATATTTGATCTCAATGTGCTTGGACTTGTCATGGAACATGTGATTTTCTACAAGACAAATCCCACTCTTATTATAGTTGTTGTGTCTAGAACTTGCTCAATTAGTTCCCCAAAAATATTTCTTAGCCAAATTTCCTCATAGCTAGCCATGCTAGAATAAATGTACTCAACTTCAGTTGTACTAAGTTCAACAAAATTCTTCTTTCTGCTCATCCAAAAGATCATGGAAGATCCCAAGCTAAAGAAACACCTAGAAGTTCTCTTTCTATAAACAGAGTTACCAACCCAATAAACATCAGTATATCCATAAAGTATTACATTTTAGCAGTATATCTCAATCCAAGATTGATGGTCCCATGCAAGTATCTCAAATTTTTTTTTTTTGCAACAATCAAGTGTGTCTGTTATTTCTTAATCGTATATTGCCTCATATTATTTACTGCAAAACATATGTTTGGTTTAGTGTTCACTACGAACATCAATTCCCCAATCAGTTGTTGATACGGAGAAGGATTTTCCAAATTAGGACCTATAGCTTTACCACATAACTTCCCGAAGTTCATTTCCATTAGAGTAATCATGCACTTACATTCTCTCACACCAAATATTTCTAGGAGATTGACAACATATTTTCCTTGAGAAAGGAAAATATCACTAGGTTTTTTTGCCATCCTTCAAGACCCAGAAAGTAGTGCATCAAATGAAGATATTTCAAATTATGAATCTAACTCTCTGTTACACTGGAGGATAAGAGGTTCACCACCATTCATAAATAAATCATCAACATATAATACCAAAATCAAATGGAATATCTTGGACTGTCTTGAGGTAAAGATTTAGATTAGAATTACTTCTAGTAAAACCAATATTCATCAAGAAGCTAGTAATGTGGGCATATCAAGCCATTTTTTCTTGCTTCAAACCATAAAGGGATTCCTCAGTTTGCACACATGAGTTTTCTAGTCATGTACATTAAAGCCTAGTGGTTTCTCCACAAATAATTCTTCCTTGAGGAAGCCATGTGGAAAAGTAGTCTTCACATCCATTTCATGAAGAGACAGTCCTTGGATAGAAGGTAGAGCCAAAATAGATGAGATGGTTGTATAGTGGGAACATTAGGGGAATTTGAATGTATAAAATGGGCCTCTTATGGAAATAATAAAATAATAGCTAAACCAATAAAATAATATTTATGAATTTTCAATTCACTTTTTGCACCACAATCCATGTAACTGTGGTTAAATTTAATTGAAAATTTATACCAAAATAAAATTAATAATGTATTGATGTGACTATAAATAAGAATGAGTCTTTCACGAAAAAAGTCATTATCATTAATAGAAATAATAATTAAAAAAAACTATTACAACACAAATATTATTATTATTATTAAATTGACTAATTTTTTTTATTTCACAAATGTATTCTCTCATCTTCAAACAAATATAAATTTTAAATTTTAAATTATCTAAAAAATATTCAACGTTAACAATAAACCATCAATGATAAATTAACCAACTCTAACCATCAATGATAAATGAACCAACTCTAATAATCCTATCTCATTATCTCATTCATATATAATCTTCAATTAATTATGCTTTATAGTTTTCAAAAAAAAAAAAAAAAAACATTATATATATATATATATATATATATATATATATTATTATTATTATTATTATTATTATAAAATTATTTTGTTAAAATTACATTAATAAACCTTCTTTATAATTATATAACTTTACTTTTATCATTTCTTTAATTTATCATCAATATATTTTTTCATTTACCATTTCTTTAATTTATCATCAATATATTTTTACATTTTTCATATAAAATGTTTGCGAGTTTGATTCAGTAACTATTTGTGAGGCTTATCAAGATATTCGCAGCAAGATTTGGCTTGTGGACACCTGAGGCAAATTAATGTTTAGACACCCTGCACTTGAACTTCAACTTCAGACATCGTGTCGGAAACATGTTACAATTAAGAGCGCAGACACCATGGTTAAATAATTCCATTAAAAACCAATAGTTAAACCAGTAATCAATCCATTATTCTTCTTGCATCATAATAGTTGGAATTTATATCTCTTTCTAGCTCTTTTACGTGGGATATGCTTCCCAGAGGCCCTTGTTTTGGTGGCCATGTTGAATTTGGAGGTCAATCATGAGGTACATTGGAGTAAATGCAACATTTCAACCTTTCCTATTTGCATTTTCTATTCCCTCAAAAAAAATTAGATTTTTCTTTTCCATCCTGCCACTGGACAATTATCAATATTCATTTCACCTCTATGAATTTGAAATATTTTTTTCACACCTGGGAAATTCTAGAAGAAGCATGGAAAAGGGGAAAATGGCAAGTGGGGGAGAACTAGGGAGGCCAAACGGGAGGAGATGGAAACTCAATTAACCAAGCCCTAAGTAACGAGAGGTAGTGGGGGACAATAGAAAATTGGAGGAATTGGACCTAGAGAGGACAAGAAAGAATCAGAAGAAGTGAATAGAAAGGAGAAGTATCAATAAAGGAGTATAGTAAGGAAGACTTGTGCATACAGAGAGGAGGATAGTGTGGGATTCCATACATGAGGAGAGAAATTCGGAGAGCTAGTCACAAGGGTAGGAGAATTTATAATTTGAAAGGAACAGTGTCATGAAAACTTAAATGATTCCTTTTACAGTGTGCATAATTGCGTCAACAGAGAACTATTCTAGGTACAAGTTTCAGATTTCACTGTTGTATCCAGTATCTAGCCATTTAAATGTTTTTAAGAGAAAAATATTATTGTTGTAAGGCTAGAACTTAAATTTGTATAAAATTATTTAAAAAAGTGGTGGGATCACTATGAAATTCCTTAAGGTGGAGAATGGTATTGATTAGGGTATGTTGCAATAACATACCATATGTTGTGTCTTGTCACTCCATTACTTGAACTCATATCGATGCATACCTACATCAAGAGTGCAATTACTTGTATGGAAGCTTTCATTGAATATGATCCGGGTGGATATTTGTGGCCACCCGCCTATTCCACTTGGGGGCCCTACCATTGTCTCTTTCAGTTTTTTAGTTTTAGCACAACTTACTATTTTTAGCAGTTTTTTTGGGTCCTGAACTTTTGGAGCCATTTTGAGGCCCTAAACGACGTTTTTTGGGAAAAACAGGAGCAACATGGGTCCATGGACTAATGTTTCTCACATAAAAAGTTGTAGTCCTCAGATAGATATTTCTAATGAGGTATGGTGCACGTAAAACAGAGATCGTATGCCAAAGTTACGTCCTCGGGAAGTTGAAACACCAATTTACACAAACGGGGCCCATATTTTTGGCGCTTCACCTCCTAGGATTAGGGTTTTGGATGTTTAGGATTTTCCATTTTTTATAAATAACAAATAGGCCCTCGAACCTCATTGTAACACAGTTTAGAGACCTTTCGCCGCCACATCTCTTCTCAGAGATAAGCTACTAGTGCCCTAGCTAGTTTATTTCCATTCTGTGTGTAAGAAAATTTCAATTCTTTGATATTAAAGAAATGAAGTGTTATTTCCGATGTATATTCGTATTTATGGTTATATGTGTATTCTATCGCATTCCTGCATAAATCTGGATCAGTGGTATCAGAGCAGTCTATTTTTTCTCGATCCGTCTTTGCATGTCCTCAACGAGGTCGGGGTATAAGGAGTTGGGGCTCGATCTGGTTGAACCTTTGCAAGATCAGCCTCAAAAAATCTAATGACCGCCCATGGTGGAAGAAAAGAAAGATGAGGGAGAAGGAGATCCTATCAAAATATTGATCGAGGAGGCCCTCGAAAAACAAAGGAACGCGATGATGGGTAAATTTGCCCAAATCCTTCAATGACTGCCCACCGACGACGCATCTGCATCCAGCAGCCACTCTGGAGGTGAGACTCCCTTTAAGGTAGAAGTAAAATTTGACATTCCCATATTTGAGGGTCAAATAGATGCAGATGTCATAGGTAGATGGTTGAATCTATTAGAAGGATATTTATTGGTTCATGACTTTTCTGACCGAGAGAAGATTATTTTTACACTCCTCAAACTTACCCCCCATGTCAAGGACTGGTGGGAAACCTACAGTGAGGAAGAGGACGAGACAAAAGCCTCTCTATTCTTATTTGTACCCACTTGGAACTATTTATAAGATGCCATCAAGGAACAACACTATCCTGTGGGGAGCTATGAGGACAAGTACATACAATGGGCCACGTTGCGGCAACAAAGGGATCAATATGTGCATGAGCTGATGAATTTGTTCCATACCCTGTGCATAAAGTTGGGTATCAAATATTCAGAGAAAATTTTAGTGCTAAAGTATCACAGTTGTTTGCATAGATACATTCAAGAGGAAATGGAGTTCCTCGACATCTCCTCTCTTGGTACGACATACCAGTATGTTGCCAAGTTTGAGCATAAATTCAAACAGAAGAAACGAGAATTTGGATCTGCGAATCAAAAGCAAGGGAAAGGTGCCCCCAAACTACACTACAAAGGACAAAGCCAAGGCATGGTGGTCGAAGACAACCTGCCAAATCCACAAGCAAAAAACAACACCGCGAAGCCAAAAAAGGACACGTGAAAGTGGTGTGAGTTCCATAAGAGCTCCACTCACAACATAAGTGAGTGTCGGGCCAAGAAGTCACTGGTGGCCGAGATGAGGGCTTCTGAACCAGATGCATGCTCCGACTCTGAATCAAAACCTGACAAGGGGAATGACAAAGTGGAACATATTATTGATGTGGAGCCCAACGCCAATGTTTCCATTGCGAAGATCTAGAGGAATCGGAAGATCCAGAGGAGGAGGAGTGTCTCTTCCACTCCTAGATGTGGGTAAAGGGTTCCCCGCTACAGTTCATTATAAAAAATGGGAGCCAAAAGAACCTCATTTTAGCAGACACCGTGAAGCGGTTGGGCTTTCCGACCACAACACACCCACAACCATACACCATCGGGTAGCTTCACCAAGGGCAGGATCTGCGTGTCGTCCAACAGTGCCACCTTCCCTACATCATCAAACCCTTAACGGATGAGGTATTATGTGATATTTCTCCTCTTGATCTTTGTGATGTATTATTAGGCCAACCATACTTTTGGAAGCGACATGTTGTGTATGAGTCCCGACCTCGCGTTATTATTGTTACTTTTGGAAATAATTTGTACAAGATACCAGAGGTACCACTGCCTGCTGCTATCTCTTTGGTTACTGCAAAACAATGTATTAAGCTCATTTCCAAAACTAGGAAATTTGTTTTCCTGATAATCTACCCCCAGGGTAAGAAAAAGACCATGGCCACGACCTCAAGCAGGGCTCCTCTGCATGACAATAACAAATAGACAAGTTTGTGGAGGAATACGGGGACATCTTCACCTCACCCACAGGGGTTCCTCTCCACTGTCAGGTCAAGCACCCCATTGATTTGACCCCACGTGTGTCGCTACCCAATGGAACGATATTTTGGCGCTCTATTCTGGAGAACGATGAAATCAAGTGGCAGATTCAGGAGCTGTTGCAGAAAGGTAACATCTGGCCGAGTTCATCACCCAGTGGGAGCTCAATTGTGTTGGTACAGAAGAAGGATGGGACTTGGAGACTCTGAGTTGACTATCGATCGCTGAATAAGATCACTATCCAGAATATGTACCCGATCCCAAAGATTGATGACCTTCTATACCAACTCAAAGGGGAAAAATATTTCAGCAAGATCGACTTGAAGTTTGGGTATCACCAGGTACCAATCAAACCCTCTAATGTGTGGAAGACTGCCTTCAAAGCTAAGGAGGGTCTTTTTGAATGGCTGGTCATGCCTTCTAGATTGACGAATGCTCCTGCAACCTTCATGAGGTTGATGGACGACATATTGCGGCCATTCACCAACTCATTTGAAGTGGTGTACTTGGATGGCATTTTGATCTTCAGCCAAACTTGGGAAGAGAACCTCCACCACATCCGATAAGTCCTTCAGACACTGCGACAACACAAGTTATGTGCCAATTTATAGAATTGCACTTTTGGCATGACCCAGGTTCAATATCTGGGATGCATTATTGATGAAAGGGGGGTGCATGTGGATCTAACCAAGACCCAAGTCATTCAGGATTGGCCAACCCCAGCCACTCTAACAGAGCTTCGCAACTTTCTGGGTCTTGCTAATTTCTACCACAGGTTCATGTTGGGATTCTCTCATATCACTTGGCCCTTGAGTCAAGTCACCAAGGGAGGAGTGAAAGAAAAATTATTTTGGTCGGAATCTCAACAGAAGGTGTTTGTAGAGTTGAAACATCGCCTCTGTTCTGCCCCAGTGCTCACATTACCAAACTTGCAACAACCATTTGAGATCGAGACAGATGCCTCTGACTATGCTATTGGGGTAGTTCTTACTCAACAGGGGCATCCAGTGGCATATCGCAGTGAGACATTGTCCGACACAATCCACAAGTATCCCACTTATGACAAAGAAATGTATTCCATTGTGCAGGCTTGTCGATAATGGAAGCATTACATTTTGGGGAAGGAAAAAATCATCCACAAAGACCACCGACCCCTGAAGTTCATATAGACAAAAGGGAAGTTGCAAAACGATCGCCATCAGAAGTGGTCCACATCATGGAAAATTTTAAGGATGGAAATTTATTTTACAGTTTAGAAACCTTGGCGAATCTCACTAGTACATAATAAGCAATTTGTAAATTGTTCGACATTGCTTTTGTAAAAGCTATTAAATTTATAATAATTTTGTGTAGTCCCTATATAAAATTTTGGCAATTTTTAAGGTAAAAAATTGTATGCTATAAAATTTGGGCAAATAATTTTTAGAAAAAATGGAAATTAACGAATATGTTTTTTGGAAAAAACATGGAAAATTAGCCCACTTGTGAATATTAGCCCCTAAAATTTTCCCTGGTCCACATATCTGCAATAGTTTCATTTGAACATCAAGTACAAGAAGGGTAGCACCAATAATGTTGCAAACCACCTCAGTCAAACATCAATCGTGGCGCTAACCACCGTTCTCAACTCTTGTGGGCACGAGACTTTTGATTGGCTACTTCTCTACAAGAGCGATCCTAAATTCGGCCACACATACAAGGCACTCTTGGGGGTATGCAAGTTCCAAAATTTCACCTCCAAGATGCACTGTTATGTCACCTAGGACACCTTTGTTTTCCTTCAAGCGTGTGTGCCAAGATGATATGGGAAGCACACTACAGTTGAGTCGCTGGGCATTTCGGGGTCAAGAAAATAGTGGCAGTACTGCAGAAGTATTTCTATTGGTTGAACCTTCGACATGATGTTGGGAAGTACATCAGATCCTACACTGCTTGCATCATTGCCAAATTGACCATCAAGAAACAAGGCCTCTATACTTTGCTACCTACCCCTAGTCGACCTTGGGAATCCATATCTATGGATTACATGTTAGGCCTTCCTTCTACTAAGCATGGAAACTACTGTGTTTTCGTGGTCATCAACAGATTCTCGAAGATGACCATTATGGCGGCCTGCAAGAATAATATCACAGCATAAGCCATTGCTAAACTCTTCTTTGAACGAGTGTGGATCCACTTTGGGATCCCACATTATATCATCTCATATCAGGACAGCAGGTTCCTCAGCACATTTTGTTCTAGCCTCTGGTCAATGCTGGACACCAAGCTCATCAAGTCCACAGCTTTCCATCGTGAAATTGATGGCCATACAGAGGTCGTCAACATGATGATTGTACACATTTTGTGCATGTACAATTCAAATCATCCACACATATGGGATGAGAGCCTCCCATATGTACAACACAGTTATAACTGGACTCTCCACAACACAACCAACCACAACCCCTTTCAGGTGGGCTTAGGATTCTAGCCACTATGTCCCATTGATGTAGCCATGCCATTTGCGGCTACTTAGGCCGATTTGGCTCATGTCCAGTCTGAAGCTGACAAAGAAAACAACTTCATCGAGTGCATTCAACACATCTACCAACAGGTTCATGACATATTGGACAGAGCCAATGTTAAGTATAAGCAATGACATAATCAACATCGAGTGCCACACAACTTTTGATATGGGTCGTACACCATCACCAAGGTTGTAGGTAACAATGCCTTCGAGCTCAGTATTCCACCATTCCTTGGTCTGTGCCCAGTATTCAATGTGGACCACCTTCGTCCCTACTTCCCACCTCTATTAGACACCTTTGACATTGCATAACAACTCACACCAATAGAGTTAAACCCAGACTGCATAGAACAAGACACCATAGATTGTATCATGGACATGCAAATCAATAACACTCGCCAATAGAAGATCCAACTGTATCGGATTTTCAAAGCTAGCCAACTCCTGCAACAAGGCAAGTGGTTCACCAGGGACCAAGTTCAACAAAATTTTCCTCATCTCATGCAGGGACTCAACATAATGGGGACCATTACTTCCTAATGGGGGAGGAATGATCTAGGTGGATATTGGTGGCCACCCATCTATTCGACTTGGGGCCCCACCATTGTCTCTTTCAGCTTTTCAGTTTTAGCACAACTTAATATTTTTAGCAGTTTTTCAGGTCCTAAACTTCCAAAGCCATTTTGAGGACGACGTTTTTAGGGAAAACCAGAAGAAACATGAATCCATAGATTGATTTTGCTCACATCAAAAGTTGTATTCATCAGATATATATTTCTAACGATGTATGGTGCGCATAAAACGAAGATTGTATGCCAAAGTTACATCCCTGGGAAGTTGAAACATCAAATTGGCCAAACGAGGCCCATAGTTTTGGCGCTTCATCTCCTAGGGTTAGAGTTTTGGATGTTTAGGGTTTTCCATTATTTATAAATAATAAATAGGTCATCGAGCCTCACTGTAAGACAGTTTAGAGGCCTATAGCTTCCACATCTCTTCTTAGAGATAAGCTACCACTGCCCTAACCAGTTTATTTCAATTCTCTCTGTAAGAAAATTTTAGTTATTTGATATTAATGAAATGAACTGTTATTTCCGCTGTATATTTTTATTTATGGTTATATGTGTATTCTATTGGATTCCTACATAAATCCGGATTAGAATATCATATGCATGACGATGCCCAACATGATGGCCTCTAAAGTTCATTATGGTGATGCTCTAATACATGGACAAAAATTTGTGGTAAGCTAACTGTGATCAACCTCATATAACCTGCAAGCCATCTTAACTACTCTAGTTCAAGGTCATGATAAGGAACTAGAAATATTAGTCCCTTATGAATTCCTACTACATGGTAGGATGAGAGTATAACTAGCATTAACTAGTGGCAGCCACTCCAGACAAGGGATCAGTGACGTACAGTAAATATTTAATTATAAACCTCACCATTAAGAGGTTTAACATTGCAATAGAAAGGCTAGATAGGGATTTTCAGGTGGACCACCCAACAGAGTTCAAATTGGTTGCATTCATGGTGCTATACTTATACTACGAGGTTTTCCATAAGTGTGAACTTCACCCTAATGTTGGTGGCTAACACACAAGACATCCACTATCACCTTGGTTGCCTTGCTCCACATTTTATACCACAAACATCCTAGTCTATGGGTATCCGTAAGGTTTATCTAGCTAAATTTTGTAGATGTGGGAGTCGTTTTCAGCTACGATCGATTAGGAATGAGATAAATCAAACAATCATATTGCCATACGAGTGAAATAAAATATGAAGTGTTGTATGAATAACAAGTATAACACACATTTCCCCATTGAAATGTGATACCATTAACTATGAACTTGTGTTAAAATGTTGTAAATGACTATGTTATGACAGTTTTTGATGACCACAATTAGTACATCAAACACAAATTGTTGGATCAATATCTCAAAGAAGATAACAATGAGGGGTTGTGGAAATGTGCTGCTAAACCAACTGTTTGATTCCACAAGTGCCAAAGATGAACATTCACATCAACTATCCAAACTGTAACATGAAATTGCAAGTGTGAAACCTGTCCCATTAAGAATAAACAACACTTTGATTTCAAACCAATAGAAGCAACTTAAATGTGATTTAAAAAATAAAAAATAAAAATAATTACTAACTTAATAAGGGGTAGGTTACAAGAAAGTAGTGCTTTTCAAGGGTGTTTGATTGTGACCACGCATAATTGCAAATGAAGAGTTCCATACTTAAAAATGTTTTTTACATTTTGAACCTAAAAGAGATTTATTCTCATCTGTAATATTTTTATTTAACTTGTTGCTTTTCATATTCTATTTAATTATCCTATACTAAATTTATTTTTTCATTATGTTTGTAGTTGCAAGGTTAGTCTTGGGGTAATGGAAAATATAAAAGATCTCATATGGAAGAAAAAAATACATGAAAAAAACACATAATTACAATTGAGGTGGATTAAAATATGGCACCATTACAGAAGAAAAATAACCCTAAAATAAGGGGTGTGAGTGACAATGAAAATAATAAAAATAAGAGAAGGGGAAAAAAATGTTGACCTATATTATTTTATGTATTAATTTATACTTCCATATCACTCCCAATAACAACGCAGGAAGGTTTTTGTGCATTTATCATTTTTTTTGTAAATTTCGTAGGACCTGTCTATTTTCTATTTTGTAAAGAGAAAGTTGCTATACAAATTATGAAATTTTTGGTAGCCTCAACCTGCCGAAGGAAACCAGGTCTGTTGGCCACCTCAAAGAGTTATAAGCCAACCAAAATTGGTATTGTTTTTTCCTTTTGTTAATAGCTAATAATCCTTTACTATGTCCATAGAAGCTACATATAAAACATAGAGTAGACTTAATATCCTAAAAAAAAATACAAAAAAGAACTTGTAAAGAGGTTAACCATATGATGAATCAACAGGTGCAGGGTCTTTTGCAGTTGACCCTAGCATCTCAGCTTGCTGCAGATTGAGTAATTACTGCTCCATCCTTGCCATTCTCGCATTGAATTGTACCTGTGACTTTGTCATTTCCCTCATATCCTGTTTAATCTGCTAGAGCTCAAACAATATGGAAGAATTGATTTTCTTTTCCTGCATACTTAACAGTGCTTTTGCAAGAACACATTTGATTTTCCAATAAGTTTTGACAGATTGCTGAAATAAAGAAACTCTTCCTCTTGTGTTGCATGGGTCAGAAAGGAAATCTATTCCCTCCCACTGGCTTTGAATGTCATCCTCTTCATCATCACTATCCCTTTCCCATCACTATATAGTTTTCCGAATATCCTTCGGAATTCCAGTTTCATATATTTTTGCTAGACTTTCAAGGGTCTGCTGATTAGTTTTCCTACCTCTTTTGCTTGTCCCATCTACCTGACTGGAATGTATTTTCTTTCCCTTTCCTTTTTTCATTGTGAGCTGAATACCCCTGTATATCCTTTTGACTTAAAAAAACCTTGTATAGCGAACAATAACCAATAGGTAAAACTTAGAATCATTATGAAATTCCATGTGTTTAAAAAAAATCTTGGGGTATGGATTGCAGTCTTCATTCATTCTGCTAACGCCATGCCTAACCATCCCATCATCATAAAGCTTTCGTAGCTTGCGAGCTAGAGCAATAACACAAGGAATGGACCAATTCAAGGACGAACGCTTTGAAAATTCAAACAGGACGGATTGCTCAAACAAGAAATATTGCTATAGAATAAGACAGAATTGGAGTTCTTGAAGTTAAGGAAATGGCTGTGGAAATAACAAAACCCAGAAAAATTCTCAACAACTGCTAAACCCACCCATGCCTGTGCTGGGTTTACAATATTACATAGACTAAAGTGAATTCTGGGAATTGACCAAAAACCCCGAACATGAAAGAAAACATAAAAAGGGGTTTTAGCAGAGGTCATTAACGTCAACATTTTCAAAACAAAACAATCATAATAGTTAAAACCACTGTTACTACTCATATTGAGAATGAACCCATAGTAAACAGACCCAATTCTACTATCCATGCATAGATTAAAAGTCAGAGTGTAAGAAGGACTACTATAACCAAAAGGAGGCATGGAATATGCTGGCAGATATAACCCGAAATAATAACTAAAGCATCAAGCACAGGGTAAGACGTAGAGTTGAAACCCCATATAGAAATTTAGATAGAACTCAGGACTATGAAAACGAGGCAGGAAATTAAAATGAAGCCCCTCTATCATCACATGTAGACGAAATAAACCCAGGAAAGAAACAAAAAACTTTGACTACTCTACATGGCCTATTAAAATTTCTGAAGTCATTGACTGAAGACGCGGAGGCCAAACTAGAAATGAAGCCATAATAATTGGAACCAGAACATACCCTTTCAAAATATGCTTCCTGTCTTGTTCCTTCAGCTCCCTTGGCGCTTTGCGAAAGTTTCCTTCAGCTCGCGAAGGAATGAAATCTCGACAAAGGAAAAAACACCATATAATATTCCTACCTTGCCATCAAAACTCTGCCAGTATGTCCAGACACTTAATGGCATAAATTGAGTGCATAATTGTAGTGCATGCGAGCATAGGCCACTTCCCCTTGCCATTAATGGGGCTTAATGTTCAGTTGACATGCCTCCCACGTGGCGGTGTCATGCTGTCGTTTTGATGCCCATATTTTCTTCCATATCAACCTTTCATTGTTAAGATAATTTTTAGATTGAATATGATATCCTTCCTTGATAGTGAACATCCCTTTTGTTTGATAACCCCATCATAGAATATCACTACCGGTTGCATGGAAATTTTTTCTTGATTTGAGTTCTTTTGCTAAGTTGGTCCATTGTCACGTTTCCAGAGCTTCTAGCCAATGGATTTTCTCCTTCCATTTTCTCCACTAACTATGTTGATGTTGGAACCAATAGTTTTTAATTGGTCTACAGTTCGGAGTATTGGTAAAAAGAAATATTTCTCCTAAATCCAGTATACTAAAATTTTTTTCTCTTTGCTGCCATGAATCTTCCCAAAAGAGTGTTGCTCTACCTTCCCTCACTTCCCAGAAACTATGAGAGCGAATTAGATTCCTGTTAGTTGCTGCAAGATTCCAGATTGAAGATCCTTTTGGTACTATATCCACTTTTAATTTACCTGTAACTGAATGTGGCATACCATATTTTGTTTCCCATATACTTTTCCAGAGATCATGTCCTCCTTGAATCCATTTCCACCACATTTTAGCACCCATTACATTATTTAAAGCTGAAGGGTATCGCAGTTCCAAGCCTCCTGCAGGTTTTGGTTTAATAAGTTTTTCCCATGTAAGTAAAGCCCATTTCCAGTTAGCCTGAGCATCTTGCCATAGAAAATTCTTGAAGAGATTAACTAATTGATTACAAATACTTTTAGGACAAGCTCTTCCTGATAACTGATAGAGAGGAAGGGATTGAAGCACTGATTTTAACATGATGATTCTACCAGGAGCATTCAACACTCGAAATGCCCAATTATGTATTCTTTTTTTCTACTTTTATAATGAGATCCTTCCAGTCTGCAATTCTTATTGGAGAAGTATTTAAAGTCATTCCCAAATACTTCATAGGAAAAGAACCTAGTTTGAACCCAAGAGTTTTGGCTAAGAAATTTTTAGTTGCAGTGTTAGAGTTAAAGAAATAAAAATTTGATTTATCAGTATTAATAAGAGTACCTGATGCTTCCATAAAGATTTCCAAGATCTTTAAAATAGCTTTAACTTCTTTCACCGAAGCCTAACAAAATAACATAATATCATCAACAAACTGTTGGTGTGTCAAGGGAGGATCTAGTCCCCATAGCTTTAAACCTTTTAGCTTCCCTTCTACAAGATGAGCCTTGATTAACCTTCCCAATCCTTCAGCTGCTATAATGAATAAAAACGGCGATAAATGATCTCCTTGACGGAGGCCTCTAGTAATATTAAATGGTTGGGACGGTATTCCATTGAGTAAAATGGAGAAATTTGGGGAAGAGATAAAAGACCAAAACCATTGTAACCATTTGTCATCAAAGCCAAACGCTCTCAGAACCGCTATCAAATAATGCCAATTAATGCGATCATATGCTTTAGAAAGGTCTAATTTGATTAGCATTCCTTTCATTTTGAGGGTCTTTAACGAATGAATTGCTTCATGGGCAGTCACAATTCCATCTAAGATTTTTCTACCTTTAACAAAACCTGTCTGTTCCGAACAAATCAGCCTTGGCAGGAGAGGCTTGAGTCTATTTATGATAATTGTTGAGAGAATTTTGTAAATTACATTACAGAGAGAAATTGGTCTAAAACCAATAGGGGTATATAAATTCTCCTATTTTGGAATAAGAGTTAAAAAAAATTCATTTAGGGTAGGATAGACATTCTGATTTCTCCTTGATTCCTCTACTACTTCAAAAATATCCTGACCCATACAATTCCAGGTGGCTTTAAAAAATTCAGTAGTAAAGCCATCCGGTCCAGGAGCTTTATTCCTAGGCATATTCACGACTACTTCTTCAACTTCTTGCAAAATAATTTCCCGTAGCAAATCTAAGTTCTGTTCTCTGGTGACCACTGTCGGGATATGAGAAGTTATTTTATCGATTGTTGTTTGTCTATTATGATTAGATTCAGTAAGAAAATTTTTAAAATGATCTACCAACTCCTTTTCCATTTCCTCATGTTTAAGCACTCTATTACCATTTTGATCTTGTAATGAGAAAATTCTATTATGTTGCCTTCCTTGTATCATTGTTTCATGGAAAATTTTTTTATTTCTCCCACCTTCCTTTACCCACTTGATCCGTGATTTCTGCTTCCATAAGATCTCTTCCTGTTTCCTACGTTCTTCTTGCAAACTGAGTGTGTTACCTTCTTCAACTGCTAGTGCTTATGTTCTGCCATGAAGAATCATTCTTTGTTGAATGTCTTGCATTTTCTCTTTTAATCTAATCTGATCTTGTTGAATATTTCCAAATTCTACTCTATTCCACCGTTTTATTTCTACCTTTAATTGCTTTAATCTTATCTGAAAAGAGTGCATCTTGTTTCTTCCTATATTCTGATTAGATTTCCACCAGTTTTTAGCATTTTCTAGAAATCATGGATCTCTTAACCAAAATAATTCAAACCAAAAAGGTTTGTTTTTCAAAGTTTCTTTGACATCTATATCTATTCAAATTGGCCAATGATTTGATCCAAGCATAGGTAAAATTTCTGCCTCATAATAGACATCTAAACTTACCAGAGCTTCCGAGGCAAGAAAACGATCCAATCATGATGCTACTTGATGTCGTTCTCCACGTCTATTGTTCCAAGTAAATTTCTCATTCACTGTGGGAATATCTACTAAACGCAGATCTGTTAACAGATCTCTGAAAAGCTCCATTTCTGGATCTTCTCTTCTTATTCCTCCTTTTTTTTTTTCTGTCAAATTTAAAATCATAGTAAAATCTCCCCCAAGAAGCCAATATTTCTCTTGATGCATATTATTCAAAGCCGTTATACTTTGAAGGAACTCCTCTCTTTCTCCTGGAATTGGAGGACCATAAAAATCCGATACATGAATCTTTTCTTCTGATCCAATTTGTCAAAAATTACCAGTTAGAATTCTGGGAAGATCCATCCATCCTTCTGCTGAATTCCATAAGATAGCTATGACCCCTGTTGTACCTATGGAATCAATTGCCATAACCTCAAATTGGAGTTTAAAAGATTGAATGATATTTTGGAGCTTCTGACCAGAAACCTTTGTTTCTTAAATTAACATTACTTGGGGTTTTTCAGTTTTCAATGTTTCTTTCAAATATCTTTGTTTGCCTTTGCTATTAAGGCCTCTAATATTCTAGGAGATTAATTTCATTAGGTAACTTTTGGTAGTTGTTGGAATACCGTTGTTAACTGTATTATCTTTCCTGTATTAATCAACATTTCTCCCACCAGTTGAATTGATTCCTGTAAAGTTTGTCTTCCTCATTTTTTTAATGGCTTAGGTTGAGGATTAATATTTTTCCCAACAGATTGTTCAATGTCTTGAACTTACTTGTGCGCTTGAGATGTCAAATAATGTTTGAAGGTTTCTTTATACAGTTTCTTTTGATATGCTGGAATAAACCTGTCATCCAGATTCCTCCATTCATACAAAAGACATTTCAATACTTTTTCTTCAGCACTTAGGTCGTCTTTATTTTGTTCAACATCCATACGTGTTAGTTCCAACATACTACTTTCTTCAATATTGACATTTTCCTAGGCTGCTTTTCGTTTTATTGATAGAGTTTTCTGAGTCCCCACCCCTTGACCAGGATCTATACCTTCGTCCACGATTTCCACAGTCGACGGTTCACCTTCTTCCTGCAAGATTTCGAAACGGTTTGATGCTGATTGCTGAACTAGAGGGTTCTGCAAAGTACCTTGATTTTGTACATTATTTGAAACTCTGTTGCTACGTTTCTTATTTGTTACTATGATAAACCCATCCTCTCACTGGCGACTCTATTCATTAGAAGTAGCTTGACGAAAAGGTTGTTGCTCAGTTACATTTAAAGGGCATGATTTATACAGATGCCCATACTCATGACATCTCCGGCATCTAAAAGGGATATGTTCATAATCAAGAAGTTGAGGCCAGATTTTCCCTTCGTATTCTAATTCTATCATTTCAGGCAATGGTTCAGAGATATTCATATATACACAGATTCTAGCAAAAGAAGTATAATGGCCATGGCGAGTGGTTTCTGCTATCTTAACAAAATTGCCTAAAGAATTTACTATACCTTCCAATATGTCCGGATCCCAGAAATCCATTGGAATGTCAAATAACCGAACCCAGACTGGTGCAACAAGAAATTGTTCTTGATCTAGATTGTAACATTCTTCCCACTGTCTGAGGAAAAGCCCTGCATTGTTATAAAAATATGGCCCTCCCTCAAAAATTCGTTCTTTTTCTAATAGATTAGTAAAAATAACTGTAAAATAACCCTTAGCCCCAAATTTCAGATCAATATGACCCTTAGGCTGCCATTTTATTTGTATCCATTTTAACAAATCCTTTTATGTAGGCCAAATAGCAATAAAATTACAGATTAATGCGTGATTCTTCATGTAGCTTTTGCATTCATCCAGCTTAGATTCTGGAATAACGAATCTTGGTTTCTTCACTGCTCTTGGCAAACATTTCCCCTTTGTTTTTGCTTGCCAGTCTGCACTGAAAACCGGATTTAGTCTCTATTGAGAAGTTCCAGTTTGCTGCTATCTAGTAGATTGATCTCCGCTGGTGACATTACAGTAGGAGGGATTTCCCACCCCTCCTGAGGAGGCCGCCATCGCTGAACCAGTTGCTAAATACCTGCAAAGTACCTGGTCACTGCTTTCAAACCCTAGCTCTCATTTTCTTCTAGAGGATCTTTTAATTTTTTTTATTTTTTTTTGGTGCATTTATCATTGTTTGCAACTAGTATGGGAAATTATTTGCAATAACAACACAAGAAGGTTTTTGTGCATTTATGATAGTTTGCAACTAGTATGGGAAATTATTATGGTTTATGGCTGCAAGCTTGTAGCCATTGTTCCTCAATTATGGATTGGATTAAATGTTGATATTGCTGAATATTTGTATATTATTAAGGGAGCTGCACACTAAAAGAGTTGGATTAAATGTTCATATTACTCAATATTTGTATATTCTTAAGGGAGCTGTACACTCAAAGAGTTGGATTAAATGTTGATATTGTTGAATATTTGTATATTCTTAAGAGAGCTCCACAAAGAGTTAGATTAAATGTTGATATTGCTGAATATTTGTATATTCTTAAGGGAGGTGCATAGTGAAAGAGTTGTAGGGCAAGAAGGTTTTTGTGCCTTTATCATAGTTTGCAACTAGTATGGAAAATTATTACAGTTGCAGGCTTGTAGCTACTCTTCCCCAATTATAGATTAGAGTAAATGTTGATATTGTTGAATATTTGTATATTCTTAAAAGAGCTGCACACTGAAAGAATTGTAATTTCATGTGTGAGATTTTACATTAATGTTTCCATGTTGAAAAGTTATAACCCTATTCAATAATTGAGTTTTGGCTAAGTTAATGAAAGCATTATTTGAAGTTCAAATTGTTCATATGAAGATGCCATTATTTTTAACAGGTTCATTATACACAACTTAATTGTTATTTCATTATACACAACTTAATTGTTATTTCGATTTTCAATTTATTATTGAAAATATATATGGGAGTGTGTATGTATTTCTCTTAACTTGTTATTGAAAACATATATGGAAGTATGAGTATATGTATTTCTCTTAACTTGGGTGGTTGGAACCAGTTTCGCTCAAATCAATTTGAAATATTTTCTTTGAAATACTAGCAAACACAAATTTGAAGTTTAAGTTTAGATTACTCACTTATAGATAGTTTGTGCTTGTATTCATTATAATAGTGTTGTAATTGTTTGTGAAATTGTTAAACCATAGTTTGTGTGTATTCATTATAATAGTGCTGTAATTGTTTGTGAAATTGTTTCATTATAATAGTGTTGTAATTGTTTGCGAAATTGTTAAGCCTGGCCTAGATAGGCATTGGATATAGATATTAGATTGATTGTGAAACGGTTAAAGATAGTCTATTCATGCACTGAATAAAATAGTTTAATATATAAATTGAATGTGAAACTGTTAAAAATAGTATATTTATGCACGGATTAAAATAGTTTAATGTAACTCTTTTGCACTGATTAAAATAATTTAATGTAACTCTTGCACTAATTAAAATAGTTTGATGTAGTTTTTTTTGCACAGATTAAAATAGTTTATTGTAACTCTTTTGCACTGATTAAAATAGTTTGATATTGCTTTTTTGCAGGGATTGATCTAGCAGAATGTCAAATTTAGGAAACCATATCAGGAAAAACAAATTTTTTTATTCCAAGAACTGCTTAAACCCGGCAGGGACTACAGCTGCCTACAGCCCTTGTTATAAATAAAATCGTCAAGAATCCACAAAATAAGACCGTAAAGAGTTTACAAAACCCAGCTCCTTACATTTCCCCGGTTCGGGTTCTTCTGAATTATTCACACCGTATAGAAGCTCCATATATTTAATAAAAGCATGGCTATATATTACAGTACCATATCCATGGGATAGTATCATTTATTTATTGTAGCTTGAACTATGGGATATGATCATCTATTTGTTCATAGCTTGACCCATAGGGGGTGCTGTCGAAAACCTTGTCTGGGATGCTGCTTGGTCTTGCTTTTCCTGATTTCCCACCCACCCTGCATGTCCAGATCCACATTTACAGCATAAGGAGCAATAAAACCAAGTCCTATCTATGTACAGTTATCCTATGAAGTGTGGAAATAAATAGAAGATTAATTAAGTACCGAGAGAAGGATCAAATCCTCTGTTCTTGAGTTCTCTATATTCCTGGGACAGAGCACAACACTCGCAGAAGCAGTGAACAAGGCAGTCTCCACAAGGCTCTTCTTCCAAATTGAATTTCGCGCGCAGCTTGTTTCTGTACAAACATGAATAACAGCAGGCGCAGCCCGTAAAATAGAGCAGCAAAGCGTACAGAGCACCACTAACCCCGCAAGCTGCAAAGTAAGAAGACAATATGAAAACATGAAGGACGAGAAAAATAGGCCAATTGTCAAAATGATATGTTGTTTTAAATTAATGGCAGAATAAATGAATTACTACTTACAGGTAGAACCGCTATCAGCTATTTCGGCAATCTGGCCGAAGGTGATGCAGGGGCACAAACATGTGAGACAACCTGCTCCAATTGTCATGCATGCAGTTAATATCTAGTGAATACTTGCAATTCAATAAATCATATAACAATTGTGATTGAGTTAAGAAATGAAAATATACTCACATCTGCTACAATCTTCACTGCAGCCCCAGAGTCCAGTGGTCCATGTGGAGGGATGTCCCCCTTGCTGCTGCTGGTGAGGCATTTTTACATTGGAGCCCGCATGCTTAGGCTGTTCATCAACGGAGGGATACATGGTTTCTTTCTTTCTTTTCTGAATCAATTGCAGGCAAAACAG
The DNA here is from genome assembly GCA_034641835.2 of Pinus albicaulis. Lineage (NCBI taxonomy): Eukaryota > Viridiplantae > Streptophyta > Pinopsida > Pinales > Pinaceae > Pinus > Pinus albicaulis. Next base: position 479,768,645 of record CM076574.1, read on the forward strand.
TCTTGACTTCTATCTACTCCCCTTGTGGTTTCTTTCTCCTCTTCCTTCTGGTTTCTGAATTAAATTAATTGCAGGCAAAATAGTCTCGGCTTGTATCGATTCCCCTTCTGCTCTTTCTCCTCTTCCTGCTTCTTAAATAGATACAGAGATGATAGCATCCTGGGTTAATTACGCGTACCTGAGACCAGATCCATTGGTTGACTCTTCAATTCTGGGGTCATGTGCGTTGAAATTTCACGCGGAGATGGACGCTCAGGTCGGTTTATAGGAAGAGGAAAGAAACCACTTTGAGTGAGTTACGTGGCATTCAGTAGTCATCCAAATTTAATAACCACGAGGCGTTGAAGATTTGACGGCAACTAATGACGCTCAGGTCGGTTTATAAGAAGAGGAAAGAAACCACTTTGAGTGAGTTACGTGGCATTCAGTAGTCATCCAAATTTAATAACCACGAGGAGTTGAAGATTTGACGGCAACTAATAAGTACCTCCCCAATAAGTACAAGGCGTTCATGGCTACTAATCGCCAAATTTGCCTCTCTATCATTTTGAATTTGAAGTTCACTGGTGCACGGAAAGATGAAGTCTATGGCGTTGAATACTTTTCATATTAAACGAAAACGAGATATGATATTATGATGCCGGAGGCCGTGAGCATTTCTGGGTGGAAAAGGGTACGGAAATTCATTTGTTTATATGATAAATTCTTTTAAGATATTTTTTTGTTTTCGTTTCTTTCAATCATGTTTCGGTCTTTTATTGAGGCGCTGAAATTTGGCATTTATTTTTAATTTTTACAGAAGTTTTGGATATTTAATTTTTTGTTAACTTGTGACAATTTTTTGTTTTTTTCCATCATGTTAAGGATTTGGCCTTTGTATAAAGGCCTGTACATTTAGACTTATTCTACAGACGTGGAAGTTTGGTAAGTATTTTTTAATCTTTTTACAAGTTTTGGATCACTTGATTTAGTTAATGATAAATTTTTTATTTTTTTTAATTATGGGAAAGATTTTGCTCTTTTATACCGAGGTGTTGAAATTAGTTATTCATTTTTATTTTATCAAATTATTTAAGATTATGTTTTATTTTTAAATTATGTAATATATTTTGTTTTTTTAATTATACATAATTCTTTTTTTTCAAAAAAATAAATAAATTTAATAATAAAAATATAAATTTTAAAGAAAATCAAATTTACACATTAAAAAAATACAATATTTTAAATAAAAACTTATTTTATTAGCTTACAGAATCACTGAGTGGTATAATATTTTAAGGTTGTTAATAAAATAACAACCCAATATGAATATATCAGATTGTTTTTTCGTTTCTAGATTTAACTGATCCAATTATTTGACCCAATAGATTAGGATTTTTCAATATTCATTTTTAAAGTTAGTAAAGCTTAATATTTTACAATTTTTACTTATTTCAAAGAGTAACGTTTAATTTCATATATTAAAATAAATAAAACTGATTTTTTTTTCTAAAAATCTTAACTAATTTTTTTTTTAAAATCTTTATTATTAATTCAGTGAGATGGCCAAGGTAGGTTGAGGTTACCAAAAATTCCATATCATGTAACTTCTCATTTTGTTTAAAAATGAATGAATAAAGAAATACTATCAAACTTATAAAAAAAACTCTCCTATACTAACAATTACTCTTATATTAATTAAAAAATATAACCCATAACAACTTTGAAAATCCAATGTACCATATTTTTCAAGAAAGATAAAGCTATTTTTGAAGAAAGATAAAAGTAGTGCAAGTGAATGTTCTCATAAGAATCCGTCCATATTTTTCATGCAAATGAAACCAGTGCAAGTGAATGGTGTCATAAGAATCCGTTTCATAGGTGGATAAGTGCTAGTGCAAGTGAATGGTGTAATAAGAATCCGTCCATAGAAAAGTGGTGTAATAAGAATCCGTCCATATTTTCTATGAAGATGAAGTTAGTGTAAGTGTATGAAGTCATAAGAATCGTTTTTATAGGTCGATAACTTTGTCACCGAGTGTGATAACTTTGTCACTGATGTAATAGTTTAGTTTTGTTTTAAATGTTGTTTAATTTTAGTTTTACTTAATATTTTAATTTTTTAGTTTATTTTTAAATTTGTTTTAATTATTATTTTAGTTTTATTTTAATTATTTCAAATTTTTAGTTTAATTCAAATTTTATAATAATTTAGTTTAGTTTTATTTAATATAATTTTATATTATTATTGTTTTTATTTTATAGATTAGTTTGAATTATTGATTTTTTTATTTTATTTTCCATTTTGAGTTTATTATTAATTTTATTCTGTTTTAGGTAATGTGATTATAATTGTAAATTTTGGGACATATGTCAAGAAACCCCAAATAAGACAAACTTTTATGGTGAATGCTAAACTAATAGATGTCAATAGAAAACATGGACTAATAATATTATTGATATTATATGATGTGTAATTCATTCTATATTTAGTTGACATGTAATATTTATAACAAAATATATTAGTAACAAAAAAAAGTTTTAATCTTGTGTCGGGAACGAGGGCTCTCTAAAGCTAGCCTATGCCGACAAGCCATCTAGCCCAATATCAAGCAAGGTCCCAGACCTCGATTCAAGATCCGTGGCGACAAGCATCGAGCTACTCGAAGATGGGGAAGACTCTGGGCCCCTGAGGCCCCCACTTTCAAGCAGTTGCTAACAAAGACAAAGGTAAAAGGCGTATGGAAGGCCTGAGGACTCACCGGCCTCAACCACGGGGCACGCTTAAAGGGCGGAAGCCCGATCCCGCCGATCGTACCGATAATACGCCAGAAGATACCACACAAAACAACAAGACACAACCCCCGGGACCGCCCTTACAGGAAGTCAGACCGTGCGAAGGGGAGCAGACCGAACAAGGCAAACAACAAATTGGAGCCTCAAGACCTACCGCGCAATCAGGAAGAGATTCAGAAACCGCACTAAATACCAAGGCATATGCAAGCCGGCAGCGAAAGCCCCGCAGCTCATCATCGACCCACCCGGATCTCAAGTGCTTTCAGAGACCATGGCGTTCACGCCGTACTTGCAAGTTGCTGTTTCTTGCCCAAAGGAGCAGCTCGTCAACGGACCGGCTGGTGTCCGGGAAACCGAAAGGAGATTTGTGGCAGCTGCACTGAAAGCAAGGGTTTTTTTGCCGTAGTTTTCGTTAACTCCAGAAGATAAGGACTCAGATTCTGGCAGCCCACTTATGCCCTTGTGCTCCATATATGAAACCCTGGATACCCAACTTTGCCCCTGAACAGGAAAAGTTTACTCAAGTACCAGTATGGATCCGACTGTTTTCTCTACCAATAGACTATTGGAGACCAGCAGCGCTGGAATAGATTGGAAACACCTTGGGTACTTTTGTCCGTGCTTCTGAAGCCACTCTTCAAAAAAGGTACACTTCTTATGCCCACATTTGTGTTGAAATGGATGTATCGGGATCTCTGCATGAGGTTTTATGGTTGGAATACAAAGACGAGGCCTATGTTCAGACCATAGACTATGAGCAGATACCGTTCCGAGGCCTATGTTCACGAATTCCCGTTAAACAAACCAGCCGAACATCCCAAGGAGAAATCTACCTCGGCCTCGGATGGCTTTGTCCGACCCACGGGCAGAAATCGGGCTAGTCGCAGGAATATACCTCAGGCAAACGTCCCGCTCACCAAATTGGTGAATACCTTCGACAGTCTAGGAGACGATTCCCCATCCGAAAACATGAATCCAACCCTAGCAGTAGAACAACAGGCTCTTAGCATGGAATAACAAGGCAACTAGTCAAGGGAACCTTCTATGCCTTCTGACCCGCTTTTGGCCTCCTCGGCAGGCAAGGAGGAGGAAGAGGATGAGGACATGGTCCTTAGTGAAGGGGGCACGGAAGACCTGGAATTAGGAGAAATTCTGGAAAAAGAGGGACTAGACCTGAATTCTATAGTCGAGCAGTGGAAACAGAAAGGAATAGACAAAATCGTAGAGGACGAAATCAATAGGGTAAACTACCTGTTCCTTGCTAGACAAGATGTAGCGCTGAAGGGGACGAAACGAGGCAGAGAAGCCACTAAAGGCCTCGGCATAAAATTATAGAATCTCCATCATACTCACGCCAGTCTCAAGCATAGGAAGAAACAAGGGAGACGATCCAACAATGATGCTCTTCAAGAATTGGGTCAGATGTTGATTAATTTGGGAAAGATGAAAGCCCTAGAAGCTTTCTCCTTCTCATCTTAGAACCCGTTAGCAATGAAAGTTCTCTCCTGGAATGTAAGGGGACTGGGCAGCCTCAGAAAACAGAGGCTCCTGAAAAAGAAAATCATGCAAGAAAAACCGGATTTGGTTTTCCTCCAGGAGACCAAATGCATGAGTCAGAAATTGGATGAAGTGGGTAAAAGAATAGGTAGACAGCTTGAATACCTAGCAGTAGAAGGAAACGGTATGAGCAGAGGTCTTGCTACTTTCTGGACCTCGAATTTTCTTCATCTCCTTAATGCTGAAGCCACAAAATCCTTTCTAGCCCTGGAGATGCAGATCATAGGGGAGAAAGGAACATTTCTATTCACCAATGTCTACAGCCCCCAAAGACAAGAAGACAAAATGATGCTACTCAGCCATCTTACCAAGCTACATCAGAGACACCTCAACTCCAATGCTATTTATGGAGGAGATTTCAACATGATTACATCGCTCAATGAAAAGAAGGGGGGCACAAGGGCACTGGGCAATGATGCCACAGCCTTCAGCTCCTTCATTCGTGATGTCAACCTGGTGGGCGTTCAACCCCGAAATGGGAACTTCACCTAGACCAACAGAAGGGGAGGAGACAGGCTCATTGCCTTTAGGTTGGACCGCTTTCTCATTTCAGAAAGCATCCTCTTGGAAGGGAACAGCATAAATTCAGACATCCTCCCCTCTGGAGGTTCGGACCACTGGCCTATAACACTCGAGGCCTCAATCTTAGGCACCCCTAAAAACAGGCCCTTTCGTTTTGAGAAATTTTGGCTCTCCCACAAGGACTTCTCTAGCAACATTAAAAAATGGTGGAGAGAACCTCTGCCTGCAGAAGGAATGAAAATGTTCAAGCTGCAAGCAAGGCTCAAGTTCATCAAAACCAAGTTGAAGGCTTGGAATCGAGAGGTATTTGGAAATATCTTTGTAGACAAGCAAAACCTTGAGCAACAGCTGGAAGAAATCCACAACACTTGGATTCAGGGAAGTATTTCGCAGGAATCTATTGATACAGAGCGGGAACTCATGCAACAATGGAATGAAAGATGCAAGCAGGAAGAGATTTTGTGGCGGCAAAAATCTCGAATTCAATGGCTCAAGGAAGGCGAAAGGAACACAAAATTCTTTCACAGATCTACCATGGACTACAGATGCAATAACAGAATCACTAAAATTCAAGATGAACAAGGGAATGTCTTCCAGTACCATCAGGACATTGCTTGCCAACTCCGAAATCATTTCGAACTCATTGCCACTGAACCTAACAGGGATCGACAGGAAGCCATTCGCGAAGTAGTCTCCTCCATTCCCCGCCTCATTACTGAGGAACAGAACAGAGGCCTAGAGAGACCGATCTCCCCCCTGGAGGTAGAGGAAGTGGTCAAAGAGATGGCCAGTGGAAAAGCTCCAGGGCCGGATGGTTTCACAGTGGACTTTTTTAAAGCATGTTGGGATGTGGTAAAGGAAGACATATGGGAGGCAGTGGAAGATTCCCGATCCTCCTCTGCAATTCTGAATTCCCTAAACTCCACGTTCATTGCGCTAATTCCCAAGGAAGCGGAGGCCTGCACCCCTGCCAAATTCAGGCCTATAGCACTATGTAATGTTTTGTACAAAATCATAGCGAAAGTCATGGAAAATCGCTTGAAACCTATTCTCCCTCAGATCATTTCAGAAGAAAAATCAGGGTACGTGGAAGGCAGGAAAATTATGGACAATGTGCTGCTGGCCCATGAGATGATCCATACGTTGCAAACGCATAGAAAAGCAGGCATGATAATGAAATTAGATCTGTCCAAGGCATATGACAAGGTCAGTTGGGAATATCTGGAAGCCATTCTCCAAGCTTTTGGCTTTGGAAATCATTGGATTACCTGGACTTTAGCTCTCATCAAATCTCCCAGTCACTCTATTCTGATCAACGGAGCCCCCTCCCAGCCTTTCTACCCTACACGAGGCATCAAGTAGGGGGACCCCATTTCGCCCTTTCTCTTTGTTATTCTGATGGAAGGCCTCAGCTGCCTCATCAAGTCAGCCAAGAACAGGAATGAGATTACTGGCCTCCAGCCCTTAAGCACTTTTCCAGCGACCACCCATCAGCAGTTCGTGGATGATACAATGCTGCATGGCGTTCCGACTGTCAAAGAAGCTCGCGGTTTCAAACGAATTCTGAGCTTGTTCAGTCGTGCCTCGGGTTTGGACTTCAATTATGATAAATCTGTTGTTTTCTTTTTTAACACGCATTTAGCAATTCAAAGGCATCTGACAGGCATCCTGGGTTTCAAGAGAAGTAATCTCCCATCTAAGTACCTGGGCATTCCCCTAACGGAAAAACCTTGGCAGAAATGTCATTGGGAGAAGCTTCTCTCCAGATTGGCAGACCAATGCAGTCATTGGACCAACCGGGCACTAAACCTGGCTGGTCGTTTGGTCATGACAAAGGCCATTCTCCAGGCTATACCTCACTACATGCTCTCGATCCTTCCAGCTCCTAAAGGAGTTCTTCAGAAAATAAGGAGCATCCAACGAAATTTTCTTTGGTCAGGTAACTCTGGAAAGCCCAAGTGGGCGTTGGCAGCTTAGGAAAAACTATGCAAGCCCAAAAGCCATGGCGGGCTTGCTTTGCAGGATCCAAGTTCTACCAACAGGGTATGTGGTGCTAAATTATGGTGGAAATGGCTCTCAGAGCCTCAAACCCCGGGGCGCGCCTCTGGAAAGCCAAATATGCAGAGCGATGGCAGCTCGAGGAATTAGTACGAATAACTGACACCCCTGCAGGCTCTCCCATCTGGAACCTGGCCCGGGCCAACCGAAATATTATACAAGACCATTGTTTCTGGGAAGTAAGGAATGGGCAACATGCTCTCTTCTGGGAAGATGCATGGCATCAACTTCCGAAACTTGAACATCCTAACCTGCAGCCTTTACAGTTGTGGTTTCAGGACAATGGGAAACTCAGAGTCCATCATTATTGTGCTAGCAATGAAGACCAGCATCACTGGAGAACTTGGGCGCTCTCACCTCCTCCTCCGGATGGTCACTTGAAGAATCTCCACGATACTCTCAATACCATCCTCGGAAAGCGACTGATCAGAATAGTTCAAGGGCCAGACATTCTTCGCTGGGGCAAGTTAACCGGAGGATCTTTTAACCTCAAATAAGCCCGCTCCTATTTGGAAAATAGGAATGCTGATGATAAGGTGGCTTGGTATGATAATGTTTGGGTGGGCAACCTCTGGCCTAAAATCAAGACCTTCTTATGGCTTCTGCAAAATGGGAAAATCTTAACGTGGGAAAATCTGTTAAAGAAAGGATTCATAGGACCCTCTCGATGCCCCCTATGTGAACAACAGGGGGAGACTATGAATCATTTACTCAATGACTGTGCTTGGACTAGCCATTTATGGGATTGGATTCAAAGCATTTTCCACCAAACAGACAGAAATAGAACTTCTATTACTGATACCATCACCTACTGGCGTTCTAACTACTCCAACAGCAACATGGTTAATAATCTCTGGAGGCTCAGTCCGGGATTCTTAATTTGGACAGTTTGGAAGGAAAGAAACAACCGCATTTTTAATAAACATCGCTTCAAGCAAGCCGAGGAAATAAAAACAATTATCATGTAAGGCCTAACATAGACTACTCTCACCTGGTGCAAAGAAGAAAAACGAGTCGTTGTCTCCTAATGACCTCAGAATTCTGGCTATTTTCGGTCTCTCTGAGACGGCAGAGCGTTATATACAGGAGAATGCCTGGTGACCCGCACCCTCTCATGCTACTTGGCATTGTCCTCCTCCAGGATACTGCAAATTCAATTTTGATGGGGCCTCCAAAGGCAACCTAGGTCCAACTGGTTTGGGAGGTGTCTTGCGAGATGACAAAGGAGGAATCATGCATGTCCTCTGCAGAAATCTGGGAGAAACGACGAACAATGATGCGGAATTCGCCGCTCTTGAACAAGGGCTAAGGATGTTAATCCGTCTTGGTAAAGGGATGACCATTGTATAAGGCGATTCTCAGCTCGCCATCACTACCATCAAGAAAATTCAGTGTGGTACTAGGCCTGATAAGGTGATAAAACATTGGTGTCTAGCCGCTGTTACAGAGATAATAGCGCAGCATCTTTCCTCCCTTGGAGGCATCATCCTTCAAGCCGTGACAAGGAAAGCTAATTCGCTCGCAGAACACCTAGCCAATTATGCGGTTGATAACCCGACTAATGCACTGGACACCTGTTGGATGGACCTACCGCATGCGGAGCTTTGGGATCAGTGCTATAGCATCTCAAGGCGCGAATTAACTACCGATAACACCGAGGAGAGGGACGGAAGCATAACCATAATAAGTAGATCATGAATAACCGTTTTATGATTAATGGTATCGAATGGTACCGTAGGATAATAGTACCAGGCTTTTCTAGGATTTGGCACTTCATAATGAGAAAGGACATCTATATAGCCTCTGGTCCTTACGATGATTTAAGAGGATATTTTAAGCATGCGTTTGGCATGCTTAGGGGATGGGGTTCTCAGAGCAGGACCCCGGATGTAGTGGGCAGATCGGACGACGATCTGATATACATCATCACCAGGATTGGTTTTCCGGCTCCGTTTATTTCCCATCCTCCTGACCATCTATTTATGCAGCTCTTTGTTGCCGCTTTCTCGCACTTTCCTCCCTCCTATCTCGCTGCGGTGCGTGATCCTTGCTCTGAACCTAGGTTACTCTCAATTCTATCTTGCATATTTCCAATCAGAGAGCCATGGCAGATAGCAACCTCTGCAGCATTAAAGCGGCGTAGGTCCTTAAACAAGCCAAAGACAGTTATGAAGCCTCGGTGTCAAAACGGGGGAAGCAAACGATTGAATTGCTGGAAGAAGAGGTGGAGCTGTCCCAGGCTCGGATGGACGACAACACCATCAGTGAAGAAGTCGACTGGCTGGTTGACCTCGGGACACCCTCCACTCGCCATACGCAATTCCTGCAGACCCAAGTAGTGGCATGGCAGATGAAGAATATGCTCGCGAAAGCAATTGCCATGCAAGGCGCCGCGATCAAAGAAACTTTTGTTGCTACCTCCATGGCATCGGCAAGGAACACAACGCGGTTGGACAAGATGGAAGTCGCCTTTAATTCTCTCATAGAGGAGCTCCGCAGACATGGCAAAGCGTTGGACAGCTTCGTTCGGCGCTTTGATATATATCTTTGTCATATCCTCAATGTGTCCATTGAAGTGCCTACAGATGACTCACAAACCACTATCATCCGGCATTTCAAGCCCAGAACTCAGGCGAAAGGTGAGGAGGCGGCAACTCCTAGCATGGTTGGTCACTCTGGGGCTTCGACCCCCACTCAGTAATGTATTTTCTCTGTCTTAGTTCCTATGTTCGGTCTGCTTCTTTCTAGTGTTGTTGATCTTTTATATATATATATATTTCTGCTGCTGGTTGCATCAGGTTGATAGTAAGGACCCGCTGGATGTTAAAGCTTTTTTTGAAGGTCTTAAATCTCTCGGGTAACCCTGCGTGGTGAACCTATTTCTAGGTTTTGGTTCGCTTTTTGTGAATGTCTCTTGTTTCTCGGGTAACCCTGCGTGGTGGACCCTTGTCTGGGTTTTGGTTAGAAGCCTTGCTAGAATACAACTTGACTGAATACAAGCTTTGTCTCTCTGCAGGCCTGGGGCGCTTTCTGATGTGGCCTTCAGGTCTTTGTACTTTTGTAAACTCTGGTTCATAATATAATACACTGATACTGACTTACAAAAAAAACAAAAAAGTTTTAATCAATATTAAATAACATATTTTTGTTTAAATTAAATATTTTTTATTATTTCACTTTTCGTTGTGAGGGCGATTGTAATTTATTGTATTCTTAATATGGATCTTATATATATAAGATATTATTAACCTAAAAATTAATGTGGATCATAAATCAAATATTGCAATATACATGTTGACTAAAATATTTCAAGATCAAATATATACAGAGAAAAAACTAGAGAGTTCTTATTCCATTAAGAGGTTCTTTTTAATTCAAGGTATGAGCAATGTTGATAATTGAAATATATATATATATATATATATATATGTTTATATATATATATGTTTATATATATATGTTTATACATGTGCTATCATATTCATAAGTATCGAGACAATCATTCATATATATATATATATATATATATATATATATATATATATATGAATGATTGTCTGGATACTTATGAATATGATAGCAGATGTATAAACATTTTAATGTGGGAAATGTGAACCATAGATAAAGTATTTCAATGTGAACCATCTATATATTATATAAAACTAGTGAAAATAAAAAAAATCTTATAGTTCAAACACTTTGTTAGTGTTTTTCTCAAAACTAGCACATATCCATCTTATCTCCAATTCTACCAAGATGCAAGGGGAATCAAATCTCACAAGATGCAAACATTTCCTCATGTTCTGCACTCAAGAAGAGGTTTGCATCTTGAAATATTTGATATCTCCCTATGCTTGGTAGATTCAGAGTTAAGATGGGTCTATGTTGGTTAATTATTACATAAATAATGAAGTTACATAAATATGCATGAGAAATTAGAATATTCAATACATATAGAATATAGGTTTAGAAGTTATAATCTTAAAATGCAGTTTTTTTATTGAATCATTTTATATCATTGAAATATGTGGATACCAAATGAATGATATCATTATGTGACCATGCCAATAAATATAAAATAGGGTATATACTAGAACCATAGATAGAATAATATCACAACTCATTAGTCATTTGTCTCCATGTTAGACTCATCAAGGTCACTATCACTGCCATTGGTATCTTTTCAATTCTCCTCCTTTATATTGAAACCAAGATTTATACTTATTGTTGGAGAGGATGAAATCTTAAGATGATCATAATCATAATCAAAAGTGATTAGCTCTAAGACTATCTCATCAAGATTGCAAATTCCAAATCAATTTTAGTATCAAAACCCATATTATTAAGAAATATATCCCACATTTTTTTTTACCTTCATCCCCTCATCCTTCCTATTATAAATAAAATGGAGGTTCGACTACCTATACATCAATTTTTTTTTCTCTTTATAGGTCAAGTGTATTCCAAGTGTTTAAATTATGCTATTTGCTTCAAACCATCTAGTAACAAGAGGATCAAATTACTCGAGAGAGGAGCCCCATGGATAAATACTATAAAATAGTCACACACATTCCCATGAGTTCCCCACCAAGCATAAATCTTATTAAACCCCCTCTCCTTGAGTACATCATAGGCTCCAAATATCCTATTGCTAGTGGAAAACTCCATTAACCTCCTCCAAATCATCAAGAAAGGGTTTATCTCTCTCTCTCTCTCTCTCTCTCTCTCTCTCTCTCTCTCTCTTATGAGATCACTTTCCATTTGAGGAATGAATCTGCAAGAAATGTTATCATTGAGCCAACCATTACCATAGTACATGTGCTTCAATAAGTGATATATGAAATTCAAATGTGTGCAATTATTCTCCCACTTATTGATAGCATGATTTATAAACTCCTGTGGATATTCCATTGGAATAGTTTGTCACAACATATTTGATAATTTTATTGAAATCTATACTATGTTAGGTTAATTATCCTTTAGATATTATATTCCTAAATAGTTGATTTTTTTCATTTGAATGAAGAAATAACCAAGATGTGAGAAATAGAGAATACACACACACACAATATACATATACTGTTCCTTAGGACACCCTTATTAGAGAAAACCTAGCTAGAAGGTGAGGCCACTCTAAATTCTTTTCTCTAGTATGCAAATATGAAAAGAAAAAGAAAAGACACTCTATGGAGTTATCTAAGACTTGTGACCTGTAAAGTTACAACCAAATTGTAACCAATTTTGGTTTTCTCTTTAGCTTCCCATTTCCAGTTTCTCTACTTAATTATGGAACAAAATATAATAACATAGATGTAAAACCTACTACTCCTAGCGGCTCGGTATTTAACATATCCAAATAGCCAACTAGAGGTAAGAAGTGACCCTCTCAAACCTAAAGTAGACTTTCAATAATCTATATTCTAGAGTCGTCTTGAAATTCCACACATCGCTAGCTCGAAATGCATGAGTGATAGGGGCCAATGTGGCATCCAGTCATACCATGGTAGTTAGTGGGATAACTTGTGGGAGGCATAACATTTTAATATGCAGTTTGATGCGAATCTTGCACCATTGGAAAGGTATTTGAGTTTAGGAAAATGAAAAGGTGTATGGTGCAAGATAAAGTTTTTAAGCCAAAATAAACATAATTTAATGCCTCAAAATTTCTTTGGAAAGTTTTAGATTCTAATTCTCCAAACTCGACGCTATCATTAAAATGACCTTGCAAGCTAACTCCTCTAATATTTTCCACTATGAAAGCATCGAGATATATGAAAAATAATATAATGATCCAATCACATCATAGTAATATCTGGCATAATGTTGAACAATATCTTTAGTGATTTCTTATACTTAGTCATTCATCCTCTACAATCATGTTCTTCATGGACCGAATCATGGAGACCCACCTTTAATGAACATCCCTTGAGATGGGTTGGTCCATGTTTACAAGACATAATAAAATAATTATGAGGTCCATGATATTAATGGAAATGTCTAATCTCTCCCACCAAACATCATATAAGATTTTATCTTAATATTTTTTTGAATTAATTTAATCTATCTTTCTTGAACAGGACCAAAAATCTTTAATAAAAAATGACGCTAAGAGTAGTCTTAACACCCATCACCATCTCAAGCATAATTACTAAGGAAGAAAATTAAGTAATTACAATATTCAATAATGGTAGGTTTGTGTACCATTTTATAGATTGTGAATGCATTGCTATAGTTTTGTAAAAAAATATTGACATGTAGTGCATCATCAATGAGATTTTCCATCAATGTCACATCTAAAGCAATAGAATTAACCACTAAGTTGAAATATTGCATAATGTGATAGGTCCAAAATATATTTGGATCTTAAGTTTCCACATTTTTTCTATCAAATATCTTGCAAATAGGTGCATTAATTTTGATAATTTTCAAAAGAGAATTAATACATACATCTCCAATGACATTATTGAACAACTCACCCATAGAATATGCATTCTTTTGTTTCCAATAATATCCATCATTTTGAAGAAGAGTAATATATTTTGGGATGACACCATGAAATTAACAAGTGGATGGGATGTTGCATGATCCATACATCCATCATAAGAAATACTCACATCATATGAAGGCCATGGTGTTAAATAGGTGTTATAATTTATGATCCACTTCTTCCATTGTCTTAACCAAATATGTAGTTATAATATTCTATGAATTTGGAGGAGCATACTCAAATGGAGTGAACTCAAGTAGAGCTCAACACATCTGAGATCAAAAATAAGACCTTGAAAAATTAAATAAAAGTATTTTTTGATAAGGAAATAACACAACAATATGATCAATTTCACATTGCCACTCTTTTTCAAATATATTTCCCATTGGACAAACATTGAGAGTTGATCTCTTTCATTCTGGTTGAATTGCAGTCCCACTTCTAATTATACAAGATGGCTTCCTCAATAATGGAAGGGGATCTTCATCTTTGTGTATTATAATTACTACATTTAGATTCCCTAAGCCAATACCATCATCCCTAGTTATATTTTTTCATTAGATAGAATCCACTAATTTACATGAGGTCCAATAAATGGCCCCTAACTCAGTAATAGGTTCTATTATATTCAAAATGGCATAAATTAAATTCCTAAAAAATATTCCCTCTGCCATAAAATAAGCTTTGGCTTGAGCTTGTGTTTTCCTCTATATATTTCCATAGTGGATATATTATTTTCTTAAGACTCTTATATTCCTATATACAAGTTTATTTGCAACATTGATATCTCCTGTTGACTTGGAGGAGGGGGAAAACATCAACATTTGATTTGTTCTCTTTCTTTCGATACGTCAACCCTTAATTATTTTTTGGAATTCCAATGTTCTATGTTATAAAAATTAATTATTACAAAACTTCTTTATGCTGCAATATTAGTTAAGAAATTGAAGATATAACATAAACAATATAAGCCATATGAAAAATACAAGACAATCAAGAACACAATGAGACACAACGAATTTATGTCCAATGACTAGGGAAAACCCCACAAGGGGAAAACCCAACCAGATTCTTCTTCTTTTATATATCAATAGTTCAGCAGAGATACAATGTACAATGAGAGATCAAGAGAATGAGAAAGATCACCAAAATTTGAACAAGTTGTAGAATGAAGATCAATGGTAGCAACAACTGAAGCAAACACATAATCAACCTCTGCTCACCAAGTTTTTTTCTTACTCTCGAAGTGTCTCTCTCTCTCACAATCTCCTTCAAGCCACTCCGACTCTCTCTCAAGTTCAAATTCATAATGCGCAAGTAAGTGAGGTGAGATGATATGAGATGTACATATATATAGAAAGGAGAAGCAATAGACATGCCTTGAGGAGAAGTTAAATTTTCCATTTAGGGAAGAGTAACTCATGACATTGAGGAGAGACAATTCCAATTCCATTATGGAGAGGCAACACATACCTTAGATGAGAGGGGGAGAGGAATATTTTATGACATACCTTTAATGAGTGTGTAAGATAAATCTTGCATTCCATGCCTTGTAAGAGGAATATTTTATGACATTTTTAAGAGGAATATTTTATGATGAGCCTTTTAATGGGGGTATGAGAGTGTAAGAGAATTAATGAGAGTGTAAGAGAACATTATTGAGATCCATGATTGAGCGACTTCAATTTATTTTTAATAATAATATAATAGAATCATTAGAATAATAATAATATTAACGATAATATTGATGATTAAGTCAAAATTGAACTATTATGATTTATTGATGATCAAAATAGATTTTCCATCAACAATATTGGATTACCAATTAATGCAGGGTGATCTATTATTTTTGGAAAGTCATACTTGAAACTTCCTATTTTTAGAAATTCATCCCTAAGCTACCAAATTTTCACCACTCCCTCTTAGCTCAGGAGGAATTTATTTTTGTAACAAAATATCTCTTCTTTATCTTCTCATCTCTGTTCATATTTTCTTTGTATCATCTCGAATAATGGTGTATCATTCTAAAAAATAAGAATCATCATAGAGGAGCTCCGATTACCATCCTATATCCACAGAAAATAGGGGAGATTCATCTATCATCCTATATTCACTTGGGGAATTTCCACTTGCTAACATATGACAAGGATATCGCACAATGAATTCTCATCTCTGCTTAGGGGGATCCACTTGTCAACACATGACAAGGATATCACATAACCAAATCTTATCTCTACTTTGGGGGTTCCACTTTTCAACACATGACAAGGATCTTGCACATCCAAGGTTCATCATTTCTTGGGGGGATCCACTTGTCAATACATGAAAAGGATCTCAAACAACCAAATTTAGTTAAACACCAAGTGGTGTAATACTTGCATCCTAGACAAGTCACACATACAAGTCTCACTACACCTATTGGACAGATAGGTGGATTTTCCCACCTCCTAGACTATGGATCAAATGCATATTGAGGACTACTCTTGTGGCACACACTACATAAGAGGTACCTCATCCTCATGATATTTACGACATAATTCCCTAATATTTTGAACTATGATATGGAGGAAAGGCATCTTACTGTTCTCAATTAGTTGTGACTACTTCCCATAAGGGTCATGACCATAAGGCCAAGTTGCTCTCTAAAAAAGAAGGAAATTTCCTTTTGGTAAAAGCTTGGTAAGAATTTAAGCTATTTGATCATCAATCACAATATGATGGAGACTCACTGCTCCTCTCTACACCATATCAAAAATATAGTGATATTTGATCTCAATGTGCTTGTACTTGTCATGGAACATGAGATTTTCTACAGGAAAAATCCTACTCTTATTATAAATGTTGTGTCTAGAACTTTCTCAATTAGTTCCCCAAAAATATTTCTTAGCCAAATTTCCTCATAGCTAGCCATGCTAGAATAAATGTATGCAGCTTCACTTGTAGTCAGTGCAACAAACTTCTTCTTTCTGCTCATCCAACAGATCATGGAAGATCCCAAGCTAAAGAAACACCTAGAAGTGCTCTTTCTATTAACAGAGTTACCAACCCAATAAAAATCAGTACATCCATAAAGTATTTCATTTTTAGCAGTATATATAAATCTAATATTGATGGTCCCATGCAAGTATCTCAACAATTATTTTGCAACATTTTAGTGTGTGTGTTATTGCTTAATCGTATATTTCGTCAAATTATTTAGCGCAAAATAGATGTTTAGTTTAGTGTTCACTAAGAACATCAATTCCCCAACCAGTTGTTGATACAGAGAATGATTTTCCAAATCAGGACCTATATCTTTACCACATAGCTTCCCAAAGTTCATTTCCATTAGAGTACTCATGCATTTACATTCTCTCACACCAAATCTTTCTAAGAGCTTGACAACATATTTTTCTTGAGAAAGGAAAAGCTCACCAAACTTTTTTGCCATGCTTCAAGACCCAAAAAGTAATGCATCAAATGAAGATATTTCAAATTATGAATATAATTTACTCTTACACTGGAGGATAAGAGATTCACCACCATTCATAAATAAATCGTCAACATATAATACCAAAATCAAAAGGAATAACTTAGATTGTCTTGAGGTAAAGATTTGGATTATAATTACTTCTAGTAAAACCAATATTCATCAAGAAGCTAGTAATGTGGGCACGTCAAGCTATGTTTTCTTACTTTGAACCATAAAGGGATTCCTCAGTTTGCACACATGATTTTTCCAGTCATGTACATCAAAGCCTAGTGGTTTCTCCACTAATAATTTTTCCTTGAGGAAACCATGTATAAAAGTAGTCTTCACATCCATTTGGTGAAGAGAACATCCTTGGATATAATTTAGAGCCAAAATAGATGAGATGGTTGTATAATGGGAAACAGGTGCAAGTATTTCATCATAGTCTATTCCCTCTTCCTGAGAGAAACCTTTGGCCACAAATTTAAATATATTTTTCAATACTGCCATCAATACCATGTTTAATTTTATACTATTAGAGGAAATTTTAGCCTAAAAGTGCGCATGAAATTTTCATGTAATTTCCATGCAATAATATGTAAAGCAATCAAAATACTTTAAATTTAAAAAGAGGTACATGTGAATATTTTAGAGTGAAAAGAAGAAAAACTAACTTTTTAAAGTGTATTTTTGGCTTATTTCCTTATAGGTTTACTCAAATTTCAAGTGTAGACACTTGTTGGATGCAGAATTAAATTTTGCATCAAATGGGTACCCATTATGCATACTTGTGAGAAGATTCACATTGATAAAAATTGCAGATATATTAAAAAAACGTGTTGAACATGTTTTTTTAATGTATCTACATTTTTTTTTTAATCAATGTGGGTCTTCTCAAAAGTATGCATAATGGGTACTCATTGGATGTGAAATTTAATTCCGCATCTAACAAGTGTCTACACTTGAAATTTGAGTAAACCTATAAGGAGATAAACCAAAAATACAATTAAAAAGTGGTTTTATTATTTTCCCTCTTAAATTCATAACTCTTATTTTATTATTTTAACTATTATTTTATGATTTTTCCTTAAGAGGCCACTTTTAGGCTGAAAATTCCTCTAATTTTCATACACTTAGAAGACACAAAAATTTACCTTGTGGTATTGGAATCACTTCCCATACATCATTATAAATGATGGACTCATATTCTTCAAGCACTGCATATTTCCAAACTTGATATTTCACTAATTCTTCAAAAGTGCATGGTTTACCCTAAATAATGTTACTCATGGATACAAATTATCCTTGGAACCGACATGGTTTCTTATTTTCTCTAAGGGTTCATCGGGGAGCAACATGTCTATCAACATACTTTAAAGTGTCATGATGCCATAATTGTCTCTTTCTAGAACATGGAGAAGGATCTAATGAGTCCATGGGATCCATGGGTTTATCATTAAGATCAGGCTTAGGCTCGATATCTACTTGTGCATCCAAGGCATCATCCCATATTTGGACATTAGTAGGAAGAGGAGAGTACATGGCTTTTCAAAGAGCTGCATCTTCATTAAATGTTACATGTATGCTAAAATCTATATTTCTTTGTCCATATACATATATTATGTAAGCTTTATAATTTCCAAAATAAACATCAATCATGCCTTTATTACCTAAATCTTCCAACTTGATACTCTTTTCCTCCGGCACATGAAAGTAGACATGGAAACCAATGATACTTAAGTGCCAATTTTGTTTGGGTTATATGTTACGATGGTTTTTTTCTTGATTCCATATTCCTTGTGGAAGTCTTGAGTTGTTGTTCATTTCATGTGCCACTGAAATCATGGGATGGCTCGACATCTTCCTCAACCTCAATATAGAGGACTTGGTTCTCACATTCATCAAATGTACCTCTTGATCCCAAAACAAGAGAAATAACAATAATGGAAAAGTAAATAAACATAATGAAACTATACATGGTGATGAGACAAATATTTCTTTCTTTTCTAGATGTGAGAGTGCCTCTTTCATTATCCTTAAACCAACTTCCTCTTAGAGTTTACTCTTCCTTCACTATTCTACACCCTAATGATCTTCAAGATCTATTTTTCTTAATCGAAACCTCATAAGGAAGTTAGTGAAATAATCATTCAAATACTCTTACAAGAAGAATAATCAATTACCTATAAAGATAAATCTAAACAAGAGAAGTGATAAAAATAAACAACATAAGACTTGAAAATATTATTATTATTATTTTGTGTAAATGGGGATTGAAGGAATTTGTTAGCTCTCTCTTAATCCGTCCTCTATAGTTACCACTTTACATCAGACATGTGTCATTGGCAGAAGAAATGTATCATCTTGAACACCACTTGGAAAAATCCATCATGATCCCCTGTAATCTCAGGTATTTAATGCTTAACAATGAAGATGAGTGAACCTTTGTTGCCACCATTTATATTGATGATTACATATCTTGAAACATTGCATGGATAGGCATTCCATTGATTTTTTAAATATCTTCAAATATTGATCCCAGAGTGAAGGTATGTAATAATAATTATACATATTGACTTCATTTCTTGTAATGATATTAGTTAGAATCCATCTTTTTTCACTGCAAAATAGGTTATTTTAGGAAAATATCATTCCATTTTTTTCAAAAGTTGTGATCCTTACCTGCAACCACTATTTTCAGTAAACTCTAATATCAAAATCAACAAAACCCATAAGATTATTTTCTTTCTCATATAATGTGAGAGAATAAAAATCAATCTATCTTGAACATTCAATTTCTATCAATTATTATTTCATAACCTTCTATGCATTATACTTCTTTTCAAGACAACACTTTCCTGCACATTCATAAACATATGTAAAACTATTATTTACTTTTACATGCATAAACAAATTTCAAAACCATAATTATCAAACACATGAACCACCTTAATTTTAAACCAGGTACATACAAAACTTCTTGATCCGGATAAAAATAAACAGAACCAGATCCCTTTGTAGGATATGTATAATTATCTCCAAATCCAAGTATAATTTTCAGATCTGTCTCCCTCTCAACCATATTTGAGAGAACTTCTTTATAACTAGTAAAGTTCCTTTAAGCATTAATATCAACCAACCAATTGTCACAAGAATCTACAGGAGATGAACTAGAAATAGCAGAAACAAGAAAGTACTCTGATTTTGGTTATGCTTTCAGTAGAAAATAGTACAAAACATACGATATTCTTATTTCACCAGCTAGTAGGATCAACAAATAAGATTTCAGTAGCATGTAGGGAGTAACAAATAATATTTTAACTGTAAGAAATAAGGGGTAGCAAGTGATATTTTAGCAGAAAAATGAGCTAGAAGTAGAAGGGATAGAAAGAGATATTTCAACAGAAATAGAGCTACAAACGGAGCAGACAACAAGAGATATATTTTTATAAAGAGAGTTGCAAATGGAGCAGACAACAAGAGATATCTTCGCAGAAAGAGAGCTGCAAACGAAGAATACAACAAGAGATATTTTAGCAAAAAAAGAGCTGGAAATGGAGTTTGTATTCACCAGAGCTATGGTACCATATTAGAATTTTGATGTTTTATGTTGTAACAATGACTTATTACAAAGCTTATTTATGCTGCAATAATATTTAATAAATTGTAGATAGAACATAAACCATATAAACCATATGCACAATAGAAGACAACTAAGAACACAATGAGACACAAAGAATTTAATTCCAATGACCGGGGGAAAACCCAACAAGATTCTTCTTATATTATATATCAATAGTTCAAGAGAGATACAAAGTATAATGAGAGATCAAGAGAATGAGAAATTTCACCCAAATCTGAACAAGTTGTAACATGAGGATCACTGGTAGCAACAACTAAATCAAACACATAATAAAACTTGGCTCACCAAGTTCTTCTCTTACTCTCCAAGTCTCTCTCTCTCACAATCTCCTTCACGTCTCTCCAACTCTCTCTTAAGTTTAAATTCACAATGTACAAGTAAGTGATGTGATGTGAGATGATATGAAACACATATATAGGATGAGCAATGAATTATTTACATAAAGGAGGAGCTATAGGCATGCCTTGAGGAGTTAAATTTTCCATTTAGGGAAGAGTAACCCATGCCATTAAGGAGAGACAATTTTAACTCCATTATGGAGAGGAAACACATGTCTTAGATGAGAGGAATATTTATAACATACTTTTAATGAGTGTGTAAGAGAAATATTGCATGCAAAGCCTCGTAAGAGGAATCTTTTATGATATGCATAAGAGGAATATTTTATGACGAGTCTTTTAATGGGAGTAAGTGAGTGCAAGAAACCCATATTGAGAGCCATGATTGAGAGACTTGAATTTATTTTTAATAATAATATAATAGTATCATAAGGATAATAATAATAATAATATTAATATTAATGATAATATTGATGATTAAGTCAAAAATGAACTATTAGGATTGATAGATGATCAAAAGAGGTTTTCCATCAACAATACTTTATTACCAATTAATGCAAGGTGATTTATTACTTTTGGAAACTCATACTTGAGACATTGTATTTTTAGATGTTTTATTTTTAGATATTATATTTTCAGACTTTCTATGTTTGGGAATTCTATTTATATACTTTCTATTTTTAGAATTTCTATACTTCCTATTTTTAGAAATTCTATTTAGGCTTTATATATTTAGAAATTCATCCTCAAGCTACCAATTTTTCAACATTGTTGAACCATTATTTATGTGGTATGAATGAATAACACTTCTATTGGATAAATAAAATTTCATATAGTTCATATTCCATCAAATTTCTCAAAATCTCTTCAAATCATGTTTTTTCCTATCTCCCCTTCCTGTCGGTAACACAAAGTATATTTTTTATGTGCTAGTTTTCAATATATAAAGACACTAATATGGTACATTTTATATATGGTTTACTATTTTAGGACACATGTAAGTGTTGGAAATAAAATATTAGAATGATACAATCAAAACGGATGTAGAAATAAAGCATAGACTAAATCAATATGTAGGAGACGCCAATATACATTGTTCACCTGATCTAGACTACATCCACAGAGAAATAGTCATACCTTCCTTTTATTATATCCAACAAAATGAAGGGATACAAGTTGTATTGCACCCACTTCAACCTCTTTTTCACTCTTGCACATTCTCCTCACTCTCAATCATAATTCTCCCTCAATTATACATAACCACGATACAATTCCCTCATAAAAATAGAATTTCCTTAAAAGGAACAATATCCCTAACATAACTTATATTGATATATCTATAACCTAATGATGAATGGTCTCGGTTGATTATGAAATTACAATATGTTACAAGGATTTTTTTCAAAAAATCCTCTTTTCAAGGAAACACCCTCAAATGGGGGCTCCAATGAATTGTTTCCACCTCCCCTAGACCCCCTAGGTAAAATACTAGGGTGAAATCCCCTTATGCCCCACATTATCAACTAGGGTACAAACATATCTAGAAAAAAAGACCTCTAAAATTGGAAGATAATCAAGCTCCACCACCAATAGCTAAATGTGCTTGGTATGTGTCCTAACATGTCACATTCCCAATACACATGATAATGATGATATATTCATTATCTCTTATCTATGAATGGGGAAACCTATCACAAATAAATGAATAATTTTCATTGAAAAATACCTCTCTAAGTGCTACATGCTCCAACAATTAACTTCCTTCACTACCATGAAGGTCACATAAAATTACATGTATTATCATGGTTTTATTATGTGGCTTCAAGATAAAAAATAAGATATTTTATGCCCTTCCTTGTGGATGTGGAATTCACCATCAATGATATTTTCCATCCTTGTCACATCTAAAGCAATATGTTTCAACACTAAATTTAACAATGAAAAATGCAAGGTCTTCAAAATATATGGTGATGCAAGAGCATCCGGATTTAGCCAGCAATGTAATTGTGTGTTCACATGTTGTGGCTAACAAGAGGTGGAAAAAAATTGATGATTGATATTTTATTAAGCTTTAATTGTGAGAAGTTAGTTTGTTTTGATTTCCTAAATTAAATAGGAATAAAAATAGCAAATTGGTTCTCCCTGCCAGGAGATCAAGTCAAGTATATTAGATCATTAAGATAGGATAGAATTAGGTTGTTAGAGTGGTTCAGCGAAGAGCTAATAAAAGACAAGAGAACTGATTCCAGGTATATACAATCGTGAATAGGTGTGAGGTGTGATATAGGTAAGTGTGAGGTGTGGAGTAAGTGTGAGAGAAGTGTGAATAGAGAGAGTGAACAGAGCGGGGAAACAATGTAATAATCCAGCCATCAAGGCAAGACTGTGTATTTTCATTCTATTAATTCAAAGTATCTTTGTATTTTAATTTGGCTATCTGGTTTAAAACTGTCACTTTTTATTTCTCTATTGAGTTTGGATATCGCATCACACACAGTGGGGTTTCCATTTAATATGTTTATGTTAAATTCGAATCAATCTTGTGAATTTGCAATACAGGTGTTCACAATTGTTTTGGCATTGATCACACAATGCATCCGAAGAAGGGCAAACATCAAAGACATAGTAGGACCGTTAGATTAGGCATATATCAATGGTGGAGATTAATATCCCGGTGGAATATCGCTATCGACAAATTGTATCTTTACATGTTAAGACATCGCAAGATAATAAGTTTAAGTTGTGATGCGGTAAATAGTTGGAAGTTGCGTTGCGATAAGGATCGAATATTTTGATGCGATGCGATCACATATCGCATATGATAAGGATAACCTGTTATGGCTAAACGTTAAAAGGTGTGATGTGCGATAAGGTTTTCACTGTGAGTTGCAAAATCAAAAAATCACAAATATTGCAAAATCTTCAAAGTTGCGAAGCTATAGAGAAAGTAAGTTCGTAAAGTTGTGAAGTTTGCGACCCGCTGTGATTGGTCACCGATTTTTGTGGGCAAACAAACCATAGGTTTGTCTGCATATATTGTGAAATTTGTAGTCTTGCCGCATCATTTGGTATCAAAGAAGAAATTGAGTTATTTTCTCAAGGATTGTAGCAAATATGCCACCCAGGAGAGGAGTTGGTGTAGGTTGGGGAAGACCTATGACCAATGCAATTTTGCTAGAAGAGATTCGACACTTTCGTACAAGGATGGAGACAATGGAAAATTCTCAGAAGAGAGAACCTAATGAAGGAGATGTCAGTGTTGTAGAGGAATCTTATGAGGAAGAAGAAGAAGAAGAAAGCGAGGTAGCTAAAGTTTTCAAGATATTAGCAAAGGTTAGTGGAAAACCAAGAGTGGATATTCCTTAATATGAGGGGAACCTCAATGTGGACGAGATGATGGATTGGATCAGTTTAGTGGATAATATTTCAACTTGGAAGATGTTTAAGATAAGAAGAAGGTAAATTTTGTAGCTACCAGGTTGAAGGGCCATGCATCTATCTAGTGGGATGAACTATAAACATCCAGGGAGAGAAAGGGAAAGCCTAAGATCAAGCAATGGGATAAAATGGTAAGTAAATTGAAGAATAATTTTATGCCAAAATAATATTAGTTGAATCTTTTCAAACATTTGCAGAATTTGAGGCAGAAAGCAATGATTTTCAAGGAGTATACCGAGGAGTTTTACAAGCTAAGCATTAGAGCAGGACATGCTGAAGATGATATGGAGAAATTATCTAGATACATCAATGGTTTAAGGTATGACATACAAGATGAAATCCATTTGTTGTGTCTGAAGACAATTGAGGATGCCTACCAAGTAGCTTTGAAGGCAGAGGATAAAATGTTGAGGAAACAAAATCAGAAGAATAGAGGTAAAAGTCTAGCAAGAGGAAGAGGAACTTTTAGATCAAGATTTCAGCACTCTCAGAATGAAGTAGGAGGTTCAAGTAGTATACCACCACAGAGAGGAGACTTTGGTAGAGGGATATTTGCACCTAGAGGTAGAGTTCAAGGAACAGAAATTCAGTGTTACACATGTGGAGAATGGGGACACGGATCATGTGACTGTCCTCATAACAAACCAGAAAGTTAGTGGAATGTGAATGTAGCTGAGGCAAAGGAAGAAAATCCTCAATTCGTGGGAGAAGAAGAGCCACTTGAGGTAGGAGAGTCTCTATTTCTAAAAACAATATTGCTTAAGACAGAGAAGGGACAAAATGAGCCAATGCAAAGGAAGAGCTTGTTTAGGACTGTGTGCAAATCAAAAGAAAAATGCTGTAAAGTTGTGATTGACAGTGGAAGCACTGATAATCTTTTTTCCATAGAGATTGTTGAGAAATTGGAGTTGATTAAGGTGGTACACCCTACTCCCTAAAAATTATCGTGGCTACATAAGGGACTTCATATTTTAGTGACAGAATAGTGCAAAGTAGAGATACATATCAGTACATATAAGGATGTCATATTGTGTGATGTGATGCCAATGGACGTGTGCCATGTATTATTGGGAAAGCCTTGGAAATTTGACAGAAAATACATTCATGATGTCAAAAGGAATACCTATACCATAGAGAATGATGGAAATAAGCACACATTGCTACCTTTGAAGGATGAAGCAGACAAGGGAGCAGCTGGGAATAATGTTATGCTGATTAGTGGAAAGGAATTGCTACAAGAATTGAAGAAGGAGCAAGAAATGCATTTTATTATTGTGGGTAAACCCAAGGTAATTCTAACTTCTTCTAATTTAGATAATCTTCCTGTGGAATTAAAAAATCAGTTAGATGATTATGCTGACATAATTTTTGATGAATTACCAAGTGAATTGCCACCAATTATAAGTATTAATCATCACATAGATTTAATTCCTGGTGCAAGTTTACCAAACAAAGAAACATATAGAATGAACCCTCGAGAAAATGAAGAAGTTGGAAGACATATACATGAGTTGTTAGAGAAATGAATGATCAAAGAAAGCCTTAGCCCATGTGCAGTACCAATCGTTCTTAGTCCAAAGAAAGGAGGTGAGTGGCACATGTGTACTGATTCCAGAGCCATAAACAAGATCACTAACAAGTATAGATTTCCATTGCCATGTATAGATGCATTGATGGATTGTTTAAATGGGTAAAATTATTTTATTAAAATAGATCTAAAGAGTGGATACCATCAAATAAGGATTAGAGAGGGAGATGAATGGAATATTACATTTAAGACCAGCAGTGGGTTGTATGAGTGGTTAGTGATGCCTTTTGGGATCACTAATGCACCAAGTACATTTATGATTCTAATGAATGAGGGATTGAAAGAGTATGCAGGAAACTTTGTGATATTATATCTTGATGTCATTCTGATTTTTAGTTAGAGTAAGGAAGAACATTTGGAGCATGTCAAGCTGGTGTTAAATACTTCGCAAAAGGAGAAGCTGCTTATAAATTTGAAGAAGTGTAGTTTTATGAAGAAGGAGCTCATTTACTTGGGATTTATAGTCTCAGAAGAAGGCTTGAAGATGGACCCAGAAAAGATCCAGGTAATATTGGATTGGCTAACTCCGAGAAGTATATTTCAGGTAAGGATTTTTCAGGTCTTGCAAGTTTTTACAGAAAGTCTATAAGAGGTTTTAGTCATATATGTGCACCAATAATTGAAACAATAAAGAATAGAAACCAACCATTTACGTGGATAGAAGCAGCATATGATAAATTCAATTTGTTGAAAAATAAAATCACTGAAAGACCTATTTTGGCCTTGCCCAAATTTTGATAAAATATTCCAAGTTGAGACTGATGCTAGTGGGATAGCAATTGGAGCTGTCTTGAGTGAAGAGCAAAGACTGATAGCTTATTTTAGTGAAAATTTAAATGAGTTCAAGAGGAATTATTCAACCTATGATAAGGAGTTCTTTACTATTGTGCAAGCTTTGAATAAATGGAGGCATTATTTGTTGCCCAATGAATTTGTGTTGTATTATGATAACCATGCACTGCAGTTCATAAATAGTCAGCCAAAGTTGAACCAAAAGCATGCTAAGTGGGTGTAGTTTTTGAAAAGTTTTACCTTTGTAATCAAAGACACAAGTGGTAAGTCAAACAAATTTGATGATGCTTTGAGCAAAGTAAATTTGGTTATGCGGGAATTGAAGATTGGCATTTTGGGGTTTGAAGAGATGATTGATATGTATAAGGAAGACATAGATTT
This sequence comes from Pinus albicaulis, assembly GCA_034641835.2. Taxonomy (NCBI): domain Eukaryota; kingdom Viridiplantae; phylum Streptophyta; class Pinopsida; order Pinales; family Pinaceae; genus Pinus; species Pinus albicaulis. The sequence goes on from CM076574.1 coordinate 479,795,675, forward strand.
TAAAGAAATATATGTAGCTGTTAAAAATCTTGTGATTCATAATAGAAGCCAATGGATGGACTACCTGATTCAAGGAGGATTGTTGTTCAAGAACAATAAATTGTGTATTCCTAAGTGCTCCATGAGGGAAAATGTGATTAAAGAAAAACACAGTGGAGGACTTTCCGGACACTTTGGACAGGATAAAACATTTTCTCAAGTAAGTGATTTTTATTATTGGCCAAAAATGCAAGCTGATAACAATTTTTTTTTTTGAGAAGTGTAGGATTTGTCAACATGCCAAAGGAAGAAGCCAAAGCAATGGATTATATCAGTCATTGCCAATACCCAATAGATCTTGGGATGTTGTGAGCATGGATTTTCTTTTGGGTTTTCGACAGACTCAAAGAGGACATGATTTTTTATATTTTTTCGTAGATAGGTTTTCTAATATGGCTCATTTTATTGCTTGTAAGAAAACTAGTGATGCAACTCACATTGCTAATTTGTTTTTCTCTGAAGTTATAAGATTACATGGAATTCCTGATTGTTTCAGATAGTGATACAAAGTTCGTAGGACACTTCTGGAGGACTCTGTGGAGGAATATAGGTACAAACCTCAGTTTCAGTTCAACCTATCATCCTCAAACGGATGGAGAAACTGAAGTGGTGAACAGAAGCTTGGGAAACATGTTAAGAATTTTGGTTCACACAAATCCAAAGCAATGGGACTTAGCACTTGATCAAGCTGAATTTTCCTATAATGATACTCCTAACTGGAGTAACGGGATGAGTCTATTTCATATTGTTTTTGGGATGCATCCAAGAGGTGTGTATGAACTTAGAGATTTAGGCAAACAAGAGACAAGGAATGCAAATGATGAAGAATTTGCAGAACAGATACAGAAGTTGTAGGAATATGTCAATCAAAGATTACAGAAAAACACCCAAAAGTATAAACAAAGGGCTAATATGAAGAGGATTGAAAGGGAGTTTCAAGTAGATGATTTAGTCTTGGTTTATCTAAGGAAGGAAAGGTTTCCGGTCGAGACCTATAACAAACTGAAAATGAAAAAGATAGGGCCATGTAGAATTTTGAGGAAGTTTTCCTCAAATGAATATGAGATTGAGTTACCAGGAGAAGTTGGGATATCACCCATATTTAATGTTGCTTATTTTACAAAGAAACAAAGGAATACCTACAAGAAGAGCCTACAGAAGAGGAAGACCATAATCTAAATTGGAAGGAAGAGATGCCAAAGGCAGTAAAGAAAGAAGTGGAAGGCATTTTGGAGAAAAGAGAAACAAAGAAGGCCAGAGGACAAACCTATTATCAGTCTCTAGTCAAATGGAAGGGAAAACCAGTGGAATATGCCAGTTGGTTGACAATGGCATAATTACTGAAGTATGGAGTTAATCCCTAAAGTTTGATCGATGATTCTTTTCTTCTCTAGGAGTTTGATGCAGGAGCATCCAGATTTAGCCAACAATGTGATTGTGTGTTCACATGTTGTGGCTAACAAGAGGTGGAAAAAAATTGATTATTAATATTTTATTAAGCTTTAATTGTGAGAAGTTAGTTTGTTTTTATTTCCTAAATTAAATAGGAATAAAAATAGAAAATTGGTTCTCCCAGCGAGGAGATCGAGTCAAGTAGATTAGATCATTAAGATATGATAGAATTTGGTTGTTAGAGTGGTTCAACGAAGAGCTAATAAAAGACAAGAGAACCTCTTCCGAGTATATATAAGCGTGAATAGTTGTGAGGTGTGATATAGGTAAGTGTGAAGTGTGGAATAAGTGTGAGAGAGTTGTGTACAGAGAGAGTGAACGGAGAAGAGAAACAATGTAATAATCTAGCCATCAAGGCAAGACTCTGTGTATTTTCATTTTGTTAGTTCCAAGTATCTTTGTATTTTAATTCGGCTTTCTGGTTTAAAATTGTCACTTTTTATTTCTATGTTGAGTTTGGATATCGCATCACACACAACGGGGTTTACATTTAATATGTTTATGTGAAATTTGAATCAAGCTTGTGAAGTTGCAAAACATATGTTCACAACTATTTTTTCATTGAACGCACAACGCATACGGATAAGCGTAAACAAAAAAGACACAGTGGGACCATTAGATCGAGAAAAGTTCAACGGTGGAGATTAAGATCCCAGTGGAATATTGCTATCGACGACTTGTATCTTTACATGTTAAGATATCGCAAGGTAAGAAGTTTAAGTTGCGATGTGGTAAATAGTCCGAAGTTGTGTTGTGATAAGGATCGGAGATTGCGATGCGATGCGATCAGATATCACATATGATAAGGAGAACATGTTATGGCTAAACGTTAAAAGGTACGATATGAGATAAGGTTTTCGTTGCGAGTTGCGAAATAAAAAAATCGCAAATATTGTGAAATATTCAAAGTGGCGAAGCTGTGGAGAAAGTAAGTTCGTAAAGTTGAGAAGTTTGCGATCCGTCGTGATTGGTCACCGATTTGTGTGGGCCCATAAACCACAGGTCTGCGCATGTATATTATGAAATTTTTAGCCTTGCTGCATCATGTGGTTTTACGTTTCCACAATTTTTCTTGGAAACCTTTCAAATAGGTGCATTATTTTTTATAACTTATACATAAGGATCTGTTATCACTCCACCGAATCTTCGAGGCTGAAAAGAGAGCAGCAAAGGTAACCAAAAAAAATATTTTTCCAAGTATCTAGCCCTACTAGGCAGGAGAGGGCTCTCTTCAAGAGATCACATCCAAGATCACTGGATAATAAGGATTTTAGGCTAGGTATAATAGCACTAGGGTTTGGTTGATTGATTTTGAGTGCTAGATGGTGAATAGGCCAGGGAAGAACTAGGTCAGGGAAAAAAAGGATCAGAATTGCAATGATGGGGAAAGGTAGGTAAGCACTTTAACACACTTAGGTATCTTCATGGAGTGGCTTAGAATGCTAGGGTTTCATAAAAGAGCATGGAAAAAATGAATTCTTTTCAATTAGAAGAAAATTAAACAGAAACTGTAATAATTCCTCCAAAACAGAGCATCAACTAATGAATTATGTCTATCTGACTTAGGAGTCAATTACATTCAGATATGGCATGAATATCAAAATCATAATACATTCAAAAATTTGTAAACATAAGATGCAACAATGCTAAAACACACTACCACAGGAATCCCACCATAATATTTGCAACTCTGTCTATTAGTTCCTACCAAAATGTCTGATTACACTAGTGTTCAATGATCAATTACAAAACATCCAACCCTTGCAATGAAAAAAGAAATGAAATAAATAGACCAAAAAATTCTTCTCCCACTCTTAGGGGTCGAATCCATGACTTTTGGAATTGATCCCCAAAGTCCTCAACTGGAATCCTAATGAATAGGGAGGTCAATAAAATCATCACTATCATTCATGAAACTGATTCACTTGACCCAAAATTACATATTTACATGATGTATCTACCTCTAGTAACTATTAATGACATAATTACATTTAATTTTTATAATTTCATCTGTAAATCTCCTTGGAATCCATCAATCACCTAAGAAAATTTGAAAATACTGAAGAAATCAGTCAACTGTAAAAAGCGCAGCGTGCTTGGTAAAAAGTGCAATGTGGGCTTTCAAATCCACATTTGAGTGACTTCCTGAAGTCCAAACTGGGAAAACGATGGCTCATTTGAAATATCTTCCAGTCTAGTTGTCAAAAATGTGCTGAATCTCTGAAAATGGTTGAGTTAATCGCCTCAAACATGAAATCTCCCAAGACTTCTCAAAAAGCATAGCGTGAGGCTAAAAGAGGAGGCAGAAAGGTGTTTTGTGAGACATTTTTGACCTTTACCACTTTTCAAAAAGTCATTTTTTGGTGTGCCAGTATTCGAGCGTTGATGTAGACATAATTGTCTATCCAAATATGTAAAGGTTTTCGCATTTGGAGGCCTCCACAAAAAGCGCAGCGTGACTGTGCAAAAAGATTGTGAAAATTTACAAAAATGCCCAAAAACTCAAAAACTTGCCCAAAAATATTAAAAACTATTGGATGAAGTGTTGATGAAGTGTCTCAAGAAACCAAGGAGTCACAAATAAGTAACTCAAGTTTTTCCTTCTCCTTTTGAGTGATTAGGGTTTCCTTGAGTTTATCCTTCAATTGCTTGATCCTGATGTTGCAAATCCTCTTTCTAGTGTTGTATCGGTCATCCATGTGCCTGAACATATGATTATCCTTGTTGGCCTTATAAAGGAGATTCTCAAGGTGTATGTTCACCCTATGAAGCCAAACCTCTCTGTCATCAATTATTTCTCTTGTTATTTTTTCCTCAAAACTGAGTTGTTCTGCCTCATGTTTCTCCCGCTCTAATGCGCACTTAAGACCTATTTTTTTTTGTCTTTTCTTGGTGGTTTGAGCCTCATCATGATCAGCCTCATCAGGTGCCATCACTTATTTTCCTTTTTCTTGCCTCTTGGCCTTCAAAAACTCTAATTCCAAGAGTACTTTTTTGTCTTTCAACTACTTGTTTTGTTATTTAAGGAAGGAGATGAAAAATTGTGCTCTTGCCAAATTGTACTCCAACTCTCTGAATCTAGCATCTTTCTCTTTGATGATTAGGTTTGAGGTTTCATGATCATATTAGACATCCAAGTCCACCAAGTCAAACTCTATTTCTTCCTCATGATGAAGGTCTTCTTTCTCTTCAACAACTGCCTCTTGCTGCTTTTGATATCCCTGTTTTGTTGATGTAGAAGGCAAGGTCCCTTCCACAATATGTGGAGCAAACACTTGCCTATATCCTCTTTGGTATGTTTTGACCTCTTTTACCTCTTTCTTCTCTTTGGTTTTTTTCACTGATCCATGTTAGATAACCTATTTTTCTTGTGTGAAACTGATGATGGTGGTGGAATAGGTCTAGCAGGTTGATTTGGTGTTGTAGTACAGACATCTGCCTCAATGAAGGTCTCCCATGCAATGTTTAGTTGCTTTAGGTGGTGAAGGAAAATGATTTTAATCAGTGAATGATGAAATATTATATTCATTTGAAGCTCATACTCTCTGTTATGCACTATGTAGGCCATCTTATCAATGCTTCTGTATAAATAGTAGGGAAGGTTGAGCAATTTCACCCTAGTGAAATGCATGAGC